>KL198069.1:9197-193874 GCA_000697705.1 Botryobasidium botryosum FD-172 SS1
AATCCTATGTTCAAAATTATAATCCAAGTTCAAGATCATCATCCTGAGATTACGGCTGTAATCCTGTGATAATCTGAGATTATGCCATTTTTGTTTATCAAAGCCTCTGGCATTCTTACTCAATCCTGCGCAAATAATGATTACGTAATCATATACATTAATAAGCCCTGCACGACACTTGGATTATTTCATACATCTTTGGATTTCATCCACTAATCTTGGACTTACATCATTGTTTGTATTTACAAGCCCCTTTGGAGCATTTGGATTATATTACACATCTGGAGATTATGCCTTTAATCTCTGTAAATCCTTTGGCATCACCTTAATATTACATATACAACCTCGGACTTATCGTCTAAATCTTTGGATTTACTGTCTTACTTGTGCCATCCTTCATAATCTCACACCCCACTATCATTAATTTTTCTGGCCAAAAGTGGCCTGAAAGTTAATTTTTCGTCGTAGGTGGACTCAAGCGGCGAGTGAGCAACTCCGACACAAATGATGCGATATAAGTAATACATGGAGATCTGGGAAGAGAGTACGGTGAGGGTATTTCAGAACAGAGAGCATGACAACGTAATGAGACAATGAGCTCACAAGTGCATAGTGGTTATAATCTAGGCACCGTCAGCAACTTCGTCGGGGGCATCCTCATCAACTTCATCAGCGGCTCCCCCCATCTGTTGCACCTCTAAGCCCAACTTCTCGACAACAAAATAGGTCGTCTGGCCAGCAATGAGGGGGATGTTGGATGCAGGGACCATGGCCACAACAGCCTGTATACTCTTGACATTGACTACCCGCAAGGTTTCGGTATGAGTGCAAGCGTAGAGTGTGTTTGATGATTGTTCAAGGAGCAGGGGGTCGGGTGTGGAATATGGGGTGACAAGCGCAAACGCTGTCGGAGCCCCTGGGGCAGTACCGCGGAAATAAAAATGTACCTCCGCAAAGGCAGTTTGACCGTTGAGAGAAAGCTATGTATATGTCGCACCATCAGCGAACCGCACACGCAGGCTGTAGCTAGATAAATAAGTACCTTCACATTTCTTGACATACGGACCTGCTCCAGTGGTTTCAATGTCTCTTTCCATGCTGACCGTGCAATCTGGCCATTGGGAAGCTGAAGTCGAGCCCATCGAATGAGGCGTGCGACGGTGTTTGATTCTCCCTGGGACTGTAGATGGGCACAAATGGCAAGGCCCTCTGGACCGCCAATTGTTCGACGATACTCATCACGTGCATGAAGTAAGTTGTAGCCACCACCGAGGCCGATGGCAGTCAGAGGAAGCTTTGGTTTGTCATCGTTGAGAGAGGGGATCATAGCCTTGAGAGCGTTGACCTGGCAGCGCACCACAGTACGCTGCGATAGATTGGCATACGGATTGGAAGGCTGCTTTATCTCCTGGCCAAGGTTCCCAATTGTGCGCTCCATGGGATATTGCGACGCAAGGGGAGCAGGTCCAACACGGGCAACAGAGGGAGGGAGGTGTAGCACATTGTGGATACTCTGGCGGCAGAAGTGAATCCGAGTTGCTTTGCGTTGATAGTAGAGCGTTTCGAATTCCCGAACAAATACAACGCTCAGTTCGCGTCCTTCTCGAACTTGGTCCCGAGAGATCTCATGCTGATACATAAGACGAGCATAACGAACGAGTTTGCAGAAGTGCGCCCAATATTCGTCTGGGAGTACACGGTAGAACACACCTGGACCTAGCCCATATAGGTATGTTTGATATTCCGTCGACTTGTACTGTGAGTTGATTTTTTCGGCAGGATTACGAGGTGGTCGGTCAAAGCTACCGGGGAGATAGGGCCGCGCATCTGCGACAATCTTCCCATGTGCTTTCCAACGTGCTTCGTTCATAAATATAGCCCAATCCCATGTGGACCTGTCATCGGGCCAAAAACAATCCATAGTGCCACGCCAGAGGAGGAGGAATAGCTCAGGAAGGTTGAGTCCGAGGGCGTGCATGATATCGATAGGGAAGCAGTATGGAATCGCTGTTTTGCGGCTGAGGCCGCTAAAAAGTGTGGGCTTGACGATCCCTGTTGCCTTGCGAAGCTCCTCGTAGTGCGTTGCATTGCGCGCAGAAAGTACAGCCGAAAGACCATTTGTATATTGTTCAGGCGACATCGGTGGGAGAGGTGCTCCAACATCAATATCTTCGTGAGTGCACCCGGCAACATGGTAGTCGTCTGGTTTGAGGTGGGCAGCGTAATAGTGAGAACCTCCGGCTTTGTGGCGCCCTTTGACTGGGCAGTTGACTCGACACCCGAATGCACCATGGTGGCTAACAAAGCCATTGAGGCAAGCGAGGCCTGGCCCGTCAGCAGTGCCCAAGAGAAGGTACGGGTTGTTATCCACAACATCCCTCTCTATGGCGTCCCACACGCGTAAACCCTCTCGTTGCAGCGCAGCGAGGTGGTGAAGACCAACAAAGAGGAAAGAGTCGAGATTCCGAGGTTTGTTAGGACCGGGAATGGTCCCCCCAGGGAGTATACGGAGCTTTTTGTACCGAAGATCAGGCCCATAGTCTACCACAAGATAAATATAAATCCAACAGTCGGACTTCTTATCGCGGTAAAGCTGCGCACCATCAACGGATAGGACGAGGACCGAGTCATGTGCTCGGATCACACCAGTTTGAACAGCCTTGAGATACGCTGAGCCGTAAATGAGATCCTTATAAACAGGGATCTTCGGATTGGTGGCCAGATCTGCGAAGACCTTTTCGGTAGTCTGTGCGCGATAGCGTATATCCTGAGCGCCCTCCACAGTACTTCTCTGGGCCTGCAGCTGCGGACCCAATAACACCGTATGGAACTCTTGCCGGGCTCGCTTAATCTTGCCTTTGCTCGCCTTGAGGACCTCCAGATCATAACGAGGCTCGTGGCAGTAAGGGCACTCCTCGAGGGAAGCCCAGACGGAGACATATGCCATGCAACTCTTGATGCACATGTCGCGAGCGAGGGACACGACACCCGTGATCTCCGCAATCTTTGCCTTGACCTGGTGCCAAGTGAGAATGGCGTGGTCTGGATGACGCAAGAGAATCGCCTCTCGAACGTCCTTGTACGCCTGCTCGGAGGCGTTATGGAGGGAGAGGTAGAGTCGGAGTGAGAGAAGGACGTCTTCGTCGACAATAGCTTCGGGAGCTTCTGGGAACCGCAAGCGATGAAGGATATCCTCGGGCAAGCCTTCTTCATCAAGAGACGCTTGCTCAAGGGCTCTGATGAATGCGTTGGTGAAATTATGCTCGTCCATCACGGACTGCGGCAGCGGGCCACTCGAGGCATTTGGGGGTGCAGCGGTTTGATCTCCGTTGTACTCGCCCGTGTCGTCGTCGTCCAGATCCGTAAGCTGGTGAGCGGCAGCGGTAGCAGCAGCACGCGCAGCAGCGGCGGAGGCTGCAGCCGCTTCAGCAACAGCGCTGCCCGAATCAATCTGTATGTGCCGTTGAAGTAAGCGTAAGTGCAATGTGAGACCCAGATTACATTGCAAATCGTACCCTTTCGTCTTCGCCGTCATTGTCTCCCATTGTGCCATCCTGCACATCCAAGTCTTGTGGTGTAGGCGTGCGATTTGGCAGAGTAGGATCCTCGCGAGCTAGCGAATCCTCGCGCATGGGCGAATCTTCGTGCATGGGCGAATCCTCGCGTACCGGCGAATCCTCGCGCAATTGGTTATTGATATCAACAGCGTCACTACGCGCGGAGCTGGTAGGGGCTTGCCTGTTTGGAGCATCTCGGCGCTTCAGGTGGTCATAGTAGGTCGTGCGAGAGACTTCTTTGAGCCCTCCGCAAAGCTCCAAGCAAGAGCAGTAATATTTTTGGCGCTTTGGAGCCATCTACAATAGAGTGGTGTTGAGTCCGTGATCCAAGTGCGCGCTGGCATGTCAGGCTTACCTTCTATGCACAAAAGGGGCGTAGACGCACACAGAGGGGAAGGCAAGTGGACAGATGGGGGAGTAGTTGCGCCGTGTTGCTTTCTAGCTGCGGCCGCAAGCATTTTATACGCGCACAGATATGTATAGAAGACCAGTAATTTTTTCTTGCCCGCGATACCTGCAAGCTCTGTGCCAGGTACACAAGGCCCAGTCGGAAAAACAGAACCATGTAGTTGTTCCACGCTATTTTTGCGAGCTTCTGCGGATCCGATTCCAAGTGAGCAAAACTGGCTGTTCCCATGCAGTATGGTTCATTTAGATGTATGCAGTAAGTATAAACTCCCCATGGAGAAAGCAAGAAAGTGCCTATCAGCAGAGGGACTTGTTCGCTCGACGCGAAGCGTCGAGCGAACAAGTCCCTCCATTGGCCACAGTCATATCGCAATGAATCCTCCTTCCAGTAGTTCTTCCGGGACGATGATATCGAAGAGATTGAAGCATCGATAAGAGTAAGGCCTAGTAAGGTATTGGAATCCTGCGTCGAAAGGTGCGCTCGCGCAAACGTGCCGCCGTGTATACGGCTGAGATCGGTTTGGAACCGCTGGCCGAACAGGGGCTGTGCTCAATCCTGCCGAAACCTCTCAGTCTCCGCTAGAAACCAGTCTGTACCGTCGCGATCATCCGGGGTTTTCACTGGGGCATGAAGGCTGACTCGGCGGCCCCGAGCAGGATCAACAGCTGCATATATATGCTTCTTGTGGATGTGCTCCTTCCTCTCAATTCGTTAAGCGGCGTGCAGTATCTCGGTGCGTGGGCTGAGATTGTCCAAGGTAAGCCGTTGCCTCGCGTGCTTTGAGTTGATTCTCGTCCCGATCTGGCTGTTTTTACTGTCTTTCAGACCTCGAAAAGCTGCACAAGCACGGCTTCCTTCACCGTGATATTAGCTCTGCCACGCTCATGTATCGCAAGAGCGACGGTAGAATTCAAGGTGTTCTGACCGACTTCGATCTCGCCACCAGCTCTCACGTGAACTACCTCCCTCACCTCCTCCACCGCACCGGCACGACACCCTTCCTTGCCTATGAGCTTCTCTCGAGTTTCGAATACGTCCCCCACCTCTTTCGCCGCGACCTTGAGTCGGCCCTTTATGTATTGATCTGGGATGCCGTAGACAATGTGACCCCTGAAGCCTCTGCCGCGAACAAATGCTTGCGGACTTGGCTCGATCCGACTATGAGCGGGTCCGCGAAAGGAAGCTTGTGCACGTGTTTGCGCGAGCCGACTCTTCCCATTGGGAGAGGGATCTCACTTGGGGAACTGGATCCCATCAAAATACTACTCGTCCGGATAGCCTCCCAGATTGTTCTGGGATACGGCCAACTCTTTGCGTGGTACGCTTTTTCTCCGGAAAAGCTGCGCACTGAGCTTGAAGGCGAGGAGAAGAAAGACTGGGAAGATCTATGGGGGTATTTTGTTCCCGAAGTTATGGTCCAAAAATTCCAGGATCTCAAGCAGGCTTTCCCGCAGCCCCATCAGTGCGAGCCCAATGGCTAGGCTGGTTTACGGACCCGGTAGCGTCCTATTTCTTTATGGATCACAATGTCGTCGTGCAATGCAAGCGCGGCTTTTCCCCAAATCTCATACTTTGTTCTCGTTGAGCTTCACTGCGACGCCGTGCTGATCCTTGAGATGTGAGGAATATGGTTACCATGAGAGGTGTGCGGCGAGCAGCAAGCGCTCATTTGCTATCAGTCATAACGAGTAAATCTAAGCCAGAGAAAAATGTGGGAATGGATCGAATGCAGTCGGCTTTGAGCCCAGAACGCGCTGTCCAGTTATAACCAGGCTCTACACTGGCTATGGGCCACCCAATGCTGGAAAATTTGCTTTAATCTGACTTTTGCTCGCGCCCGCAAGACTCCGTATCCCAAACTACACCAGCGTGTAAGAGGTAGGCGCGACGCCCAACGGCCGTTCCGAGCCTCTAGTTAAGCATGAATAGATCCGTGAGGAGGAAAGCCAAAGGCTGACCAAAATCATGCGCGGCAGAGGAGTCAAATAAGAGATTGAGCAAAAACCATCCGCAGAGGATGCCAGGCAACCGAACAACCAGTTTCAGACGTCACTGTCCAGTGACAAATGATCGAGGTATTGAAACCGGTTGTATGTCTCGAGCAAGGCCCGCTGCGGAAGGCGCCGCGCAATTTCTTTGATGACTGCTCTTATCGCTTGGAGGTCTTACGGTCGCGGAGCCAGCGTGAGAACGAGTAGTAGTGTGCGGCCACGATATTTTTGCTATTGTCTGATCGAAACCAAGAGAGCAGCATATTTGCTCGATCCCCCTGGCTCTTGAAGATGCCAAGATATGCGACAAGAAGCCTCACTCTTGACCGACAGATGTTGTCAGGGATACTCCTGATGTATGTAGGAGTCGATGCTGACGTTGAGGGACAGCGGGACGAGGGCATCCGGAAATCTTCGAGTCTATAGATTGAGCTGACAGTCGACGATAGGTGTGACCCCAAGTCTAGCATATAGATAGTTTCGCAACTGGTTGTCAGATAATCCCCTAGAAAGGACCACATATACATACTCACAGTTCTATTCCCAATCGCACGAGGCCACCAATAACTGGGCGATTTTTTCGAGCCCCTCGGCGTCCTCTTCGCTAAACCCGCCAAGAGCCAAACAATCAAGGTCCAGAACACCCAATACCCTCGGCTTCCCTTCCAAATGCTGGATCAGAGGCAGGACGACCTCACTTTTGGTATCTCCATCGCACGCGATGTGGCCAGGGTACGCGTCGACGTCGGGGACAAGGAGAGGTTTAGCGGAGACAAACGCCGCTGCACATACGCCGAGGGGCCGGGATGAAGGGGTGTTTGAAGAAGGCAGTGGGATCCATTGGCATGCGGGTTTGCCGTGGAATGGCCCAAGAAGCAGGGGCGGGGGTCGGTCGGAAGCCAAAGGCGACTTTTTGCCGGGGAAAAGCTCCGGGATTAGGTAAAAGCCTTTTCGATGTGCACGTTAGTACTGTGAAGACTGAGTGGTGTGGGTGTCTACGCACCACACCAATTGACCGCACGATCACCTGCGCCAAAGAATGCGGTGAAATCGCGTAAAGAGTGGTAGAGCAGTGCAGATGCAGTCGATAAATTCGATACCTAGGAGAGCTGTAGGTGAGAAAAGCAAAGAGTATCAAGATATATGGAGCCCACCCAATTACGATTCTGACCATCGAGAACGAGTGACAATTGCTCGTGCACGTGCCCCCAGAATTGCTGTTTGGTGGCTACGGAGGAGGGCACGAGCGCCGAGTCCGCGTGAGGCATCCTGCAGGTGGTGGTGGGAGTGCTGGACGAAGACAGCGACGAGAAGCCATCTTTATAGGCGACACTGGGAGCACATGTATGGCGCGATGATGAGGCAAGAATCGACGTCGGGATCCTGCTTAAGTAAGCCGACGCCTGTGGCCAGGCCTGGCTGCGTGACAATGCGCAGGCACTTGGCACGCACACGTCCTCGACATCCTTGGAATCACTGCGGGCATCGTCCACGACGTCCAAGACGTGTTGCTGGCTGCGAAAGACGACATTCAGCACATAGGACTGCGCGGGAGAGCAGTGCAGACATCTAATACGCGCGCTTGCTTGCACCACCTCTGCTTGAATCTTGGGTCTTCTGCTTGATGCCATTCCATGCTCAGCGCCAGCATGTCGTGCAGTCTGTACGTGCAGTCTCTACTCCCAGCATCAATCCGATGGGCTCATTCGAGCTGCTGTAGCTCGACTCCCTTGTGTACACGCTCTCCGTGTACTCGTACTTCCTCGACCCCTCCATTCTCCGTCTCATATTCCGCGCGCTTTCTCAATTCCAATTCGCCCGCCCCGCGGAGATTGACCCTTCTCGCACCCTCCGGTTCTTCGCCGTGTGCTGCGTCATTGTCAACCTCAGCACGCTCAGCCGCTGGATTATCTCGTGGCTCGCTCCACAGCTCAACTGGGACGTTGTCCAGGATAAGGGCATCTTGCTCGATTTCGTTGGAAGAGGTTCGTCTCCACTGCCTACAAACACGCACCCTCTCTAATGCGATGTCATCTGTATAGGATCACGACCCGATTATAATCAAGTGCTATTCGTCGATATGTCCATATTCGTCCTCCAGCTCGTTACGCTTATCATAGCATACGAGATCGGCCACGAACGCACAGATGGCCCAGACAACCTCGCATCTTCTACCTCTCCCGAAGCCTCCTCGTACACCCATCTCCACGAGGAAATTGTCGACAACGACGATGATTCCGAAGGTCGGCTTCCCCCTCCTCGTCTCTCTCCGTCCATTAATAACCTCAATATTGGGATCCTAGAATCCCCATCCCTGCCCAAACCCCCTACACCATCTCTAACGAACGATCCAATACTCACCCTCCATCTCCGCGCCACGCTGCTCCGCATCCTGCGCCCACCACCACCACCCGCCCCATCAGAGCTTCCTCTGCCCAACTCATTCGTGACTTCTTCTTCTACCCCCGTGACAGCCCTCAGGGCGCTATTGCTTGCGCGGCGCCGAACGGCACGTGCGCAGACCGAAACAGGCGTAACCACAACGACATCGACATCAGTATCGAGGGAGGGCGGGGATGGCACAGGCGAGGAGAGGGGTATCGGGAGGATCCCTGGTGCTATGCCCCCCAGTGGATGACTCCGCATGATTTGTGGCCCATGATAAGACACGGGCTTAAAGAGGTGTTTCCAATAGAATATGTGGTTCTTTCTCTACTTGTGTATTATTGCGTCGTAATATCTAACTTCCACTTGCTCTGATTTGTGCCCGAAAAACGCGAATCACGGGGGAGGGGGAATTGCTATATCCGTTTTGAGCGCTCGAGCGCTTGAGCGTTGGCGCCAACGTCCACGCTACTATCGACGCCACCGCCCCCAATATCCCCGCACCCAGCGCCTATAACCGCGGCAGCTGCAAATATCTGCGGCCAATCAGAACGATACTGAAACACCGATTCTGTAGCCTGAGCTCGCTTTTGCGCTATCTAGCATTCATTCTATGTAAGTCGGGCCTCGGAAGCTATAGCCGCATCTAGCGCGGTGAGCGTCGGTATTAATGTCGCGCTGGAAGGGTGCGTTTAAGGCCGCCTTCTGTGGAAGCCGTAGATCTACCCCGGGGTTCGATCTGCCTTGGCAGATTTCAGAGCCACGGGAAGTACCGTGATGGCTGATATGCGCCGTATATCGCCCCATACGAGTGTTGTGCTATTTGTCTATGGGTGACTAGCACAAGCCTAACCATGTTCAATATGGTGTTTGCACGCGAGTCCTTGGGCGTTAGAGCGGTCAAAATCCGGCATGGATGGTGGCTTGCAGGGAGTGCCAAATATGGGATTGTCCCAAAATGTAAGCATCATCGTGATTTTCATTCCTTGAACCTTGCTCGCGCGCATACGACAGCACGGTCCAGTTACAGGATACCTAAGAATAACTAGACCAACTACTTCAGCACACGGTGACGATTACTGTGGCGCATCATCCCAGGTCGTGCTCTTGCCGGCTACTCGATTTGTGGGTGCTGCGGCCGATGTCGTTCCCCGTGGCGTCTGCCAAGGTTCGACCTTTACCTTCTAACCCCCCCCCCCCCCGTACTGGCCGAAGGTCTTCGTGAGGGATATTGGCCATTCAGAGACGACGCCACCAATTTCTACAATCTTGGTTTCGTTTCCATTGGTATTACATCCCGCTGCGCGGCGGGCGGAGCTCTACGGCTCCGGCGTGCTCAGGATGCAAACAAAACAACTACCTTATTTGCTATTGTGGGGCCCCTTGCTGGTCGCCCCCGCCGTATTAATTTTGTGCGGGCGCCTCCGGTTGACCAAGATTGGTATAAATATCCCGCTACTTACTGATCTCTTGCATCTTTGAAAAAAAGGTGTCCCTTGCGATTCTCTTCGCGCCGGCAATCGATCTCCAACGAGAAATAGATATTCACACGCCAGGATACTTGGCCCGTATTTTTTTGAAAAGGGGAATGTTGTGCTCGGGGAAAGACTAAAGGCTAATAGCTGGACTACTCCAAAAGCTTAATCAAATGTCGCTTTTCTCTTCTTCACCGAGGCTCACCCCGGCTTCGATACTCTAGCCCCTAACCCTGATAACCTTCCGCTTACCCTTGCCCGCCGTCCCTGCACCCCCAGGTCCACCCGGCGCACCCGGGCCCGCACCTGCGCCTTCTCCTTTCTCAGCTTGCCCCAAGGCGACTTTCATCGTTTCGAGCAGCACACCAGTCTCCAAAGCCGGCGACCATGGGGGTAGCCGCTGACCGATCTCGGGAAGAGGACTCGGTGGTTCGGTTGGTTTTGCACCATTCTTGGGCTTGGTTTTGGATTTATTTGTAGCCACTGGTTTCTTGGAAGACGAGGAAGTGGATGGCGCGCCGGCGTCGGGCTGGTGAGTGGCAGCAGAGCGGAGTTGGTCAGGCGTTGGGATGAGGGACGGATCGGTTCGCTGGATCTGGCGCGAGATGGCTTCGAGTAGCTGTTTCTCTGTTGTGTTTCGACGGGGTGCGGAAGCGTCAGCAAATATATTAGTAGAAATTGACATATGGGGGCATCGCGTACTCGTTTTTAGATGCGGATGAAGTAGCCGTCCATTCTCTTTCCACAGAACCTTTACTCTGCCAGGGTTTTCCCAATCCCGAGGATGGCTTTTGTTAGGCTGAAATCCCAGAGATGCGGATGGAAGGCGTTATTAGCCAATAGCGTTGGTGAAGTATAAAAAAGAGGGTCGACTAACTTCGTGGAAGCTGCTAATGCGTAATTGCATTGCAGCAGTAGCAATAGCCTGGCTAACAGGCCACCAAAGGCCCTTCTCGCGCGAGATGCGTCGTTGGCCGGTCCCATATGGACGCTTAGCATCGATATAAATCGGATAGATCGATGTCCAGCTAGATCAAAATGAGGAACAGAGTGAGACAAGACGAAAGGATGCATAAAAAAGTTAGCTTGATCATCTATAATTCAGGTGATCATGAAGCACAGACTTCTTGTATGGTGTAGTGTCCGTAACTTGCATTACACCCGGGGGCGGCCCAAATCCTGGAGGCAACGTCCTTCCTGTTGCTGGGACTCCGGACATCGATGACGGCGAAGGCGAGGCTGTTGCCGAAGAGGATCGTGCCCAATTGGAGGACGGCTGGGGCTGCAGCCCCCCACCTTCACCAAGAACGCTGCTGTAATCAAAGTCGTTTCCGATCTCCTCGAGCAGGGCCCCGCGCGTGCCAGTGTTTGGGAGAACACGCGATGTGCCTCCTGGGCCGCTCGGCAGAGGAAGATCTGTGTCGTCGTCAAACTCGAATTCATCCTCAGAGACGTCTTGAACTTGCACCGCACGGCGAGACATGGGCTCGTGTTTGATATGAAATTACAGGAGGGAGAAATTTAAAAGGCGGTGGGGCGGCGAAAGATGTTTGTCGTCGCCGGCGCCGTTGGAAGATTCGGACGATTCGGATGAAGGCGACGGCTTTGGAAGATTCCTTGAGAAAACACGACACCACCGCCGCCACGGCGAAGCCAGTGCTGCCAACCACCACCACCACCACCACCGCGCTCGCCCGCCCATCCGCACGCCCGACGTGGCCAAGGAAACTGCGTGCAGAGCATTTGCATGCACGCGATTGTTTCACCTTCACCAACTGGTGGCATACTCGTGCTGGCAATAGCGCCTCTACGCAACCCCCACGCGTGCCAACAGTCCTGACTAATGACGAGTTCGATTTTCTGATTTTCTACGCCATCCCCAGCCCTGACTCCTAAACGTCATTATAAATCTACTGCGTCCTACTGCGTCTCTCTACGCCGGCGTGAATCGGCTCGCTCGCTGGGTCTAACTCTTCGACAACGTAACTACTCTTGTGGCAACCTTTTACGGCGACGTTCAAATATAGGTCTTGCATAGTTTTGTTAAATCACCTTGGCGAATGCGCTTTCAAACCTCGCTCGGCGTCCCCAACGAACGTGCGTCTGAACAAACCCCTAATTTTGCGAGCTGCCGCATAGATCGTGATCGAGTTTGCCCACGTCCATAATCCGGCGGGGGAACATGCCCTTGGATCGTGCCTCAGTAATGCCTCAAGTCTCGACTTTCCAATGAGCCAAGGAGAGCGCGGATCTGACGAAAATGGGTACGAATACCGCTCCTTCGCCGACTGGAATATTCCGGCCACATGCTGATAGTTCACGTCATAGGTATAGAATGGATTCGATCACTTGACTGCAACTGCTATATTCAATGCCAGCAATGGCACACAAGCCTGCTTTTCAAGCCGAAACTTATCCAGATTGGATGCGTAGTCGATCGAGATGGACTATCGTAAAGCTAGGTACGGGCGCAGTTCCCGAAAACCAACAACCCCTGCTCCTCATACCTCATGACCCGGCTGCTTTGGTTATTTTTGCTTATACACGACTGTTTCGCTCACACGAGGCGGGCGTGAGGGGGGCTAAACCGACGTTGCACTGGTTTGCACTCCAACCACCTGTTTTCCTCGGGTCCTCGCTGGTCTATCGCAACATCCACGCACATTCTTTTCTACCTTTCCATCATTATCGACAATGGCGCCGACGTTAAAGCAGCTCTCCCACCGAAGCTTTATAATGCGATGATTGGATGCCCGATGTGAGATGCACCTGCGTTGCAATCTCGAGTCTGCGGTCGGCCGCAAAATATCGCACTCCGATGCGTCCAGAAAATGAGTTAAGCGCCGGGATTGAAGGGCGATTTGGCCCATCAACCAACAATGTAATAATTGCTTTCGTCTCTTTGGAAGGTGACCACTTGTTGCCGCCCTCACTCTTTACCATGGTCGCGGGGCGTGTATACGCAATCGATGGGTGGTGGGGATTCATTATCTACACCGCCTTTTGAGCACGTGCCTAAACGTGTCGTTCCACAACGGGCTCCGATGATGCAATATCCGATTTCAGCACACCTTCACCCCCGAGTATACGCTGGCTGTTTCATGTCTCCGCACAGCCTGCGACGCCGCCCTGCATTTTTGGGAGACCGCGTGTTGCAAGTCGCGCCGTTCACGAGCCCCCATGCATGCCCGTTCTCCAGGCTTGCCTCGCGTCCCGTTAGGCCACAGTGCGTGGGCGTTTGGGCGCGCGCCTCACTGCTGCAAGTGCAGTTTTATCTTCGCGTTAAATACAATGCAGTGATTTCACTTTGCTCCTCGCTAACCTCTTCCGACTCACACTCTTTCGTATCACCTCCTCGAACTATGTGCCCATCTCAACACTGTTGCGGGCACGCCTTCGCCAAGAAGGCACACTGGAAACGCCACGTTGATACCCTGCACAACCCGCAACCAACGTATGTGGACTCTTCCCGGCCTGTCATACCTTCGCCTTTGTCTCTCGATTGAGCGGAGCTTTATTTCAGCATGCACTCGTGCCCGCTTTTGTGGTGCAATTACCAAACGTCGCAAAAGGGCAATCTGGTCAACCACCTTCGAACTGTCCAGTATGCCGCAGCTTTGGCCATCCTCTCTATATTGTGCTGACAGATTCTCGAATCCTTAGCTCGCATATTCGCCCCTACGTCTGTGGATGTTCAGCCGCGTTTAAGCTTAAACACCAACTTACAAAACACCAAAACGATCTTGGTCACAAGACGTTACAAGAAGACCGAGTTGCAATCAGGTGAGACAGTGTGCTGAAAAGCTCGAGCCATCCCGCCTCTTTCCATGTTAACTCCCTTCACCAAACGCCCTCGCTGTTCCCAGCCTCGCATCTGACTTCGACGACGCTATCTACTGGATTCTGGATAACTCCAGCCTCTTCGACATATCTTATTACGGCGCTTGTTAATATGCCTTGGCGCGAGAGTCTAGATGGAGCGGACCGGCTCCGCCCCGAGTTTTTATCATTGGTCGCAAACCACAAGGCACATTCATTTATTGCCCGGGTACTCTTGTCCCGCTATACCCCTCCTTCGCTTGACCCGGCGAAAGAAACTACGGTTTCTTTTGTGGAGTCCCTTCCCTTCCTTTGAACGCGACCCTTCAACTCTGAGGGATGCGTCATCTGTAATTAATCGAATATATATTCGCCTGTAGACTCAACCCTCTTTCGTGTGATTTGGAGAGGGAAGTTCGGCATGCGAATAATGGGCCACTATCTTTGGTCACCGCGAACCTTTTTCGCCTTAAAGTCACGAATACTAGATCATGCCTAGGTGTTGAATCGACGAAGGCGAAGCCTTGTAGAATTAGGGTTAAAGCTGACAGCGTTCGTCAAGTGATCGCCAACTGACAACAACAAACCAAGTCCTAATTATTCACCACCATGAGCATTACAATGATGCGGTCATCATCTCCGCACCTTCGCTACCCCAAGGGACAGCGGCTAAGCGCTGTATCCTCTGTCCCACTGCTGAAAAAGGTGTGCCACATCATAAAACATGGAAATCCTTGAATTCTACGTCTGATGCAAGCTATTATACACCGCATAATCACCGCCGACAAACTTGTGTTTGAATGCGAAGGTGCTTGACATCGCTGGATCTCTTCGCAATCCTCCGCCCTCCTAAGAAGAGGAAAGTCCCCATCTCCAATATGCATGTGCGGCGATAAATACCCGTTCATGCTCGCCTCGGCTTTTTATGGGTGGGTCGCGAAGAATCGGTCATGTAACAGCATTTGACAAAGCACTCAAAGCACCAAGGAAACAATCCCCGCACAGATTTCTCTGCCTGCGCAGGTGATGCCCACGTTTCGATCGATGCCGCAATCTTCAGCTTCTCTTGCGGAGAGATCTCGTCGCTTCGCACCAACCTTATCGGGAAAATCCGAGGCAATATACCGTTCAAAACGCCAGTATCCTAAATTTGCGCAGAGTTCCACGGCACCCCAGGCTACAAGTCGAAAAACGTTTTACATTGGAGCTAATCTTTGAATCTTTAACATGTCAGAGTACGCTACATATCGTATTTTTACACTCTTGGTTAAGCACGTTGACGAGTATCTCTCTTTCGCACCAGGCTGAGATGTTGGAAGGGTATGCATAAGAAGATGCCCTCGGTCGCCTCCCAACCGGGCTATCCCAGGGACAAACGGAAATGCGCTATCACCTCGATCACTCCTAAGACGGCATTGGGCTTGGTTTTCGCAAGGTATGACCACATTTTACACTCTAAATAGACGCCCACAGCTAGGTAATTTCTGGCCGTAAAACAGCCCGAGAGTGGATCGGCTTGATTCTCCGCCCCTCGTGTGTTCATCAGAGCACTTGGAGTTGATCTCTTTGAGCTCAGAAACTCAGCTCCGGCTTGCTTCCCGCATCCCTATCAGTGTTCTTACAGGATACACCCTAAGGTAGCTGGCGCTCAACCAAAACGTGCGGTATCAGTGTGGAGAAGAAAGGGGCTTTCCTCTGTTGGGAAATATCCGATGCTATCATGCTTCTCCGGGCTCGGATATGCTGTGCGCTCACCCCCCAAGCAGGGTATTCACACTCAGAGATGAAGTAGTGAGTATACGATTACTTCGGATTATTCCACGCGCATCTGTCTCCGCAGTGAATGAAACACGGGTCAGCATCGAATGAGAACCCAAGGTGGTCTTGTAACTTCGGGCATTCTAATTTTTTTCGGGCATTAATAGTAAGAGCTGCCAAGAAAGCTGGCGAGCTAAATGCACCCGCTAACTCGCGCGCCACACTTGTGACTGCGCTAAATACCGAATGGGGGCACTCAAGCCCAGCGAGGTGGCCTCTGCACACGCGACCAGCAGCCACTTCTTCCTCTACATCCTATAAAACCAGGCGTACTTTTAACAACTCGACGGACCCTCCTCACTTATCGATCTACTGGTATCAGTGCTCGTTTGGAACGATATGCAGGCGCACGGCACAAACCAAATGTGTGTTGCTTTCTTGGGGTAATGTTGCTTTCCTGGTTAAGCCAATACATTCACCGGCAGTATGCTACAGCCTTCGGCTGCGGAGATAATGGCAACTCGACCCTTGGGCGATCTTCCTCCCCCGAATCTGATCGGGTATGCCGCAGTTAGCCTGGCTTGTGCCTCTTGTTTGCTGACATGAACTCATATCTTGATCTAGCCCCAAGCCCTCTCCTCGTGAAACCGGAAATGTGGCACTGGTCTCCCATCCCAGGGAAGCCCAATCCGAAGATAACCGCCATACGAACAGGTAAAAGCAGATCTAACATAACTGGCGACATTGGTTTATTCAAATGCATCGGACAGGCGCCCAGACCCCAACCACCCCGTCCCCGTCCCTCCGCACATTATCAACAGTGCGGCTACCGAAGAGAAGAGGAGGGAGATTCTAGAGCTAGTGAAAGAATACACTCATTGCGGCCTCTTCAGCTCGTCATACTATAACCATGAACCTCCGGCCTCCCAATGACGAACTTTCGTGGCTCGGCTTTTTCTTATGGGCACTTGTCGCCTTGTTTCAACTATACATGCTTCGTCCCTTCGATTAAAACTCAAAACCTATTACATATCTGCCGGTCAAGCATGTTCCTGTATCGCTCGCAGAGATATGTCGCTCTCGGCTTCTTCTTGCATCTCAGCGCGGGACTTCTGATTTGCCGGCGGCGGCTGCACACCTCGAAAAAAACCCCATATAAACACTGCATCGGGAGAAGTCCGATTAATCTCCTTCGAATTCTACCCGGATATTAAGCTATATCCTAGGGGCAGGCTTCGATGTATTCATGCCCAAAGCCACTGAGATTTAGATCTTAGAACCACATAAGAGGATGGGCCAGAATTAGACTTCAAAACCACGTATTTTAAGGCCGTAATGTTGTTCCCACATCCATGAACTGAATGGGAATCGGGAAATGACATTATTTATCGAATCATAGCATGAGTTACCGGAGACGGAATTGTGGTTGCGCACGCCCCATTTAGTTTTTTTTGAACAAGGGCGGCAGAAGCGAAAGCCACATAGATTCGAACCCAAGAATCTCGTAGATCCGGGGATATAGGAAGCGCTTCGATACTAAACATATGGTCGGTATGGTCAGAAGCCTCATGACGGCCAGGGGGAATTAGAGCGCACCAGTGCAATTGAGTTGTTGCCTGTCTGGTCAATACGAAACAAACCTAGTCTGCCCCTGCCTAGAGAGTACACTATTTGTTCACCTATTGGTGCTGTAGATGTCTACAGGGACCGCAAGATGAATCCCACTCGACGACCCGCCTGGCCCCATAGCCCTATAGATACGACGCATGAGTGAGTCTATGTATCCTACAATCCTCGGCGTATGTTTCTACATTGTCCATCACGCGCTCACCAACCATGAGGGAGGGAAGTGGCATTGCGGATTTTAACCATGCCTTTTGTCGTCAGGGCTTAGAGTCGAGAGTGTTTACAAGAATTTCGTTGCAGATTTTTGGTATGCGTCTAGGTAGCCACATGCGCTTAGTCGAACCAGTAAATTTTATAGCATGTTGACGGAGGGGGTAGTATCGGGTTTCTGTAGGTGTTGAAAGGAACTCGGAAGGCAACGGAGGCCGAAGCTCCGCGCCAGGTTCTCGTTCAAACACGTTATGTAATCATTGCCCACCATCCAGCGCCAGTACTTACTCATATATAGTGGCGCTCAGACTCTCGCTTCCGCGTAGCCTTGCTTCCCAGAGATGCCGAATCTAGCTGGCTCAAGTTGACTGTAGCTCTTGGTATATGCCGCAGCTATCCTTGTATCTGTCAGACAATCAACGCTAGACCTGCCACTGCCTCGCCAGTGGCGCCGAAGGAAAAATACTGGAGTTCACCCTGGCAAGTAAATCGTTTGAAAATTTGGGACCTCCACACCGTCAAACGCTCACTTTACAAGTCCATATCGGCTGTACTTAATTAGCCATTCCCGGCTGAAATGAAAGGCAGCATTGCCCCAAAGCAGGGCATCGGCCGTTCGCTCCCACCATTCAAGAGTTCACCATATACTGCATAGTTCTGATGATAAACGAACCCTACTGCGAGTTCAAAGTGCGTGATTTCGTCCTCGTAAATCACCGGTTACTCTGTGCAGACTGTTCTGCTTAATATCGCCACTGTGGGCTTTCTTCCTTGTAAGATCTTTTGCCTTTCTCAGCTCCAGATCTTAAAATGATTAGCCTAATTGATGTTCGCGCGGCATAATGATTGGTGACCATTCTCGCTGTCCGGCGCTCTGCTCAGTTGCGGAGCGCCCATAGCAGAGGCCGCATTCTGACTAGTACAAATCAGCAATAGATCTTGTATCCGAATTACGTATTTTTCTCGGGCATCCGACTTCGAGATTACATCTACCGCGCTTTCGGCGCATCGATGTCTCTTTTGGAGGAGACTTAAAATGCTCAGCGGCTTGCTACTCTCTTGAACCGAGTGCTCATTACCCCCTCTTCCTGCTCTCTTCTCTCGAATCGCACGCATGGTCCGAACACTCTACAAGTGCAGCCAGTGCGTCAAGGAGGTTAGTAGTCAGGGCCATTTAAAAAGGCATATGGCTACCCATAATCAAGGCCAAGTGTAAGCCCTCCTATTGTTGCGCGTCTCTCGATGCGCTGAATGCGTAACAACACTTCCCGACCTCTGCGTTTTTACCTCTATCCTCCCAGACTGTGCTCCTGCCCCTCCCAGGATTGCTCTTACCGCACTAGGCAACGGAGTAACTTGACCATCCATATCCGAACGGTCCAGTAAGTCCACGGTAATGTTTCACCGGTCCCCTTAGTGTCCCTGCTGACAATCATTTGCGCCTAGTTTGAACGAGAGGGCCTTTCCATGCGGATCTTGTTTGCGAGTATTTAAAATGAACCACCACCGTAAAAACCATCGTGAAAGAGTTCATGGGGGTGTGGTACCACAAGAGGATGGCAATCAGTGAGATAATTTGAGAACTTCCATGGGAAACATCACGATAACATGTGTCCATAGGATCACTCATAACGACCACCCAAGTCCACCTATCACCCCCAGTATTCCTATCACTCTCGGCGCCTCTATTACTCCCGACATTCAGGTCGCCTCTACGAACCCGATTATCCCTGCGAATTCGATCATCTCTGCGAACTCGGCTGCCCCCGCCGATGAAGAGCTCCTCGTTTTCCTAACTGCTGCGATCTCTCTTCATGACTCGGGAGACCCGGACTCTTCTGCGATTTCTGCGATATTGGACTGGCGGATATCAAACCAGGCCTTGTTTACCGCCGATTATTATAGCCCTCCAGCTCCAGTCGTCGACAGGTAGGCCATTTTGTCATTTCTTGATGGCATCCTTTAACATCCAAGTGTCCTCACAGTGAATCCTTTGGAGATGCTGTCAGCTAAGTGACCACATCTGCCTTGAGAAAAATTTAGTCATGTACGAGGCTGAGCGCTTGGGCGACAGGGCTTTTCCTTCGTCGAAGCGCTTCCCCGTCTTCCCTCAAACCGGTGGGCTTGGAGAAAAGCAGGCTGCTGCTTTGCTCGAAGCACAGTGTTCCCGGAAATCGGGGATCCCTCGGACGAGAGTCGTCGCCTTGATGACTTCCGCCAGAGGGATTCCTGGTGCTGATGCTCAGTAGATGTTGATCATGGGTCACGTTCATCGATAAGTTGTAACCCACTTTACCATCTAGCTTACATGAATCAACTAACCTAACATTGATATGGGCGAGCCGCATTCAAAGTTGTAGGCAGGAACATATTGGCATGCTCAAACCACTTCGCGCGAGTCTTTCGCGACACTTCCTGGACCTGATCCCTCTATGCCGCTTTCCCCAATGGCTCAGAGCATTCAATATGGGTTTGCATAAGCATCACGTAGGCATCGGAGATGCGCTTGGTGCCATACTGTGCTCTTCCGCTATCCAGAACGTATTCTGAAGCGACCCTTCGATCCAGATGTCTTCGACCGGATAACACCAAGACCAGTGAAGCAATGTCCTCGCACCAAGTACACAGTCATGGTTTCAAATGTATGCACGGCCAACCTCATCGACGTGTCATTCACAGCGTCCATAGGATCTCAAGGTTTACGTATCGTTTTACCATCACCTGGTATAACGATGACGAGATTTGTACCCGGCATGGCGGAACTCGCGGCGATGGAATCTGGCTATCTCACTCCTATCCTGACCAGCATACCTTCACTTGCCTTCGGAGCTGTAGACCGTTGCGACCAGCGCTATACTGACATCGCCACTAACCATATCGTCGTAGATCAGGGGGTTGGGCGTCTGCGTATGACACTAGCTGCGCGATCGAGCAGCCCACTCTAAACCTAAATACAACCGTTTTCAAAATGGTCTGCAGATTCCGAGCTCATTTTTGGGTGGCGTTTCCTTACCTGGCAGTACCCCGGTCTATCAGCTGGTGCCCTGTGATCGTCGGGCGGCGCCTTGCTCCACTGAACTCAACGCTCGCTAGCGCTGGCCCGATCCCGAGTGCAGCTCTCGGTATCTCCCGCAAAGACCTCTGTGTCTTTCAATCAAACAGCGTTAGATCTGGACTCTGCCAGCGTCAGTAGCCTAGGGAAAATCCACTGAGACCGACTCCATTTGGGAACTCGACGCCTTCACACCCTTAAACGCTCACGAAAGAGTTCTGTGGCTTGGGTACAAGTCCTTAAATTTAATTTTTACCTGCCATTCCAAGGCCAAATGAAAGGCAATATTATGACATGGGCCGTTCGCTCCAGCCTCAACGCTCAACATTCAAGAGCTCTTCTCGGGTTTTCGCGTGAAGCGCTCAAGCGGTGGCGGAACGCCCATAACAAAGCCGAGTGTGAATCGTGGGCATACAGGGTCATGGGTATTCCGTAATTACGTGCCTCTTCCAGCATACCCGGCAATCTTCATTTTGACGTCACATCCACCAGCTGCGCGCCGCATCGGTGTTTTCGCCTCGAGAGGAAGGAGTTAAAACGCCCAGCGGCTGTAAGGACAGAGTCTTCATCACCTCCCTTCAGCTCTCCTCTCAAAACATACATCCCGGCTCCGATGTCCTACTTGTGTAGCTACAACGGGTGTGCTCTGGTGGTCAGCAGCCAGGGCCATCTAATAAGGCACATGGATACCCATAACCAAGAACAAGGGTAAGTTCTCGTATCACCGCACATCTCTCGCTGCACTGTAATGAAACTTGCTGGTATCTGTACTTTTACCTTCTGTCCTCGTAGGATGTATTCTTGCCAATATTGCTCTTACACTGCCAGGCAACGGAGCAATGTGAAAGTTCATATCCAAACGGTCCAGTGAGCCCATAATGCTGTTTCGCTGTTTTCCTTGGTGCCCTCGCCGACGTACATCTGCGCCTAGTTTGAACAAGAGGCGCTTTCCTTGCGAGCGTTGTCCACAAGCGTTTAAAATGAAGCACCACCTTGAAAAACACCGCCTTAAAAAACATTACGAAAAAGTTCACGAGGGCGAGGTACCACGGGATAATGGCAATTGGTGAGATAATTCGAGAAACTCCTTGGGGAACATCACGATAACATGTGTCTATAGGATCGCTTCTAACGGCCACCCAAGTTCATCTATCACCCCCAGTATTCCTATCACTCCCGACATTCTGGATATCCCTGCGAACCCGATTATCTCTGCCGATGAAGAGCTCGCTTTCCTGACTGCTGCAACCTCCCTTCGTGACTCGGATCCCACCGCCCTAGATGATGCCAGTCTACGACACGCCAGCCGTGACTCGAGGGACCTTTCTGCGATCTGGGACTGGGTGATGGAAAATCCGGACTTATTTACGGCTGATTACTATGGCCCTCCTCCAACTCCACTCGTCGACAGGTAGGAAACTTCATCATTTCTCGATCGGATCCTCCGGTGCCTACTAACTCTCTTGTCATTAAAGTCAGCCATCCGAAGATACTGTTGGCTAGGTGATCATATTTTCCCGGTGAGGAAATTGAGTTACATACGTGGCTGAGCGCTTGGGCGACAGGGCGTTTCCTGCGTCGAAGCGCTTCCCGTCTTCCCTCAAACCGGCGAGCTTGGAGAAAAGCAGGCTGCTGCTTTGCTCGAAGCACAGTGTTCCCGGAAATCGGGGATCCCTCGGACGAGAGTCGTCGCCTTGATGACTTCCGCCAGAGGGATTCCTGGTGCTGATGCTCAGTAGATGTTGATCATGGGTCACGTTCATCGATAAGTTGTAACCCACTTTACCATCTAGCTTACTTCAATCAACTAACCTGATATTGACATGAGCAAGCCACATCCAAAGTTACAGGCAGGAACATCCTGGCATGCTCGGACCACTCAGCGCGAGTCTTTTGCGACACTTGCTGGATCTGATTCCCCTATGCCGCTTCCCGCAAGGGCCAAGAGCATTCAATATGGCTTTGGATGAGCATCACGTAGACATGCGAGTGGCGCTCGATGCCATTCTGTTTTCTCCCGCTACGCAAAACATGTTCTGAAACGACCCTCTGGTCTCGATATCCCCGATTGGATAACACCGACGGCAACGAAGCAACGAACTCACTTCAAGTCTGCGGTTCTCTCTTCCTTCCCTCACCCAGCACACAGTCATGGCTTCGAGTGCACGCACGACCAACCTCTTCAGTGTGCCAATCACGGCGTTCATAAGATTTCAAGGTTTTCTCGCCCAAGTATCCGCGTATCGCCTCGCGATCGCCTGGTATAACAATGATGAGATTTGCAGCGACTGATTCTGACGCTGTCTCGCTCCAATTCCAGCTAACCTGCCTTCACTTGTCTTCGGAATTGTAGGCCGCTAACCATATCATCTAGATCGGGGAGGTGGGCGCCTGTGTATGACGCTAGCTATACGATCGAGCAGCCCGCCCTACGCCAAAATATCTGGAAACTTCGCTAGGCATATGAATCACGCATTTCTGGTGATCCTATCGGCCAATTTCATTTGTCCAGATCGAGTTTGAATCCCTTTCGAGTTAGATGCAACTTGTCCATAATAATCAATAGATGGCCTTGCACATGTTTTTTGCAGTCTTCAAGGAATTTGAAACCGCTCTGGGACTGCGCCATAGTATCACAAGACCCCTACCATCCTCGAGGCCACACTGATGAGCGCTTGATCGGTCGGCATATCTCCACATATCTCAAAACGGAAGGCTACTCCGACCTCTAAGTTAAAAGGGATACATGCACAACAGGCTATGCCACACCATCCCCCATTGCTTGAACACGGCACACGTGTCTACACTCACTCATTCTTCCCACGGTGTCCAATCGATAAAAGGCCTATTCGAACCTCGAGCTTTTCGTCGTTTGCCCTCTTCGACGACCTCTTTCCTCCGAGCGACTTGCTTCCTCCCCTTACCAAAATGTCTGATGCCCACGGTTGCCATACCTGTTCGATAAATTTCAGGAACCGCTCCCATCTGCGTCGACATATGGCTCGATTTCATGAACCCTTTCAAATGTATGCTTTATTTCGTGCCACAACGGTCCAAGCTGATTGTGGTTCCCATCATTGACCCGATTCATTGTACACAGTAGGTACCCATGCCAGTTTCCGGGCTGCCTTCACACAACTGCGCAGGCTAGCAATTTACGCAACCACGTGAAATCTATCCAGTATATCTTATCTTCCTCCTTACCTATTGCCCCATCCCGACTAACAAGGTCCGACACGCAGCTCGGACTACCGGCCATATGAGTGTGGTAGCTGCTCGCGCAAATTCAAGCTTAAGCACCAGCTCTCGAAGCACTGCCAAAGCTTTGGACATCGCGGAGTGATAGTGCCAATGACGCCACAGTACAGCAGGTGATGTGGCCGACAGAGTTCATCAAAGAGCCTGTGCTGTTATACTAACCCTTTGCGCCTTCAATCATGCCATCAACAGCTACCTTCCCTCTCCCAACTACGCCGAGCCCGGCAACACCGAGTTAGGCACAACGAAGCCCATGAATCTACCAGTCCAGCTAAACGTTAGCTCGGAGATCGACCTGCAAATTATCGACCTGGTCCAACAGTACGCACCTATGTTCGACTCATCCTACTACTCCACCCCTCCAGCTGCGTCAGGAAGGTTCGAGCTTTTACATGTTCTCCTAACAAACTCCGGCGTCACTTATGCTTTGCAATCGTCCTTCAGTTCTAGCACTCAACCTCCTCAAACCGGTAACGACTAAGTCCGCCATCTCCACCGTCGCAAGACTATAATAGGCTGCGGACGACTTGTTATTTATAGGGCGCTTGGAGGGTGTAACGGGGACACCATGTTATGGTCCCGGTTTCTCCCTCGAAGCGCCCTTCTCTCTCTAATTCTGCAAGACTGGCCAAACGAATCTGTCTCTTTGGAACAACTTGGGGACAAGAGCGCGCCCCACGCTCTTTTCCCGGAGTTCTTTCATATAGAACTTCACTCTCTGTCAACTGCAGCTCGAGCATATTTACGCTAGTGACTTCAATACAAAGATCACGCATCGCTAACTTTTGTTTTAAGATACGAAGGCGCGTCAGAAAGTTCCAGACGCGATCTTTTGTCGCGCGCAGACCTCAGCCTGGGTGCTCGTCGGCAGCCGGGGGCACGGCTGATTCTTAGTAGCCCGAATAGCTATTGCGTTCCCCACTTCTGATCTACCGGCGCATGCAGGATACGTACTTAAGCTTAGACCACATGCGCGGAAAACTAGGTCACCAGGAGCTTCTAAAAACAGCACCCACATGATCCATTAGCCGAGGCCCGAGATGCGCACGACCTTGTCCCATTAATGTCTGTGGCCTAGGCCCCTCATCCGTCTCTTCGTCCAGGTCGTAGTCTGGCTTCGGGCGAGCAGCTTCGCGCCCCGCTCTATCATCCCTCGGATGGATTCTCAAGCTGCTGGTCATGGCCAATTTGATACCTCCTACATGCATTTGTAGGCCGTGATTGCCTGAATCTTGCCAGGGCGCACTCGCATTATTGTTTCTTGGCATCAGACGTTCCAACAGACGGGAAAAACCTGTTAATTTTGCCCGCGGCCCTGGGCGCTTAGGGCTATTGAGAGATGCCACCCCAGAACTCTGCTGCGTGGGCAATTAAGGTCCGAGGAACGGCTGTGGACGACAGCCCATCTAAGGCCAGCCTTGCAGGCACCTTTACTCTGAATCGCACTCCATCATTCATATACCTCGGCTTGTCATGCCAGCGTCTACGTATCCTTTCTGAACAGTACGCCTGGCTGTTATAGGATCACAATGCTGCGTGGCATATCTTTTCACCTTTGGTGGCTGGAAAATGCCCCATTTTACAGACCATCAATGGCCAAAATCAGAGCCGCAAACTTGCCACCCCATGGCAACTCGCCCATCTGAGTGTTCCATCCACTATCCTCACTAAGACGATTGAGGTACAAATACCGCTTATCCTAAGACACCCGCATATCTCCAGGGTGGAAGGGTGTTTGAGGTCGAAAAAACAAGTAGGTGTCTCTGATGATTGCCGACGCATCCTACCACATAGAAAACCCTGTCTGCAATGAGGAGCACGAATACACCTACGCTCGCTGAGGACTCCCGCTCGATCGTTGTTTTGGATGTCATAAGATTTGGGTTCGTATACGCGCAGGAAATAGTTATACAGATCGCTATGCAGAGCTATAAACTCAGCTGGCGTCAAACACCGAATGTCGCGCCGTCCGCGGCTGATAGACCGTAAGTAGAAGGCATTCCTGTTCTCTGCGCGGCTGTGAACCGGAGATACTGGCTGCCGGTGGAGAAAGCGGTCCATTGGGGTTCATCGACTGTTCATTGATGCATCGGAGTCTGTTTCTGCGCTTCTCCGACGAGGTCGACGCCCGTACCAAGCATAGCGCCGAGATTTCCAAATGTGATGTGATCAATCGCGATCGCAGAAGATTGCGGCGAATATTCCTAAATTGCATAACTCGTCGCTCCGATGCCTTCGTGTGTGAACATGAATCAACTGATCAGAAAATAGGCGCCCAGCACGTCGGTAGAGCGGGGCAGGTTGCAATACTGGATAGCACTCAGAGTAACTTCTTTCGTATAGGCACATATGGGCGCTCATCCGGGCAACGCCACGATGTATGCGCGAGGCCCGCGTCCACAGCATGGAGTTAGAAGCTGAGATGAATCGCCTCCTAATCCTCCATCGTACGCAGTTTGGAAAAGCGGCCATCAAGCTTCGATCCTTTTGGCGCAACGCTCTCGAATTCGGTATGCGCTGCCGCCCTTAAGAACGACCTCACTCATCATCCCCCAAGCACTTAAAGGCTCGACCCCCCCCACACAGCCAAGATCGCTAGCTATTCCCGCCGTCTATTCTCCTCGACCTCTCCTCCCTAAATGCCTCGAACATCTCCCTCCTCTCAGACGGCCTCCTCGGCACACCGTACAGGCTTCATGTGCGAGTCCTGCTACATCCCCTTCACCAATCAAGCACATCTAAGGCGCCACGTGCAGGCCAAACATAACAGCAATCCCACGTAACATTACTTCCATCACAGCCACAGCGCCCCTCGTACTCACTCCAGTTGAACACACAACTCTACCTACAGCAAATACCATTGCCCTGTCCAGGGGTGCACCCACGAGACGCAGCAGCAGAGCAACCTGAAAGCCCACCTAGCATTAAAACAGTATGGCGCTAGCCTTTTTACCAGCCTATCTCTGTCCGTTGACGCACTTTGGCGATCTCTAATAGCTCAGCTACACGCCCCCATTTTTGTTACGTCTGTTCGAAGGGCTTCAAGCTGATACCTCATCTCCGAAAGCACGAACAAAGTCGCAGTCACCTTGTCAAGTGCGCACAGTTTATGCCTAACCGTCAATTCAGGTGAAATAGTCTGCTATATCACGCATTGGACTCGCGCTGAGCTAAATATAATATCTGGAAAACTCTGCCAGCATAAATCTGCATAGCCCTACTAGTGCGACATCGGCCGACACTGTCGACAACTTTCTTTTAAATCCCGGAGATTCGGTCGATCTGTATAACCCCACTATATCGACCGACACTGTTGAAAGCCTTCTTGCGAATCCTGGGGACTCGACGCGGTCCTATTCTGATTCCCCTTCCCCATATTCGGATGCTCCAAGCCCTGCTAGCCTCATGTGGCCTATCGACATCGAGGCTCTGATAGCCAACTTGCCACACCCCGAGATGTTCACACCTGCTTACTATGATCCACCATCATCAAGAGATGCGCAGCACGAGAATAGGTTGCCTCCCATACCACTCTCACAGGCAGCATTTGCTAACATGGTCCTCCCTGCTGTAGGACTTCCTCTCGGCGTGAGAGTCGCCGCACCTCTCCCTACTAAACAACACCATGGACCACCAGAATCGCCATGCCTACCCTTCAAGAACTATGGTCTACATGAAGATACTGATGGACAGCACCGCTGGCTCGTGTCTCTCGCTTGGGAGCAAAGAAGGTCGCACTTCTTTCTCTGAAGCACCACCCCACGATCGTCTCAACGACTTGAGGAAAAGAAGAGTTGCCGCCCTCTTTGACTGAAGTGGTTTCACCTAATACGCCTATGCTCGCCTGGTCCACTTGGGAGAAAGAAAGCCTGTGGCTTTTTTTCTCTGAAGTGTTTCCACTTTCTCACCCGCTTCAGCTTGGCTTGGGGAAAAGAACGACTAACTGTTTTTCCCCCGAAGTCTTTTTCCGTCCCTAGATTCAACTCGGGAAGACGAACTCGATCTTGCTGGGGCCACTCGATTGACTTTCTGACTAGTGCTTGATTCCGCATGCGCTCGGCTACGTGACTTGTGAGACTACGCGCCCTTTCGTTCGAACTCTTTTACTAAGACGACCAAGCACACAATCTGCTCTGGCTACTCCTGAACCGATCATACTCGAGGACCAAGACCAGCGCTCAAGTGCGAAGAAATCCCTTCCCAAGAGGAGTTTGAGGTAACATCCTGATCAACTGATGCACTTGTAGAATGTACTAGAATGTAAATAATAATCAAAATAAAATAAAAATAGATTGAATGTCGGATTTAGCGGATGGGCTGCTCGGCAACTATGGCTAGCTCCGACTCAATTGAATTCGGAGTTATCCGTAACACCGCTGGTACTTATCTAGGTTGCCTCAGGTACACTTGGTCGGGGCAAGTGACCTTGGAGGTGAAATCGCCTCGCCTCGAGTTTGAATTGTTTCGAGGTCGAGGCAAAGCGAGTTGTACTCACCTCACGCATCGGAAGGCGCGGTTACTCTAGTCCGATTTCTTCGTCAGGTTAGATGTAAATACCCTCTCCTATCCCTCATTGGCTCGCCTCCGGGTGACACCTCGGAAATACGTGATGACCGGCCCTAATTATCTGGTAAATTAAATATTCCCTTTTTGCCTTGACCTCAACCTCAAGCTGAGACGGATTTTGCGAGGCTAGATCCTCATCAGATGGGGAATCCGATCTGATCTAGACCATATCTCCGGGTTCCCAGTCTGAGATGGTCTTGGGTCTTATAATTCAAATGGCGAGGCTTGCCGCTTGGAAAATGGTATGGGATTTCAAAAGAGGCGCCCATTTGAAAAATCTGTCAATGCGATTTGGCTTGAGCAGTGACGATTCTGACAGCATGGAGCTGGCGGGACGACACGGAAAGCCAAGTAAATTTCCTCCTGCAGAGGAGAATAGCTCCTGGAGGTCACCTGTCCTCCGTGACCCTGTTGCCTCACCCTCAGTAATCCGAGTCAACTCTAGGCTGGTTATTAAATGGGCTATGGGACATCGCGGGGGGGAGGGGCACTCACGATGTCCTCGGACTCAGAACTGCTCAGCGCGGTGCGGAGCATTCACAATTCAATACCTGTGAGTTTGCTTCGCAAGGGTCTTCCAGTGCAGTGTGGCATAAATCTGCGCGTCTATAATTAGTATTCGCTGTGTTCGCCGCCTATCTCTTCTTCACGACCTTTGGCGTTGAGCGCTGAGCGCCAGTGTTCGGAGCAGGATGGCGCCGATCGGGATATTACGTAATGAATATCCTGAACACGGCCACCATAACGCTAGTTTCAATTCGGCCTCCAGCTGTGAGCCAACTAGCGGGACTACAGTACTAGTGCGGCAATTGCAATCTCGTCAAAATTTCTCGCTCTCCCAGCTAATTTGGGGGACGGTCGAGATCGACAGATCTGCGATAAGTATTCACACCATACTGTATTTTCTCTTGGGTAGGGCCGCTAATCGGCTCCCAGCCAGCTTCGCTGTCAAACTACACGTTACCTGTCAAGCCCCATGAACAAGTCCTGGCGGCTCTGCTCATTATTCAGCGTGCTTCCCCGCCCGTATAAACGTGCAGTGGTCTCATGGCGCTGGGGTTTTTGTGATGAAAAGAGGTGCACTCTCCACGCGCCTTCCAGAATGACACCTTTATATTTTTCTAGGACAAAGGCGCGCGGATATGCTCGGCGCTGCCAAATGCACGCGCTTGAACGCGAAGCCCTTGCCACAGATAGCGCAAGATTGTAAAAAAAGAACAGCTCAGGTGGTGGTAATTAAATTCTATGGACGTATATGTTGTCGTTGACAGCGCTGGTGAGCTCGGGCGCCAGCCTCCTTTACTCTGATAAGGTGGGTACACTCCACTAACTTTCGGTCCTTTTTGATCACATGGAGTAGCGAGCGCTTTTCCCCCAATGGGCAGTTTCTTCGGAACGAGTGGACTGCCGGCATCGATCAACCCGGCCCTATATTTTGAACCCTTGGCATTGATGCTTGCTCAGCTTCCCACCTCACCTTCACCCGAACACTTCACCTCGGTTAAAAGGCGCCAGATCGCCTGAAGGCGCTCGATCTATATCACAACCTCAGCAGTCTTACTTTCACCTATATTGCACTTGCTCTGCGACCCCCTCTCTGCAGCCGTCATCGATCGTTCCCTGCTTGTGCTCCACCTTCCATCTGTGCGCACCATGAAGTACCCATGCAATGCCCCTGGGTGTAGTGAATTCCTCAGCAGTCTCGCCCACTTGAAAAGACACCAGCGAAGGCACGATCCAAACCAAATGTATTGCTTTCAATTCATCCTGATTAGCTATCGAGGCCAAACTAATCCATTTTGCAGAAAATACCAATGTGAATTCCCGGGATGCCGCTACAGCACGGCGCAACGAGGCAATTTGACTATCCACTTCAAACTGATCCAGTAAAGATATCAGCGTACACCACTGCCTTCCGCATCACTGACCTAGTCGTAATTTCAGCTCGGGAAAACGGAACTTTATATGTTTTTGCTGCTCTAAAGCATTCAAGCTCAAGTCTCACCTTCGCAAACACGAACAAAGTGTTGCCCACCGCGAGGAGAAATACCGACGGAGCAGGTGAATTAACCTATGAACGCTGTCATTCTTCACTTTGAACTAAACCTGTGTTTGCCATGAATAGTGTTCCATATGCCCAAATTGCGATCGGAGGTATCGTTTTCGACGTCACACGGCTTGAAACCCCTGATCAGAGCGAAAGCGGCGTTTTATCTTCAATCGAGTCTAATCCCAGGCTATTCAGCGTGGATTATTACGGTCCCATATCTCCTTCACCATCGCCGTCACCATCGCCATCACCATCGCCGTCGCCACCTCCATCGCTATCCTCATCGCTACCCCCATCGCCGACACCATCACCACCACCGGCTACGCCCCAATCTTATGCCAAGCCAATCAGCGTAAATTTTTATGATTTGAAGCCGCATCCGAACAGGGGCACCATTGGCAGGTTAGGTTCATTGTTATTATATCCTCTGAGGCCAGTCATCAAAATATTTCTTTCAGGGGGCTCCCGACCCATTCTGTCCGCGCTCACCACCGTTATGCACCTTATGAGCGCCCAGACAATTATGGCTCATATACCATGCTTACACGCACCGGTCCATGATATCGGGAGATGCCGCCGGTAGCGATTCAAGGTACCCTCGATTGACATTCTATTTCTTTGCAGGAGATTTTTGGGTTTCAAGACTTCCTTCCACTCAAGTAGTTTGAGGAAAAGAGGGTTCTCTTTCCCTGAAGCTACGTATCCGCCATTTCTCTCTGCCGCATGAAGGAAAGGGAGGCCCTCCTCTCCGGAAAGGGGCTCCCATTTCTCGTACCATTCGTGGATCAACTCGGGCAAAGAAATCCTCTGGAAAAGGGTTTCTTTGCTGGAGTTGCTTTCTACTCAACGTATATTTACTACTGATAAGCCCTTTTAGATTATACATAATGAACATTTTATCGTGGTTTCAAATCCAGTCCATCCTGTGAAAGGCTGTGTCCGCTGCTATATTTTAACTATCATAGCGTATGTGTAATATGCGTGCAACATTGCTAATCCGAGTACAGTATCGGGGAGGTCACCGTTAGGTGCGTATTCGCCTTTTGTCGCCCTGATCTTGGCTTTATGGTTGGTGCAAGCGATTAGGCTACTCGCGCTTATGGCTATTTTTTTCATAGATGCCCAGGACAACCCGAATTGCGGCTCGCTGCTAAGCCGGTCAGTACCCTTTGTTCCTGGGCGATGTTTCGCCGCTATACTCCGAGCGTCATTCCTGCAGGCCGAGTGAGAGTCAGTAGTGGATGGTGGATGGTTCTCCGCGTGCATCGCATCGAATTCCTGGCTGCTAGTTACGTTCTCGTTCATTCCACAGGCCTGCTTGCGTAAGGCCTTCGGGCTGGAGGAAGCGGCTGTCCATGCCTGTCGTACGTTCAGAGCGAATGGCCAGTTTTGCTGTCATAAAGGTGGTGGTGGATGCTCTTGGTGGGGCGGCCCCCTGTAGGCCAATGTATAAATTCTATGGGCACAGCCGCGTGAAGAGAGCCGCGACGCCAGGAGAGCTTGGTGAGAGCCAATAAATTGGATCGAGCTATGCCCCAATTTGACGGGTTTGCTAGGCCCGGATTTGACCCTGTCTTTCATCTCTGTTGAGTTGCAGTGCAGCTCTATCCCACCACCGACACGTTTTGGAGCGCGGACGGCCTCATACCCCCGAATCTTGTTCGCCCTGCGCTGGGTGGTTCGCGATATCTAATTCACCCTTGGGAGGATGACCGACCAAGAGTTGCACCAGGAGTCGGAGATCATCAAAGTCCGCCGAATGCACCGCGGGGATGCAACAGCTGTGGCGCTTCCAACAAAGCATTGGGTCATCGAGTACTAATGGGTCGTTGAAGAGCACGGCACTCATCGCATGGCCTGTCATTCGGTCTTCAATCCAGGCGGTCCGGAGGGTCATTCGCATAGCCAACCGTGGGAGCATTTATCTATGTTTTGACGCTTCCTACTAAGTACTTTGACTCATGACTCAGCACTCAATATTCAGCGCTCAGTATTCAGCGTTGAGCGCCCAATTTTCAATGCCCGGCTTTCAGTCTTGTGAAGCAAAGCTACATCTGCCGTTCCGATAACCAGTGCACGTCCTCGAAAGCTCGCGTTTAAACCATTCGCGCAGGTCGATACGGACCATGCAGTGGTAAGTTCTATAGATCGCGTTTTACTTCGGAACATGCAGACATTGAAAGTGCAGCTCCAGGAGTGGCGGGTGTCAGATACATTGCAGGTTCTTATTCCTGACTTTCCCACGCGGTGACTCCTATCAGTCTGATCCAAGCCTTTACCCAGGCACTAGTTCGAACCGCCCAGTTATGCAACCCTTAGGGCCGGAGCAAAACACATCCGAAATCATTGTCGCCGATGAGCGCTTGAACTGCCACGCGCACGCCACGCAGACCACAGATCGTGTTCGTCTTTACCCCAGTGTTAATGTCACATGACAGCGGAGCTCAGTGAGCAGCAGGTGCCGCAGCGGTGGTAAGGTGGGTAGGTGCGATCCTTTGCTCAGAATGAAACACCGGTGCCGCCGTCTTCCAGAATCTACCACACACTATCAAGATATCGCATTGAGGTCTACTTTACTGAATCTTCCTTTACAGATGTATTGTATTGCTACAGGCGTCCAAGCGTCCATGAGCTAAATGACAGGTTCAATGCAGGAATAGATCAAAGAACACTGAAGCCGGTGCAATCGAGCACCACAACGACTCCCAATTTCTTGCGCTTCTCAGGTACCTTCACCCAGCATAACTTCAACGCGTAAAACTGGTTGTGCCGAATGCTATCACATTACAAGTGTCAAGATATCCTCGCTAAACCAGTGAAGGGCTTGTCCTTCCAGGGCCAGACTCGGTCTCGGCCCATTTCTGCGATACGCCGGGTCGTTGCTTACCCACCTTGACGGTTCATGTTTGCGAATAAGAGTGGCCTCTCCGGCTGCTTAAAAAGTCTGCCTATTATCACTAGGTCTCTCAACACTACAGCGGCTGGGTCTGCCCTTATTCATAACCACTGTTCACCACTTCGATCTGGCCACCCCGCCATGAAGAACGCTGACAACTTTGCTTGTACTCGGTGCGGCAAAATCTTTCGTAGAAAGGCCCATTGCGAGCGGCATAAAAAAGAACACGACCCAAATCAAAAGTGAGTGCTTACGGCGTCTTCCGCTCATGGACACACACTTATTTTGCCTTAGCAGACATCGTTGCGGGTTTCCTGGATGTACCCATTCAACCGCACAACAGGGGAACTTGAACCGTCACTATGACGCTGTCCAGTACGACACATTTTTATCACTCCGCTTGACGTTCAAGTTGCTTATATTTCTCGGCCGTTCTCAAAGCGAGGGTAAACGACCTTTTCCCTGTGAATATTGCCCCAGCGCGTTCAAACAAAACCATCATCTCAAAGCACATAAAGAGAGCAAGCATTTGGTCGAGTTAATGATGGTAGAGGTCATGCAAGTCGTGCACCGACTTGCGGATCCCATGTTCAGCGCTGATTACTACAACCCCCCGAAACACTAGTAGACGACGTTGGATCTGGTGGATCTGGTGCGTCTGCACACTAATTTTTCGAATTTTCTTTTTAACCATGACTTATAGCACCCTAATTAACGTTGTTCTCTCATTGCTCAGGGCGCCTCAACACCAAGTAATATATTTCCCTGTCCGGCTGGCCGTTCTAATGGACGAACATACTCTCTACACTTACTCTCTTTTCTTACGATATAGGATGGTTGAGGAAGGGATGGATCTCTTTTCCTGGAGCATTCTTCCGGCGTTATGTTAATCCCGGCCGATGAGGAGCTTGGGAAAAAGGTCGCGTTTTGTCAAAATCGGGCAGCGTCTTTTTGCGAAGCCTCTCTTTCGGTTGATAGCTTGGGCATAGGACTTGGGGCTCGCCCCAGTCTGTTGTCGGAGTTTTCTCCCTACTACGTGTCTCACTAGTCAAGGCCATCGCAAATACGCATACAATAGGTCGCCTTATCCTATTAACTGTGGAGAGATTCGATTATGCAACTCGATGTGTCGGTCTCAGAATCAAATTATGGCCTCCAATCTGCGCCGTTGCGATTCTGTGGGCCGCAAGGGACGGCGTGTATCGGCCGGCACGCATCGATTGTTAATACGCCTACCTTGACAAAGATTTGGTAAGCACCAGATTTGACTACGCCCACCTCGAAGATGCAGAGTGCACTTAGTATCAGTGTAGCCATCTTAACCTGTGCCCAACTGGCTCTTCACTAAACTTTCCACCTACACGCAGCGATTCGCACGATGCATGCTATCTTGCTCGCTGTAGGCCACGCCGTCGCCACATATTCTGAGTTTTAACCCAAGACTGCATACAATCTCGGGCACCGACATACTTCGTGGCGGAGGAGAGGCCCAGTTTGGAAGGGGCCCTTCACCAAAGAGGCCTCCTTGTTTTCGTTAGGCACTCACTGATCTTCTAGGACCGCATAACACCACCTCTCTTGTCGCTGGACATGGTTCACATGATGTGCTGGGTCTGTACACGGCTCACCTTGGGCTGGTGACAAATAACCGGGGTGCATGCATAAATTAGACGCCCATGCTCCAACGGCCACTTAGCACATGTCTATCATATTTTCACTCGAGCCGACAGCCGCGTTTACACCCCGTCAATGAGCTCTCGCGCAGCGGAAAGTATTGTCATGAGACTTGGCCCTAAAAACTACGTGACCTTCACCTGCCTTTCCTGGGAGCGATCGCTGCAGTTGTGGTTCTGCCCAGACTTCGGGCATCATGGCGAGTATATAGGAACGCGATCTCATCGCGGTCTCCCAATCCCCCTCACCACGATCCGGGCTTCGCGGAATCCTCGATACCTCGCTCAGCTGAAGACTTCGCTACTAAATCTCGGCATCCAGAACATGGTTCGTTACTATACATGTCACTGCGGCAAAGGCTTTAGGGACAAGCGCCACTTCACCCGCCACCGAATGGCACACGAACCCGCGTTGTATGTGTTAGACTATATCGCCCTAGCTCTCTTAATCAGGCCCACTTCTTTTGCTTCATTTTCAGTCGCTTGCCTTGCCCGAAGCCTGAATGTGATTATACCACCGCGCAGAAGAGCAACTTGAAGCGCCACATCAATACAAAACAGTACGAAGCACTTCTTACTCCACGGCCGCCCTCTACTGATGTACTCATAACTCCAGTTCGGATTACAGGCCCTTCGTATGCGAGTCTTGTCAGAGGGGATTCAAATCCAAACAGAATCTGGAAAACCATATGAAGAGTTCTATCCATTCTTCCGCGGCACCACAAGAGGACCCTAACGTGACGAGGTGAATCCAGATCACTGGTATTGATAATTGCTTATTCAATTTTCTAAAGCTCCACTATCAGCGATCCACATCCCGAAGAAGTGCCCACCGGCACCGAACTCGGATCTGATCTTCTTCTTCTACCCGGAGCAATCGATTTGCTCAAGTTGATGCAGCCCTTTTTTCCCGCTAATTTCTTTAGCTCCTCTTACTACAATTACAATCCTCCAACAGGCTTGTGGAACGAGAACGAATCCACCTAATACCGGAAGAACCTTGGACTCTCGAAGCTCGCGCTTTGTCTTTCTCTTTATCTCTTTTCCGACACAGGGGCTTGACACTAGGCAGGTCTACGACTCTCCCTCGCGCGAAGCCTCCTGGTATATCTTCAGAGCTCGAGGCAACACAAGCTTAACGCCTTGTTTCCTGGAGTTCACCACCACATGGACTTTTCAAGTTTCACCGGTGCCATACGCCTTTCGGACGCTGAACTTTGGATTATTTTCTTCTTGTATCATAACGGTAGATCTTGTTATCCCGGAATAGTGCGCATCCATTGGCTTGGAGGCTGGAGCTGAGACCCGAGCATTGACAGCAAATCGGTGTGATGGTTAGGATTTTGAGAAGGCGATAACTCGTGCCCAAATGTACAGTATTGCCCGTAATTATGTAACCCGAGATCATGCAAGAAATTCCCAAAAAAGGTAATCTCAAGAAAACGGCGACGCCTCTCAAGCTCGCAAATACTCAGACAATTTTTTCCTTGGAAGTGCAAAGTGTTAGGGGTGAGCGTGCAAACCAGGCATACCAATTCTGCACATGGTTCTAATGTACAATATGCTTGTCTGTGATCATGCACGATCCACCGCAGTCGTGCAAAATCTCGGGCACTACTGTATAAACAAGCATCCACGTAAGCGCCGACTTACGACAGCTTTGACTGGCATGTTCCTCTCTTCCATGTCAGTGTCGCATATTTGAGCCGTTCAGAAACCTTGAGACATGGGCAGTTGACTCGTGCTCACTTTCCCATCAGACTATTATTGCCTTTGCTGCTCTCCCTGTCTGTGTTGGGTGAAACGACAGCGCCAGGGAAGTGGCCGCCATATCAGCACCAAGTTCAGCCAGATTCTGTCGCATGTCGTCCATTTGGTGAATGCGAACCGTGCCCTGAAGCAGCAGTTGCGTGGGTTTATTGCTCATCAACTACTCTCCTCAAGTCCGAGTTGTGATATAGACGCCAGACCGACACTGACGGATTTTGGGCGGTCCTCTTAGCTTCATGAGCCTTTTTGCAAACCTTTCGGCAACCGACGATTGATACACTGTCTCCCGTATGACTCGCTCCCCAAATCGGAGGATGACGCTAAGAAAGGGCCGATACTTGGCGAGACGCCGGCGTGGGAGTCGTGTGGGCGCGTCATTGCGGTAGAGCGTGCAGACTTTTGGGAGTTTGTGGTTTGTCCAGCACACCCTCCTATTTACAACGCTCGTCAAAATCTGAGCACCCATCCATATTCTTTCTGCTAGATGTGCAACGTGATATTTGCGGGAATAAGTCTATTCATCCTCTTTATTCGAGGTCAAAGGCTAGCGATGCAGCAATATCGGAGGCTGGCCGCGCGGATAGGGCTAGGGAGAGGTGGTGCTCCCGAGAGTGACGGAGGTTGGGCAACTAGCTGATGTGAATCTCTTGATAGAATACCGTAAGTCACCGCATTTTCCTGGGAAGAATATTTTATTCTGTCTTCGCTGGGTTTGGAAGGTCTTACGAGTTTTGTCAAATTCTGGTTTTCGTGTTAGCTTGATCTGGATTATTAGTTTTCTGTGTTTAACTAGGGGGGCACCCAGCCAGTGGGCACCCTCTGTGGGCAATATCGTAGCTCTAATCTTGAAGGATGAGCGTAGGTCGTGGGCTATGGGCTACGATCTATCGCTGTTCATTCTTTCATCCCTGTCTTCGTTGTTAGTCGCCACGCATAAAGGGTGTTCCGCGGTGGCGGTCAAGGCACACCCCCTGATAATTGTCCATCCTTCTCTGTGGCCAAAGTTTAATGATCCAGCGAGCACTCATAAGACTCTGTGGCGGGCTGAAGTTCATTAATTCGAATGGTTTTACCTTTTGGTGGCACCTGCACGCCGATATTTGATATGCATAAGGCTGTAAGATTTGTGTGTGGGGGAAGAGAGAAGCTGATGAGGGAGGCGGTGGTTTACATAAGCTGGCGGGAGAAGTTTGGGAACCTTTGGGTGTGTTTAGCTTTCATGAGCGGCGGCGGGCGGTGCTGGCTGTGAGTCACCCGACGCTGGCTCCACCGACGGCGGGGCGCATTCGCAGCCGACGACACACGTGGGGCGGGGGGTTCGGAGAGAGCCGCGGTGTGATCTCGGAACGTGGTCACGGACCAATTGAAATTACCCCATTATACACGGATTTTTGCCACAGCGACGCCTTTTGCCAGGTCTCACCGTATAATCACCAGCGTCCGCGAGTCATCCCCGCCACGAGGACGGAGTCGCCCCCCAAAGTGTGCTCGCTACTCCGTCCATATAAACCGGGCCCAAGGGCGACACACCTTCACCTCACCCACCATGCCTCCCCGACGCAATACCCGCAAGACCACCGACCCTGCGCCCGCGACCGGTCCTGCGCCCGCACCTGCGACCAACGCTGTGGATGCAGCCCCTACTGTTGATGGCGCCCCCGCCGCCACGGCTCCCCCACGGCGCTCCTCTCGCAAGACGACGGCCACCGTTGCTGCTGATGATGCGACTACTGGCAATGACGCGACTGCGTCTGCGACGTCGAGCAAGACCACAAAGCGCGCGCCTCGCAAGGCCACAACCACGGCTACGGTTGCCGACCCCCAAGATGATCCAAAGGATGACTCTGCTCCCGCTGAAGCCAAACCTGCTGCCAAGCGTGGGAGCCGCAAGGCAAAGGCTGCGGCGGCGACTGTGACGGATACTGCCGCCGCCACTGCCGATGCTGACGAGGAAATGGCCGAAGCCACTGCCAATGCCGCTCCCGAAGAGACTAAATCTACGAAGCGTACGAGCAGCCGCAAAGCTTCGGCCAAGACCGATGTAGCTGCAAGCTCGTCTACTGCACCTGAATCGAAATCCAAGGCGAAGGCAAAACGTACCCGCGCAGAAGAAGACGACGAGGATGAGGAGACTGTCAAGACGCCTTCCAAGCAGCCAAAGAAGGCAGGTAATGCAGACATTGCCGACGCCAAGGTCGAAGAGCCAAAGAAAATGGTAGGCAGCTCAATATATTCATATCATTCGAACGATCATTTACACCTCCAATAGGTCACCGTTTTGAAGCGCGGCGCGGCGCCTGTCGATCCGTACTCATCGTACGTCAGTAAGTTGCCCTTTACTGAAATTCCTCCACTCGCATACAAACTCTGAATATGTGTTTTCCAGGTACCCATCAGGTTTACGTGTCGCCGGATGGTCAAGTATGGGACGCTATGCTCAACCAGACCAACATTGGGAAGAACGCGAACAAGTTCGTAATACTATTTTCTGCGTACACAAAAGCTAGTCTCATTGATTGTCGTATCTCATAGATTCTATGTCCTTCAACTCCTCCATCCAATCGGAAATTCCAATTCTTGCAGGCTCTTTGTCCGGTGGGGCCGGACGGGAGAGAATGGCGCGAGCCAGTCAAAGGTATATTTCTGACAATTCTCTTTGTTTTCGTAGCTAAGAGCTGATTCTCATTTATGGGGATAGGGACCTTGGCCCGCGACGATGGCCATCAATGAATTTAAAAAGCAATACAGATCGAAGACGGCCACTGCCTGGGAAGACAGAAAGTCGATGGTAGCCAAACCGGGTCCGTTTATATTGTGCCGCGCAGTTTGAACTTTATAATTGAATATCTCATTTATTGTAGGAAAGTATACTTGGCTTGGTGAGTCTCCCTACTTTGACAAGCGTCCAGTACAGCGACTTACCGCAAGTTGTGCAGAACGTGATTTTGAGAATGCCGACGAAGAGGAGGATGGGAAGGGTGAAGGCTCGTCCAAGGACAAGGGCAAAGGCAAGGCTAAGCCTGAGTCAGAGCGGATTCCCGACTCGGTCCTCGCTCCTGAAGTTCAGGTCGGTCATGATTAATCATTGCTTTTTGAGTTTTGTGAATGCTCATATATATCGAGCTTAGAGTCTCTGCAGGCTCATCTTCAACGTCAGGTCGGCGTTTATCCTATACGTGCCCGTTTGCCGTAGTGTCTGATCAGATTTTTGTGCAGCTTCATCGATGCGGCGCTATCGTCGATGAACTATGATGCCAACAAGCTTCCTCTTGGTTCGTCGGTTTATCTACCGCCTTAATCCATCGCTTATGTATTGTTTCCCGCAGGAAAAATGTCCAAGTCCACCATTCTCAAGGGATTTGCAGCCCTCAAGGTTCGATCCAAACTTATGCTTTACCCTACTACCAAATCTGGCTCATCACCATGACCAAAAGGAACTCTCTGAGGTCATCGAGGATGCCACAAAGGCCGCTGCATTTGGCGGGCTGGGCCCAGCTTGTGCGGAGCTTAGCAACCGATATTACTCGTCAGTGCACTTCGAACGTTTACGATCGCAGTTCTGTACATGCAACTGAGAGTTATATTTTAATTACAGGGTAATCCCGCATGTGTTCGGGCGTCGTCAGCCAACCGTTATCAATTCCATGGCACTGCTCAAAAAAGTGCGCTGAGTATTTTTCGCGGGTATACGACATATTATCTCACCGAATATCTGTAGGAATTGGAGCTCGTTGACGCACTGGGAGATATGGTTTGTGATCATTCCCTCGTTCAAAATACCCGCCAAACTGACGGAGGCTATCTCCCACACTCAGGAAATCGCCCAAAAGCTAATCAGTGAGAAAGTCGCGACCGACGCCGATGGCAACCCTGTCAACCCGCTCGACGCGCACTTCCGCTCCCTCGCGCTCGAGTCCATGGTCCCGATCAATACGCGCAGCAAGGAGTTTGCCGCGCTCGCGGGTTACGCACGGGACACGCACGGTGCGACGCATAGCTACAGGGTTACCCTCGAGAATGCGTTTAGGGTCAAGAGGCGATTCGAGGACGAGAATTGGGACAAGGCAGGGTTTGGAGGTTTGGGGGACGGACAGCGGCTTCTTTTGTGGCATGGGTCACGCTCAACTAATTTTGCCGGTGAGTAACACACTGCGCCTGATTCACTGGTAAGGCGTCTGATGTGGATTCGTGTTCAGGTATTTTAAGCCAGGGATTGCGTATCGCCCCTCCCGAAGGTATGTCACCATCCGACTGTTAAACATTCGATGTAACTTATATTGTCTCCGTTCTCTCCAGCTCCGGTTAACGGTATGTGCTCCATTTCGCTTTCGGCATCTGTCGCTGTCAGCTGCTAAGCAATGATCATCGCAGGTTACATGTTCGGAAAGGGTGTCTACTTTGCAGACGTAAGTATCATATTCAGAGCTTTCTCCGACTCTTGCTCACGTCGATTCGTATCTCGCAGATGATGTCCAAGGTATATATTAAATTTCGAACACATCCCCCGACTGCTACTCACGTTGGATTATCTGTAGTCGTATAACTACTGCTATGCCAGGCATGCACTCCCAGCCACTAACCTGTATGTCAAATGTTAACTTCCGCTTATTAGCTCGAGCGGGAACATAGGTATCCTGCTTCTATGCGACGTAGCCGCTAAGCCGTGCTATGAGCTGTTCGATTCCAGCTATGAAGCCGATGCAGAATGCAAGGCAGCTGGGAAATTGTGCGTCATTATGCCCTCCTCCCCTCATTCCTCTATGTCGACTCACGCAACGCACTCTGCGCTTTTCGCAGGGCGACCCGCGGAATTGGCCGTACCCAACCTGTCGACTGGGAAGACGCCGGCGAGGCATTGGACAACGACGAGCTCAAAGGGTGTCTGATGCCCAGGGGCGGTGCGTGGGATGTCAATCCGCCCAGAGCACATTTGCAGTACAACGAGGTTAGCACTCGGACTCTTCTTCTTACTCTCCCGTGTTGAGTCTCACGCGACCTTGCGTCTTTGCGCTGGGAAGTATATCGTCTACAACACTGCGCAGATTCGAGTCAAGTACCTTTTGATGGTGAGGCTGGGGTAATTGGCCGTTTGCCTCGGTGCTTGGATACTTGAAGCTCTTGGCTCTCGCGGTTAACTCTGTGCGCTGTAAACAACGGTGGGGGGCGCAGATCATGAATCCACGTGTCATTCTAGCTAAAACTGAATATATGTACACTGCTCATAACATGCATCCCTATTTTCGTCTAACACATATTGATATATGCTCTCGAGACTTGGTATATAGCTTGATGCTGGAAACGGATGTCTAGAGAGACTCACCATCCGTCTCGCGTAATCCGGCAACGAATCGGCACAACAGACACGAGGTGTAAACACAAGTTAATCCTAATCCAATTCTGTATAGGTTTGGATGCCATCTGGCTCTGAGTCTGAGCCTGTCACGACCCGCCTTTAAATTTCTTGACGCTCAAATTTGACGAAGCCTTCCAGCTCCATTGGGTATGTTGTTGCCGGAAAGGTGAAACCGATAAACAGCTCGATCTGACGAAGGTGATACTGTGCTTGAGCTTTAGATTTCATATGCAAGGCATCTTCAAACAACAGCTCTTGGAAACTGTCAGAGAAATCCGATCAAATCGGTGTGATAGCAACCAATTATTGTTTATGTGAGCTCTAAATTTTGGCGAGCAAGATGGACACATCTAATCGTGACTCATTCATGGTCTTGCAGGGACCAGGATGCATCGAGGGGCGCGAGCGATAACTCCTCCGGTGTTCTGGCTACTCAGCTCGCTAGTCTTGATGAAGACTACGAAATGCTTGCCATCATCCAAAGCCGCAGCCGTCAGTCCCCTGAGTTTGCGGCATACGTGGAAGAGCAGATGGCAGCAAACCGGGCGCGGAGGAATCGTCTCGTCCCGTTCTATCGCCTCCCGGATGACATCTACTTCACCATACTCGAAACGCTACGAGACGCCCCTTCGTTTCGGATGAAGGACGCACTTACCGTGTCCCAAGTGTCGAAACTATGGCGAGAATTCGCCTTGAGTTTGCCTAGGCTCTGGACCTTGATCGACAACGAATCCGTCAGTACAAGATCCATTCCCTCATTTATTTCCCGCTCAAAAGGCGCTTTCCTTGAAATATCATACAATCACACTCAAGTGCGTCGTCATGCACGCAGCACTTATCCATACTGCGAACCCGAGCCGGAATTTCGCGAGTTCATCACTCCAACCCTACCTCACATAGCCCGCTGTCGGACTTTATCCATCCTAGATGTTCCAATGGATGTCTTTTTACCCCGTTTCCTAGCCCCTGCGCCTGAGCTCAAGACTCTAGTGCTATCGGGCTATTCGTCGCGGGCGCTGGATTTGGAACGTGATGCTTGTAGCCTCTTTTCAGGGAGCGTGCCTCGTCTCCGTAGTATGACGTTGCGTGGCGTGTACCTCCCGCTAAACCCTGCGCTTTACGGTGGTATAACAAGGCTGTATGTCTCAGACACCCCTTTCCCCACGGTGCAAATCATATTGCGCATTTTGGAGCTGACTGAGCTCTTGGAGGAATTCATGCTTGAATCACCACAGTTCCCTTCAAACACCCTATCTGTTTCGGATTCTCGGCATTCTATCCATCTACCACATCTTCGATCCATATCATTAAAGAAGATGGCTCATTCCACCATTCGTTGCATCACCACATCCATCCATGCTTTGAAGTCGTTGTCGTATCTGGAAGTTATCCCAGACGGCAACAATGTACATGTGGACCATGCAGACGCGGATCTAACCAGGATTCTCACATCAACAGCCCAGCCCGATCCTGGTGCATCCATTTTATCGCGCATTGGGTATCTCTATGTGATAGGCTTTGCGAGGGACTCTGCGGGGCTGGCAGTCACCGGACACATTGGCTCCCCTCGTGAGCAACACGTCCTTAAGCTCGAAGTACGCACGCGTTTGTGGTACAAGGAGCTTTTCCGAAGCATCGGCGATCTCCACCCTTTCCCCTCTCTCCGAGCACTGTCTCTCCACAACTTAAGCGATCATAAGTTGGACATACCATCCTTTGTCTATGTGCTCCGCAAACTCGCGCAAATTGAACAGCTTACGCTCGACAGCTGTTCTTTGCCATTTATCGAGGCCATCACAATCGACCCCCACAACTCTGTCCTCCCCCACTTAAAGCTCCTCCGAATCCGCAACTCGGTCATCGCCGAGAGGACCTTGATCAGCTTGGTCCACTCTCGCACGGCTCTGACTGAGGATCCGGCCTACGCACGAATAACGCGGTTGCAGACACTCATCCTCTTGCGCTGCGAAGTGGATGTGTGTATCGTGGTCAAACTGATGGGATTCATGGACGATGTGCGATGGGATGGCTCGCACCATGCGCTGTGCGAGTCATGCCAAAACGGAACGATATGCCCTGTAGAGCGGAAAAAGATGGCTGTGGCGCACGCGACGTCGCATCATTATCTCCTAGGTATGGCTTCGAATGTATGATATCCATGCCAGATACTACGGTCTCTTTTGGGTCGCCTCAGTAACAGTTTAGATCACCACGAGTGTTTAGGGGCCCAAGCAGCCCCGGAAGTCTGGTTCGATCGAGCCCACAACACCCGAGAAAAGCATGCGTAAAGCTCATCGAAAGTCTCTGGAAAAACGAGCTGCGGAGGTTACGCTGCGATGGCGCGATGTATACAGTCGGACGGCATATGAATAACTTGGCAGGGCTTGCATTACCAAACTGATTGATAATCTACCAGATACCTTTTGTTATCAATCACGAGCGCCTGAATAAGCAGAAGATAGTGCATTCATAAGCCTCCCCCAAAAGGTATGCATGATATCGATCAGATACGTTGTCAGCTAACCGCTCAGACTCTTAAAAGCTCACCAGATTAATCCCCTCCCCTCAACACTCCCCCTTCATCGCGGCCCAATCATACAACAGAATGTCCGAATCGAAAGGCCTCCATCTCTACACCGCCGGCACGCCTAATGGTACTAAATTTCACTAGAGTATGCGCATGAGCAACACGAGTTGACCACCGCTCCTCCATCTAATAGGCCACAAAGTGTCCATCTACCTCGAAGAGCTGAAGGCGGCCTACGGCATAGACTACACTTTCCAGTCAATTTCGTTCCAGAAGCTCGAGCAAAAAGAACCATGGTTCCTCGAGGTACAGATTCTGAGTTACTCCGCAGTGGGCGCCACTGTACCTGACAAATAGAGAACGTTTATATTTTACGTTGCAGATCAATCCGAACGGCCGCATCCCGGCGCTTGTAGACCACAACAGGGGCGGCTTCAAGGTGTTCGAGTCCGCTGCGATCTTGCTGTATCTCGCCGAGCACTACGACAAGGAGCGCAAGTTTACGTTTGACCCGGTGTCGGACGATTACAGCGAGGCTCTACAGTGGATATTCTTTGCTGTAAGTCCCGGGAAAGCTTTTCTTCACGCCGGGTGATATAATGGTAATGACACCACTTGATCACGCGCAGCACGGAGGAGTCGGTTAGTTGCTCGATCTTCCATTTTATGGTACTTCCCAAGAACTACTAAGCTGAAATTTCGTTCGAAAGGTCCTATGCAAGGACAAGCTGGTCACTTCATCCATTTCGCGCCCGAAAAGATTCCATATGGAATTAAACGTGCGCACCTCACTCTCCGCCACCCCATTAGTGATCACCCGCGCTAAAATTATCGTCTATTAATCTACTTCAGGCTATCAGGACGAGACGAAGCGTTTGTACTCGGTTTTAGATACCCGGCTTGCGGGACGAGAGTGGCTGGCCGGCCCTGGGAAGGGCAAATACTCGATCGCAGATATTAACGTCTGGCCTTGGTGGGTGGACTCATCAGTGATCGTGACCTCTTCGTATATAAAAGCTTACATATGATCGTGTACTGTGCACGTTAGGGTTAAATCGTACACCCTGATAGGACTCGAGACGCTCGACGAGTTCCCCAACCTCTCGGTACGTACATGCGTGTTTCGTTTTGTCTTCGCTGGGAAATACCAGGACGGTGCTCAACGTTATCATCTTCATTTCACCGACAGGCGTGGGTGGAGCGCATCAAGGCGCGCCCATCCGTTCAAGAGGGCCTCGACGTGCCGACCCCCGCACCCAAGACCAAGGAGGAAACCGAGGCACGGCTGGCTGCTGCGAAGGCTTGGATGAACGCCCCCCAGGGCAAGAACTGAGAATCGAAATCGCGAGGGATCAATGCATGGGCGCACGGATGACGAGTGGCAAAAATTTACTAGCGATGTAACCTGACCAATGGAATAAATGCGAATTAGCTGATATTTGAACGTCATAAAGGTCATCAAATGGCGCCGAACTTTTGACGGAGTGAAAGTCCACTGAAGTTTGCAATATCACCGAGTTTTCTTCCCTGGGTTTCCTCAGGCCTTCCCGCTTAGACGGAGACGATAGTGTTAATAGGCTTGGCGTGGGTCGATGAATTAACGGCGTATACTACGGTTATTGGCTGGTTCATCGAGCACGCTAGCTTGCAGGAAGATCCAAGAGAAGCAAGTAACTAGGTACCTACTCATCGGCGAGCCGGATGATCGAACGGTGAGGATATCATTTTCCCACAATAATTTAGTATCTCGATCGACTCGGGAGGAACTTCTTTCCGACCTGTCTGCCTGGAGTTGTATAGGGCCATCGCGAATAACAAGATTTTCTCACTGTAGCGGCGGCCCGAAGTTCCTGGATGAAATGAAAAGTTACGAGCCTGGTCCCTGCCCAACGCTTAGCCCTTCAAGAAGAGAAGAGAGGAGGTACTAATAGCCCCGGCGAAGGACCCACTATGCACACAGAACTCACACAAGTACACGGCTGGATGGACCGTCTGGGATTCACGGGAGCACGAAAGGCTGGGGTTTTTATGTGCACAATATGAATTCAGGTCTGAATTCCCGATAATCCCATGACCGTTGAGCGGCAATTTTCATCCGTCAGTTTGCGGGCATTTTTTACATATCTGAGATATAGAAATTCCGGGATCCTGGTGCTTCGATTTCAAGCATCTGATATCAGATATTTTGTACCGGTTCACGCCAGCATATCTGGGTGTATCGCGGAGAATTTCGATGGCGAGGGATATGCTATATCAGACGGTGGATGCGCCATTTGGAGCTGTAGAGTTGATAATTCCACTAATGATATCAAAGTCGTTGAAAACTGAAAGAACGATGCGCGCGCGATATTCCGAGAGCAGATCAATAAATACATGAAAAAAAAATCAGACAGTAACATGAGCAATTAGAGATCATCGAGACAAGAGGGGACAGCAGAGAAGGAAGCTGGCACAGTTTTGGCAGCAGCCGCCGGATCCGCAAACAAAGGAGAGGTATCGTACAGATGCCTACCCACAATCTTGAGGAGATAGCTGCCTGCAACGCCGTACAGTTCCGCATCCGCCTTGAAGAGATTGTTGATGTATCTGAAAAGCAAGAGTGTCATTCAAAAGATTCAAAACAATTGAGAGTAGCTTACAATGAGCAAGCTCCCCAAGTGGTCTCGACGTACCCAGCGACGAAGTGAGCCCCGAACGTTAGAACAAATGCTATTGACTTCCTTGAGAATTCTATTGAGGGTGTGTGTTTGCCACAATGAACGTGAGTGCTCCGTTGGTTAGGCCATCCTCCTTGATGCAGGCCTAGCAGAGGCTGGGAGTTTACCACGGCAGGCGCTCAAAAAATTGAATAATACTACTTACCTGAGCTTGAGTAGCCCAAAGTTCCATGTAGGAGTGGCAAGTGGGATCAACAATGAGGTCCCTGATGATGCATCCAATCGCGTCCTGCGAACGGAAGTGGGTTACTGGGAGTGAAGCCACGCGCGCGAGTGGTGTTGAAAAAGCTGCGCACCTTTTGGTTGCCACCGACTTTCCAGTTTGTTGTCATGTAAGTCTTGAAGTCGGCGATGTCTACACACTGTGATTCAACCTTGGCAGCGAGGGCCTCAACTTGGTGCCATGTGGACAGAGTATACCCGAGTGCGATGACACAAGTGACAAGATCTGGAGATTGGAGTCCGTTTCTTGCCTACGATAGAGGGGTAAGCAAAAAAAGGTGTTGGTTAATGTGTGTGCATGTACCTTTCTAAGCGCATGAAGCGCCTTCCTTGAGTCGGGACTCGGGTGGCAACAAGAGCTCTGTGGCAAGCGTGTCGATAAATTCGGCTGTGATGGTGCGAGCGGGTGGGATAGGAGCAGCTGCGTTGAGGTGACTTGAGGATGCGTGAGGGTGGCTCGAGGATGCGTCCTGGAAAGCTAGTTGTTGCAGAGATGTTGTCGAGATAACTTGGTGAAGTTGCGAGGATGGAGCCAGAACCGGAAGCAAAACCCGAGGCCGCGTTGGTGACAAGTGCCTCCAGCACGCCAGCCTAAATTCATCATTCGACACAAACACGCTGAACGACAGTTGGCTCGACATCCATCCACACGCTTAACAAAGGCAGAACCAGAACGCATTGCGACCCCGCGGCCCGTTTTTTGGCAGGGCAGATGCGCTCGGAATTTGTAAGTCCACATCTCTTGCGCACCTCGTATCCACACACGGGAATCTGATCACTTCTACGACTCCAGCCTTCTGGCTATCACGCCGCGAAACACCATAGCTACTCAACACTCGTACGGCGATGCGCTCTTTGATTTTGAGGAGCCCCGAGACACCGGTGCCGGCCCTGCTCGCGATGCCCTCCCCCCGCCCCTCCTTCTCCCCCAACGGCGGTATCTGAGCTGGTCTCACCTTCCACAGCTCTCGCATACCGAGTGCGCTCCCCCCGCCAAAGTTCCTCGTGAGAGCCCACTTATCACGCGATGGTATGTTCTCTTTCTCTGCACACGCCACACTCCCGTACCCACCCCATCCCCTCCCAACTCCCCATCGTGCGCTGTCACTCCTTTGAAGTCCTTCGCTTGTTAAATGTTATCTTATTCTCCCCGCCCTCCGCCTAGACTCTTTAAACAACGGCTGTGTTGTCTGCGCTAGACCACCCACCCCCTCGAAAATCATCTGCATCGCATCGCATTGTTTTTAACTTATTTCTTACAAGAAAAATAATTTCCCTGCATTACTATTTCTTTCTTCGGGCCGACACCGTCGTTGTTTCTTTTCTCTACTCCGGGCGTGCAGTTCTTACGCCCGATTTATGTCTCTCACTCGCGCGCTTCGAAGTCTCTTCCTTGCATTCTCTTTCTTTTGGCAATTCACTTCTACATCCATTGAATGCAACAAAATGACAGAAATGACCTTTTACCTGTACATCCAGTATGTCTTTCAATATCGAAGCTTTCAAAGAACACCCTCGCGCACCTCCCGCCCGGAAGTCATAGGTATATACGCTCATGAGACGAATACGCTGAACACGCCGAAATTATTAGATTGGCTGCATAAATTTCGCTCGCGGTTTGCGTCCAAAATTTCAAGGATTGATCCCACAAAAAGTAAATCCTGGACATGAAAATTCTTGAATCCGTTCGCGTCAAGATTTTGCATCTCAGCTCGCAACGTAAATTAAGGGAGCACCGTTCCGAGTTTACTGGCGTGATTTAGGCCAAAATATCTGGAACAAACAGGCTCCAGATATATCACCGTTCAAACTCGTGAATCCCAGATAGACCTTCCGGCCGTGTAAGTAGGTACTCTGTGACCGCACTGCCTGAACGTCATGGGTGCTTCATTTCTTGGAGTGAGAGGCTGAAACGCAGGGCAAGATTGGATCTTGGGGCGCACCAGCTAGAAGCAATTAAAGTTGTGTGGGGTTAGGGTTCTATTGTGAGGCCAAACAGCGTTACGAGGGGCCAGGCAGGGTTGCGCCTCGGAAGACTTTGAATATTCCCAGGTCGCGGGTCCGGGGTAAAAGCGGTCGTGCACCGGCCCTCCCGATGCTAGTAAAAAAAATTATACTCGTTTTCACGTCGACGTGCGTCGCGGGAGACGGATGCGGCCAGTATACCAGTCTGGCGTTGAAAGCGGATGGGAGCGTCGAGCAGCGTTTGTTTGGCGCAGACGGTGACCGGGGATCGTCGATCACAAGTGAGCACCGCCACGAAAGTTTGATCGGCGCAGTGCCTCTGCGGACGAAAATGGTGGGGCACAAAAACCCCAGAACGTCGGTCCAGCACAAACACTCCACGTATGCAGCCGTTCTATGGCTGGGGATATCAATCGTAATCGTCAGTATGGACTGCGGTTTTTTTATCCGAGGTCGAGCCAGGTGCCACGCACAGGCAGCGAGGCGACGTGGGGAGAGAGAGGGCTGACGCGGAGAGAAAAAGCAGGTCACGTGCGGGGGACAAGGTTGGGGAGGAGACGCGGCGGGCAAACAGGACAAGGCTATTATTTGGATCCGGGCCACTGGCTGCCCCAACGCGTGCCCAAAGAGGAAACTCGGGGGAGACGGTCACTCGGCTGGTGTCACGACGCGTTGGGGAAGGGACTCGACGGCCGTTGGGGTGCACCCACGCGCATATAAACCCCGGAGGACGCGGTGCGCTGCTCTCCCCACCCCCCGTCCCTCCCTCCATGGCGTCCTCCTCCGCCGACCCCGCCGTCTTCCGCGCCCGTCGCAAGGCCGAGCTCTCCCCGCCCATCACCCCGCCTCATTCCGCCCCCAACAGCGACAATGAGGACGAGGTGCATGCTGACGACGGCATCCCTGACGACTATGTCCAGTACACCCTCCGCACCCAGAAGGAGCTGCCCCCCATCACCTGGCGCAACTTCCTCGGCGAGCTCAACTGGGTCAGCGTCATTGCCATCATCGCCACGCCTATCATTGGCGTGTACGGCGCGTTCACCACCAAGCTCTGCTGGCAGACCGCGCTGTTCAGTGTGATTTACTACTATATCACCGGGTACGCGCACCTCGTCTGCCTCTTTCCCCTGCTGGATTTTCTGACGCGCTCCTTCAACTTCCCAGGCTCGGAATCACGGCGGGGTACCATCGGTTATGGGCACATCGCTCGTACAACGCGTCTAAGCCGCTCGAGTACATCCTTGCCATGGCCGGCGCCGGCGCCGTCGAGGGCTCCATCAAGTGGTGGTCTCGCGGCCACCGCGCACACCACCGCTACACCGACACCGACCTCGACCCGTACAGCGCACACCACGGCCTCTTCTGGTCCCACGTTGGTTGGATGATCTTCAAGCCCCGCCGCAAGCCCGGTGTTGCTGACATGAGCGACCTCAACCGCAACCCCGTCGTCCGCTGGCAGCACAGGTGGTACCTCCAGCTGCTCATCGTCTTCGCTTTTATCGTACCCACTATCGTTGCCGGCTTGGGCTGGGGTGATTGGCGCGGCGGATACTTCTACGCTGGTGCCCTCCGTTTGTGCTTTGTCCACCACGTATGTCCTCTTGTGCTTCCTATCTCTAAAGAAAAATGCTCACCTATCTTGTATGACTACAGTCCACGTTCTGTGTCAACTCTCTCGCCCACTGGCTCGGCGAGACGCCGTTCGACGACAAGCACACCCCGCGCGACCATGTCATCACTGCGCTCGTCACCATCGGTGAGGGGTACCACAACTTCCACCACCAGTTCCCCATGGACTATCGCAACGCCATCAAGTGGTATCAGTACGACCCCACCAAATGGTTCATCTCCGTCTGCCAGAAGCTCGGGCTCGCCAGCCACCTCAAGGTCTTCCCCGACAACGAGGTCAAGAAGGGCCAGCTCACCATGCAGCTCAAGAAGGCTCGCGAGATCTCGGACGAGCTCACGTGGCCGAGCGACTCCAACGACCTGCCCGTCATCTCGTGGGAGAGCTTCCAGGAGCAGGCTAAGGACCGGCCGCTGATCCTTGTTTCGGGCTTCATCCATGATGTGTCGAGCTTCTTGGACGAGCATCCCGGCGGGAAGCACCTGTTGAAGAAGATGATTGGAAAGGATGCGACGACAGCGTTCTTTGGAGGCGTGTATAACCACTCGAATGCTGCTCATAACGTACGTCTCTCATCTTCATACCTTTTTCTTCTTTCGGATGCTGATATGAGGGGGTTTTTTTTTGTATAGCTGCTGGCTATGATGCGCGTCGGTGTGCTTCACGGCGGGATGGAGATCGAGGCAGAGAAATTGGCGCAGTCGGTGCCGCCGTCGCAGAAGCTTCAGGTGTTGACATCGACAGAGGTCAATGCGCTGCGAGCGGCCACGCCCCTCTGATTCCTTCCCTCTCTTCCTTTCTCTCCTCTGTTTTATACTCTCGCCTTCGCCTCGGTCTTGGGTCTCTGTTCATTATCATTACCGCCTCTCGTCTCACTTCTCATCCCTCTCATCACTCAATGCTCTACTCACGTCGACGATCATCTCATCTACACACGCACATAGACGAAAAAACGCCACTTGCCCTTTTCTCTTTCAATCCACATTGCACTTTACTTCTCATTGCTTCGGTTCTTTTTGTTTTTATGTCGTGTTAGATGAAGTGTGGTGCGGGACGTTGATGTTATCGAGGGCGGGGTGGGAATGGGGGGGAGGATGTCAAAATATCGGCTCAGATCTTCACTTAGGTCCGAGTTGAAATTGGTGTACGTCGGTCGGTGGTGGGGACTTGGGAACGAGCGGGGGTGACGGTGATTTTGGTTGCTTGCTCATTTGTCGTTCGTTTACTTGTTCGTTTGGGGGTGATCGTGGTAATGAATAAAGAAACGATTTGTAAACGATGTTCATGAGTGTTGGTGTGGTCGGCTCGGGGTGGTTTTGATTCATGGTGTTGAGTGTGCTCGGAGGTTTTCCGGCTGTTTGGCGTGAAAGTCACGCTGTGGTCACGCTTTCCAATTTAGCTGATGCCTCCGCTTTTGGTCCCGTTGTCGAATCACGACGTGATTGAGGACATCCAGGCCGCTGGTGAGAATCTCATGAGAATGCGGGCCGAGGCATGGCCGAGGCCTCGGACACAAATGCAAGCTCTGTCGCCAGGACGCACAGCATACGTCAATGCCAATGCTTGACTCAACACCACGGCCGCGAATGGAATCAACACCTAGGTGTGTCGGCGGGGGAGAGAGAGCTACGTTGATATTTCCCCCATGATGTCAACGATATTAATGCTTCCGAGTCATGTTCTGCCCCCACTTGAGTAAATACATGCAGTTGATCTTTTCGTACGTATATAACATTGGTGACACGCGATAACTCAATCCTCATATCTCAAGTAACCTCCGCGCTGCAACTCTGAACTCCAGACAACCCAAGCATGGCATCTACTGGATCTACTATTCTTCCTCAAAACATGCCACCTGAACCACTCGATCCCACGCTCATCTATCGCTTTCTAAGGCTTCTTCATTTGACAAAGGCCGCGATTATCAACCATAGACGTGCTGATGCTGCCGCCGGTTATTTGCCAAGGAGTGTAAACAACTTTCTCTCAAATGCGCTAGGAAAGGGGCTACAAACCATCTCTTATCTCTGGAATACGCTTGGGCCCTCAGTTCCAGCATTGGATGGGGCACTGCGCGCCTCAAAGGAAGAGATTGCGCTCTTGCATACATATGGCTGGGATCAAGGCCTCAGTGCGTTTGTTTTGCTAACCTGAAGCTTTATTTACTAAATGGTAGACCTTGGCTCTCGCTGTATTAGGTTATCGTGATTTTTATTCGCCATATACAGTCTGCCCCGACCGTGCGTGCCCAAGATTTGGACAGCCGCTGGCAGTGCCGCTCAAGTACAAGGCGACATTGTTTACACTTCGAGAGGGCGCGCTCCCCGTTTTTTGCAATTCCCTCATATGTCAAGGTATTAAAATTTATTTTTCCAATTGCAGACTTATGCTAAGTACGTTCGCCAGGGTGCTCTACTCGATACTACCATAGCTACAAAGTTCAGAAGAAGGCGGAGATCCCAACCCGTGTTTACTATGACAACGCTGCAGCGCCCGAGGTTTTCCAGGTGACGATGCACCACTTTATGGAGAGTGCACTCCTCGAGCTGTTTGTCAATCAGATGGTTTTCATGTGGCGAGTACCCTACAGTTCTAGTGCCGATTGCGACTCGCGAATAGCGCTAACCTCTGCTTGAAAATAGGTCTTCGGCCTCAAACTGTGCTCGGGTTTACAACTTCGCGTTGAAAAACCCTTTTCCTTGTGCTGACGGCACCAATGAAGACACTGATGAACGCGACCCCAATGACTTCAGCACTTGGACACCTTCTGGGTGGCCGTCAACCCTTCGCTTGAGTCCAGAATTGGTCTCTGATGGCTTTTTTCTGTACTCTCTGCTCTTGCACCATGCCGAAAAAGGGACCAGCCTCACCCTTCCGGAATACATCTCGGGCTCCGACGAACTTGGCACCACCCAGCGCGCTCGGTTAGATATAGCTTTGGCGGCACGGAATGCTGCGACGGCAGGTACAGGACAAGAACACTGGGGACATGCTTGTACTATTTGCTGCAAATCGTTTGAGAATTTGGAGGGAAACATGGGTACGTTTTTTCACACCATTCATACATCATCATCCAAATAATTGATTCAATCTCACATTTGGGGAAGTTAAAATGCATGCCGCCGTCTCAGATGGCACTGCCCTCCGCCGCTTCTGCTGCGCAGTACCAAATTGCCGAAACCCTCTTTCTAGCCAACGCCAGCACTGGTGCCCCGAGCACATGGATACTTTAGTGGATTTATGTGTGATCAACGGCTGCACATCACGCCGTGAGCCATCACATCAGACGTGCGGTGCAACTGCTCATCGAGCTGCTGAGGACGCGCATTCTGCACGTCAGCAAGCGTTCTTTCAGCTGTCCGCACAGGCCAAGGCTGTTGAGAAGGGTGAATATTATTACAACAAAGGTGACGCCGATACTCCCAAGACTGAAGGCCACCAGGTCAAGGGTCAATTCACCCGCAACCGGACCCACAATGAGCAGATAATCATACGTCCTTGTGGAATAATTGTCTCCAGAGAGACGTTCTACCACTCAGAAAGTCTCCCCGCTGTTCGGGTCAGTGGTCTCTTGTATGGTTTGTGTACTAGTGGCTAACTGTATGCCATCGCCAACATCCCACTAGGAGTTTGTCAAGCGAACGTTTCCAACCCTGGATCTAATGCCCGAGTATTTTTTTTATGACAACAACTGCAATCTCCGGGCATATCTTGAAGGAGCTGGAGACCTCGACGGCCACTGGCAATACACAGCAACCCCTGTCGATGTTTTTCACCACGCCAACAAACATAAAGTTACTGATGTGTATTGCCAGCGTCATTGCAATCCTGCCGCCTTCCCTGAGCTCACCGACACACAGGGCAACTGGATCTTCAACACCTCAATTGCTGAGCAAACTAACGTGTGGCTTGGTAAATTCAAGGCTGTCGTTCGGGACATGGAGGCGGTTCACTATGATTTTTTCCTTGATGAGATGATCAAGCGCAAGAACCGACACACACTGGCTGGGCTTTTACAGAAGGGAGTGCACTCGTGGTCGGTGTTGTGATATATACACATGCGTAGCCCAACTCATCACCAAAGTTTCATATACACAACTCACAAGTTGCTCTTGCTAATTTGGGTGAAACGCTCTCCGAGTTACTATGGAAAAAAATGCTACGCTTATGTACAGTATCATCGCCGCATTGGAACTTGACTGCCAAACACCCAATCTCTTGACAAATGGCTAAAGAAGGAGCCTCAGCCATGGAGCTGTTTCAAGCCCAGCGCATGGCATATGTCTGTGCACGCATGGTCTCGCATAAACTTGAAGAAATCGTGGCTTTGTGGATAGGTAAGATCAGTGGTAGTCTCATATCATGCACAAGGCATATGTACTTAAGATAGTCATGCGAGAAAACATCAAACACACAGAGACATTTCCCATCGTCAAATCCTATTGGAGATTGAATGTCAGCGGTGCAAAAAGTCTGAGAAGCCAAAGCTAGCATGCCTTGAAAATGATTGAAGAAAGGAATGTATTGTCCTTCGATGATGGGCGGGTTGGGATGTTTGCGTGCTCGCTCCAAAGCTGCATGAGTGAAGTGCATAAACGCATGGAGCGTCTTATCACGAAGGCAGGCATCACTCCCAATTTGCTTGGTCCCAAGTGCAGTTACCTTCGTAGTGGCGGGAATAATATCTTGGCACAGCCAAACAGGGCCTGCACCGTCGACACTTGGGCATTCAAGGAGGAATGTATTTGCAAACATGATGTCTGCGAGAATGGCGTGAGTTTGGTGACAAGCATGCTATGGAAGGGCGTACTATAGATTTCAACGTCTTGGTTGTATGCAAATTGGTGGAATTTGATCAAAGCTGTATCGCCGCCATAAAAGCTTGCGGCATCGCGAATGGAGAATGAAACAGCATTGCCAAATGATTTTTCAAAATTGTTCTGATCGGCGTGGTGGATAAGATCATCGGTTAGTCTGAACTGCTTTGCCAAGCAGTTTACTTCAGGGCCATGCCCTGTCGTATCAAACGATGCCTTCAAAATTCCAACATAAGCATCTAGGCCAGCTTTCTGAGTCGCGAAAGAGAAAACTTGCCGAGAAAATGTCTTTCCGCGACCCGACAATGATGGGTGGAGTAGTGATGAATGCGTCAAAAAGATGGTCCTCGTAGTATTCACACCCGGCTGTGCCATCATCAAAGGTCCTCCACACGCGCTGTAATACAGCGTGCATAGCAACAATCTCGGGGATAGACGGAGATGGAGATGGGGGCGGAGGTGAGGATGGAGACAAGGACAAAGACAGAGAGCGTGCTGGACAAGCGCAGGGCTGTAAGCTTAGAGAAAAACGAAAAAAAAAGCAGAAGAAAACAAGCCTCGGTTCAGTCTTTCCACCGCAGCAACCAGATCTGCCCATTTACCACCGGCGCTCCATCCCGCACGCTCGAAAGCCTCGACTATTCCTGCCTTGTCTGCCTTGGCGAAGTGGTTTCTATGCCTGTAGAAGGTTGCCAACTTGATGTCGATCCCGGGAAATGCCTTGGCCAGCTCAGCTTTGAGGCAAGTGTTGTCTTCGCGGTATGACTTCATGGCATCGATCATGTGTCGCATGGCCGGAGCCATATCGCACGTGTAAGTCAAGGGGAATTTCGTACCCGGCGCATAGGGAGTCTGCATAAGGTGGCTGTTGACGGGCGGGGCAACTTTGACAGGATCTGGTGTTGCGCTGGTGGCCCTGTCTCCTCGCGATGGGAATCCAACACCGTCCGAGACACCGGGAACACGGAAATACAGAACCTTGGATGATTTTGTATCAACACCGATTGTAATGGGCATGTTGATCCAATCGCGAGCCAGGGGATCATAGTACTCGATAAGGCCATCGGGCAAATGAACGTCGCGCAGCTTGAGGTACTCAATTTGAGCCTTGAGAATAAAGCGAGCCCCTCGGGAATGAGGAACACGGAACTTGATAGGTTCCGATCGACCCTGTCGGTGTGTTGTGAGTAGCAGCCAAGCTGGAGCAAAAGAACGTACGTGTACTTTGTTCCAAATGTGAAAATCAACAGTGCAGCCGTCGTCAGCGGAGTCGTCCGACTGATACTTCCTTTTCAATGGGTTTTGAGGGGGACTTGCGTGGAGGACCGAATTGGTAAATGACTGCGAAAACGCCGGGGTAGGAGGTCGCGCGAATGATTTTTGCTGAATGGGTGAAGGGCGGGCGGTTTTGACGGGAGCATGAGCAGCAAGACCACATCCTCCATTTGACTGACAGCAGGTCCCGCATAACTTCGGATCGCTGAGGCACGCCACATTACCTCGCTGGGGCTTAGATTTTCGCTTTCCGTGGCACCCGGGGTTCCCACAGACAATACCTTTTTCTTTTGCATTCGCGGTTTGGAGAGACTGTTCGACAGCCATGCGGTACTGGACATCTGGCGGGAGGGCTTCGACGTCAAGTGGCTCGCGGGGCCACCAATGCCAGGCATTGCACTTTGAGCACTGAGTCAAGATAGAGATATGTGAGCAATCACAAAAAGCGCGGAAAGGCCCGCTGAGACAAACCCTCTGATACCAGCGACCCCAGTTACGAGGAGTCGTGAGGCCGGAGCAGAACACCCACTGGTTGACTGTGCCGCACTTGGAACAGGCAGAAGTCGCGCTAGGCGGCTGCAAGGAATCAGCAGGCGAGGGAGACGGTTGCGAGGGATTGTCAGTCATGCTGGTGGTGATGACGGGTCATATAACGTGAAACAAAATAGCATTTTATTGGCGCCAGCCGCATGCAAAAACGGGAGTATAAGAGTTACAAGCGCCATGGCAGCCACGTACAGGACACAGAGCGGCATAGCATAGGCCAGCCAAAGATACGGTGAATAAGTAGCATGGAAAAACGGAGCGAGGGGCGGGATAGAGTAAAAGAGGCCCGACAAACGGGCGCGGCGGTGACATCTGAGCGGGCGACCCAATGGATAAGCGTATGGGAAACAGTAATGAACGCCTGAGAAAACAAGCGAAGGGCTTGTCATGCGTTTCTGCGTAAGCCTCTGAGATCTGAGCACTCGGTGAACCACGCAATATGGCGTGGGTAGGGAGAGGTTGGATGCACGAACGAGGTGCGCTGACTATGCGAGTACTGGACACAGAGCGGCTGGAAGAGCGGCTGGAGCCTCTTTGTGTCCGGCGTTTCATCCGCGAGATTCTCGCGAGCGCGCGCGATCTTTTGCGAATCACACTATGCATAGCGCGAATATGTAGGTACTTGAGCTCAGGCGGTGTTAGACATACAGCTATTTCTTGTTGGGAGCGTTTGAATGCTGGTGATGGAGTAAAACTTCAGCTTATGGCGTGAACTTTGTATTTGTACATAGGAGACAGCACATGGTACGCCCCCGGATTCTGGCAGTCGTAAGATTTACGGCCTCTCCCCCGTCCTTCACCCACTACTTCCGGACCGCCGGTGCACCTCCTACCCCTCAAGCGAGTACCCCAGCGCCCTCCCATCCACGCTCCCCGCCATCTCCACCAGCCTCCTCCACATCGGGACGAGTCTTCCCGGGAGTGTCTCCCCAAACGCCCAGTCGTGCATCCACGCGAGATCGTGCTGGAGGATGTTGCGTGCGCGCGAGGCGCCGCTGCGCGTGGCGTCGCCGATGCATGCGTGCAGCGTTGCGCGTTGGGAGGTCGGGGTGTAGGTTGCGCAGTGGAGGATGTTGTTATTGTAGAAGACTGTTTCACCGGCTGGGACGAGCGGCGAGGGGGTGTTTTGCTCTGATATGAGAAGACAGGAGGGGGGGGGATGAGAGCGGCGTACCGTGAAGGATCACTTGAATTGCCCCGGGCATGTCAAGCGGGTTCGATGGTGGGTCTGGGCTGGAAGAGAGCGCGCGTTGGGCGGGTGTTCGTGGGGTGTGGTGCGTGCCTGGGACGATGAAGAGGCACGCGCCTTCGTATAGTGCGCTGCACATTACAATCAAGTTCATTGGTATGACGCGGCGCAATTAGGGAACTCCAACGAACGTGTTCCATTGGACCTAGAAGACAAAACGGCTTATGCATAGGTGCGGCGGCGGGAAGATTGGCTGAGCTGATGACTTACGCCGTAGTGGGTGATCGCGAGCGCCGCGCGCTCTTCATCCTCAGTCGCGTCTTCTCGGACGTCATCGCGGTGCCATCGCAGAGCAAAAGCGTGTGTCTCGGGGTTAATCAGCAGATTGAATAGCTCTACGAGAAGAGTCACCATTCGTTGCATTCGTACGGCACACCCCAAAGCTACGATACAAACAAAACAAGAGCACTGGCGCACCCATCTGGAGATCGCCCTCTTCACATCCCAGCAAGCCCATCGCAGTCGTTAGCAGCGCGTCCGAGGCGTACCACTCTGCAAACGCTGGCTCGCCCAGCGCGGGGTGCATCACGTGCTGCACGCCCCACGAGTCAGGGTTGTCCGCATCGTACGGCGGGAACTGTTTCCCAACGGTGCGCCGGCGCGTCCATTCGCCACGCCGAGTCTTGTCGATCGCGCGTGCACAGGCTGCTCGCAGGGTGTTTAGAGTGGTGGGATCTGGGATGAGGTTGGGGACGATAACGTAGCCATGGGTATCGTATTGTTGTTTCAACTTCAGGGAGAAGGCGGGAGGAGGCTCAGGATCGGATGTCATGTTGACGGTTGCGAGGGGTGGAAGCCATAGCCATCGACCACATGCAAACAGATGCAAACTCCATGATTTGTAGTTCCAACTTCCTGCGCACGGTCATCTCGTCGACATCCTTGCGATATTTGGAGGTACTGAAGGTTTGCCTCAGCCTCCCTCAGGCTCTGGCAAACTTACAACTGGCTACGTGAACTTGTGCTGTCCCACTACGATGACTGGGAGGGGCGTTGGACGGCGCTGGAGCATCCGGCAGCTGGTTGAAAAGTAGTAAAAGGAAAAATAATAAAAGGGCAATTCTGCAGGGTTTCCCAATTTCCGCGAGCCTTTATGTCTCCTCGGGGCTCGCCAGCAAGCACGTATGCCTACAGCTGCCTATTGGAGCTCGAGATCCTCAGATTTACTCTGGAAATCGTGGTTCTCAAGCGCAACAGTCAAGCGATTAAGCACTCTTTGGGAACTTGCACCGCTCGCACCCTTTTGTCGTCTCGATTTATACTTATGCTATGGTGCTACGCCTGTCAAGCCCACCACACGACCCGTAACTACAGCCCGCCAAGCTCGCCATGCGGCGGAGTGCGTATTCCTTATATTGACGTCGCTCAGTCAAAGAAGCGGCCCCTAAACTCGTATCATGCCCCGACCGTATGGGATATCTTGGGACGCCGGCGGACTCCTCTCATTGGAAAGCCTCGCGACGGTCCTTCAAATCCTCAAGGAAGGATCGGCGGGGCTGCCTCTTCCGGTCCAAGGCGTCGCCGGCGCTTTGTTGGTCTTGTGTGAGGTGGCAAACGTGCGTCTGTATCTGCTTTTTATGTTCGTTCTCAGCTTACCCGCCCTGCTCTTTTGTATTTTTTTGTATCGGCGTTCGATAGAAATGCAAAGCCAATCGGGAGAGATGCAAATCGATCTGCGAGCGGATCGTCCGGATCGTCCAGGCTATGTTGGCGAAGGAGTCTTCTGGAGACGAGTTCCCTGATTCGTTGAAACATGATTTGGATCATATGGAAGCGTGAGTGCTCGTGTGCGCAGCTCCCTCCTAGCTACTCAACGCCCCTTTCATCACCCAGGGCATTCGAGAAAGCGACGCGAGAGCTTGAGCGCATCAGTCAGCAAAGGCTCTACAAGCGCATTCTCAAGTATCAGAGCAACCAACAGGCATTGGATGACCTGGACATGCAACTAACCAGAATCGTCGAGCTGTTTGGGGTGGGTACAGTCTCAATGATACTGCTCTGCTGCGGTACTCACCGGTCAGGCTATTAGATTAAGTCAAACATTGACACGCGCCGTGTAATATCAGTCGTCGACAATAGAACGCTGAAGATAGCGGAGAGCCAGGCTGCTCAGATAAACCGAGAGGAAGAAGCTCGTCAGTCCTTTTTGAGTTCGACATCTGATAACTGAATCACTCACCCAGATTATTCTCTAGGAATAAACAAACTTTTAAAGAGCATTCGTCGCATGGATGGCGTATCATGGGATCACCAGCGCAGAGCCGTGTGCTACGACGGAACCCGAGTCCAGCTGCTGGCTACCATCAATGCATGGGTCGAGAACAAAGATGCATCGCGGATTCTGTGGTTAACCGGGCCTGTTGGCACAGGCAAAACCACTCTTGTGCGCACCGCCGCAAAATCTCTGCACGAAAGAGGCCTGCTTGGCGGGAGCTTCTTTGTCAACGCACAAGCGGCTGATACCTGCAGACCAGACTTCGTGTTCACGACCCTCGCACGCGACCTCGCATCCCACATCCCCCAATTCCGCACCCAGTTGGCGGAGATCGTCAGTGCTGCCAACGCTGACGGGACACAACTCCCGTCGTCTCCGCTGGATCAATTCCCCTTGCTCATCAGCGAGCCTCTCCAGGCGGTTCAGACGGTGCCGCCTTTGATCATCGTCATCGATGGGCTCGACGAATGTGGAGATCGGGAAACGAGAAAGGACCTTTTGCGCGCCCTGACCGACGGCGTGCAAATGCTACCGCCACAGCTGAGGATCTGCATCTCGAGTCGGCGCGAGCTGGATCTCAAACGGACGATCGAAGATGATCTTCATGCCTCCCATCTCGATCTCTCGCTGCACCTCGCGGAGCACCAGGCGGACGTCGAGAAATTCATTGGGATACGGATGCCCGAGATTGCCCGCTTTCACGAGCTACCGGCGGCTTGGCCGAGCAAAGAAGATATCCTTGCCTTGAACGAGCGCGCAAACGGGCATTTTCTTTGGATATCCACCGTTTGCATGGCGTTGGAAGGTGATACAAACCCCAAAGAGTTCCTTCATCTTGTTCTCTCTGGCGAAGTTGATATCGACCGCGACCCGGAGAAGGCGATCGACAAGCTTTACAAGACTATCTTGGATAGGATATATAAAAGGCGCTGGGACGCGAAAGTTTCTACCGACTTTCAGTTCATCATTGGGGGCGTTGTAACTGCGAAGGAGCCACTTGGGATACCTGCATTAGAGAGCCTCACTGGAAGTAATAAGAATGGAGCGGATTCTGTCTTGTGCCTTGTGAAGTTCTTTGGCGGCCTGTTGTCGATCCATGACGAGACGGCGTACGAAGTTGAGCGCAAGGTTGTTCACATCGTACACCCATCTTTCGTGCGCTTCCTCACGAACCATTGCAACGACCGCGCTGAATTCAATCATCGATATCGTATACGCCTAACGCAAACGAATGCCGTGCTATCCAACCGCGCACTGCGCATCATGCTCAACGAGCTTCGCTATAATATCTGTCAATTGGAGGATGCTGGCACACCTAACGAAGCGCTAGTTAATTTGAATGTGCGGATAGGGAGAAATGTCTCCGAGCACCTTCGTTATGCGTGCCGTTTCTGGGCGCACCATATCCTCGGCGCGGAGATTCTCGCCGGGGACGAGATCTTCTCGTTGTTACGCGACCTATTTGTCGGGCATATCCTTCACTGGCTCGAAGTTATGAGCCTCCTTGGGGATGTCACAGGCGCGCTGCGGTCGGTTCAGATGTGTGAGGAATGGGTGCAGGTGGGTCCCTTTGTCCTCGTCTGAGCCACAAAACCATCTGAAAATAAATAATGAACGCTGATGGATTTTGTTCGCTGAAGGATCATGTCGTAAACGACGATGACATCCTGTGCACGTTGGTCCGTGACACGAAGAGATTCATCATGACTTTTTCCCAAGTCATTTCCGATGCGGCTCTCCATATTTACATATCCGCGTTGCACTTTGCACCATCTTCCACTGCATTTTACAAACAATACGCGAGGGAGCCTATTGTGAGGAACGGCGAGCTGGACTGGACGCCATGTCTTCATGTCCTTGAGGGGCATTTTGATGAAGTCGAGCACGCCATTTTCTCTCCAGATGGGCTCCGACTGGCGTCATCCTCCAGCGATCATACTGTCCGTCTCTGGGACGCGCTCACGGGAGCCCCGCTGAGAAAACCTCTCGCTGAGCATTCTGAGCCCATCATGGACATCGCTTTTTCTCCCGATGGGCGCCTCTTGGCATCTGCTTCGGAGGATACTTTCGTGTGTCTTTGGGACGGTGTCACGGGCGAGCGTTATACCACCCTCCAAGGACACGCCGCCACCGTGACTTCTGTCGTGTTCTCCCCAAACGCTACTCTTTTGGGTTCGTCATCGTATGATAAGACCGTCAGGCTCTGGGATCCCCACACGCATGCTCTTTTGTGCGTCTTAATAGGCCACAAGGAGGAGATCACCTCCCTCGTATTCTCCCTTGACGGCACGAAGCTCGCCTCCTGCTCCTGGGACAGCACCGCTCGGGTGTGGGACGCACTTACAGGTGTCTCGGTCCACACTCTACATCCTATACAGGGACATAAAGACCAAGTGTCATCAGTGGCATTTTCCCCAGACGGAGAGATACTGGCCACTGGTTCGCACGATTGCTCCATCCGGCTGTGGAACTCTCGCACGGGTACACTCCTCCGGAGTCCACTCGAGGGACACACCGATTGTGTGCTATCTGTCACATTTTCTCCTAATGGCCGATACATTGCCTCCGGCTCCGAGTCAGAAGATGCGACTGTCTGGATCTGGGACGCGCACACTGGGTCCCCACTCACCACTCCCCTCGATGGCCACACGAGCCGAATCGCGTGCGTTGTCTTCTCGCCGGATAGCTCGCGCATCGCAACCTGCTCGGACGACAAGAATATCTTCATCTGGGACGTACGCACCGGTGATCCATGCGGGCCGCCTCTCGAGGGTCACACAGACCACGTCAACTCTGTAGCGTTTTCCCCGAGCGGCAGGTACCTCGTCTCGTCTTCTGACGACAGGACCGTCCGCATATGGGAGACAAGGGACACCAACAGGCAGTACGGCCTACAGGCTCCCACCCGACGATCCAAAATCATGTGTATAGCCTACTCCGCGAACGGCTATTACCTCGCTACTGGTTCTGAAGACGGGGTGGTGCGCGTGTGGAGCGGAGCGTACGCAGAATATATAGGCTCGTCGTGGGAAGGGCGACATGACAGGGCAGTGACGAGCGTCGCATTCTCTCCCGATGGGCAGTGGCTCGCATCCGGCTCGGACGACGGCACAGTCCAGGTGTGGGACCCCCAAGTTGGAACAGTGAATACATTCTGCGTATATGGGTATACCGGAGGTATAGCTGTCGTCGCGTGGTCTCCGGACGGAAAGATGGTGGCGTCGGGGAGCGCGGAGGGGGGCGATGTGCGAGTTTGGGAGATGGGTCCCCCATGCGATGCGGACACGAAGCCGCTGTTCACGTGCATGGACTTCACCGGCGCCGGGCTTGCTTTCTCCCCAGACAGCTCCTGCATCATCGCTGGCACTGATTTCATGACCGCGCGAGTGTGGGATATACGCACCGGAAAGCTGGTCGGCCAAACGGGGGAGCACGATCATTGGATCGCATCAGTCATCTTTTCACCCGACAAACATATCCTTGTGACTACTTCATGGGATAATACTGTATACGTCTGGGACATCCGACAAAGCTGGACGCTGCTCGAGCCCATATTCCGGCTAGAGAGGGATTCTGACCGGCTCATCTCGGTTCATTTTGTGGGGGACAAGCTCCACCGGATGGCGTTCAGGCAGGATGGGTGGGTTCTCTGCGATGAGCTGACGTGGGGCAAGGGGGATGGAGACGGAGGAAATGTCTCAAAGCCTCGGAGACTCATGTGCCTCCCGCCTGATCTCCGAGGGTGGAATAGGGAGATGGCGTATCATAATGGGAAGCTAGCGATTGCAAACCCGCGCGGAAGCCCTACTGTTGTAGACCTCAATTGTATCCCTTGAATCGAGATCGCGCAGGACCGCAAGCAGCCCCGAAGCGGATACTGAGTACTGACGATCATTGCTAGGTACATTGGTTCAATTATGTAGGAACCCCAGGGGATCTATGGATAGTAAGGTTAAAGAAGGCGCGTAGGCTTGAAAGAATATTATAGGGCGGCGAGGGTAACTTGTGGCCCGGAGTAGTTCAGCAGGCGCAAATGAGACGTTTGCTAGTGGCTTGGGCGCCTTAGAATCCAAGTATCTGTACCTGACCTGGAAAAGGTAGAGGTAGCGAGAAGGGGAAATCTGACAATGAGCTTGAGACAACAAGGAGTAACAACAAGAAGCCGTACGTTGTGCCATCTGTGGTCATGTCAATGCTTGCGTAGATTTCAAAGCCCACGGTTGTGAGAACGTCGAGGAGCTGAAGCAGCAACACTCGAGCAGTCACCGCATTCTCTCCACTAGCGTACCATGGATAACTGTAGATACCAGGGAGCTGTCAATGCCTGGCTGGGGTTGATGGGGGTAAGGAGTGTACCCTTTGAGCTTGAAATCATACGCCGCATCAGGAATTTTCCAGGACTCTTTCTGCACATTGCAGGAGAGAAGGTGCTGGACGGCCTGTAGGACGTCGGAGGGCGCTTCGATAAGCCGGATCAAGTCACTCTGGTTGAAAGCTATCGCAAAAAAGGTAGACGGTTGGGGGACGACGGCACCGTTGTATCGGAAGAAAAGTGAATCCGTATCGTACTATCTTACGAGGACTCGTTGGAAGGTGCACGATTCCAATCATAACGCGGATTGCTCACGTACACTCTTTCTCGAGACATCGGTGGTAACGTTCAAAGCCTATCCCCGATGGTAGAGTAAAGACAAGACCGAGACCCTGCGAGCGCAGCAGCGACCGGCGCTAGCGCCGTAAGCATGGACACAGACATCACAGATTACATACTCCCATCATAGTTCTTGTGGTGACTGCATCCTTCCCTGTGCCATGCCAAGGGTATCCGCAGAGCTTGAATTCGTGTGACTCGGCATAGGTGCGCTCAGTCTGAATGCCTCGTTTCCACGAGTGCTTCAGCGCATCGCGAACAACCTCCGAGGTAATCTGTGGCGGGAAATGGATGAGACGCAGACAGTCTCTGGCGTCCCTAGGAGCCGATGTCAATTGGCTACTCCTCCCACATGAAAATTTGATGGCTCACAGAGTCAAGCAAGCATGCTGGTAAGCAGTATAGCTGGGCACGACCTCTGCTGATGCTGGGCTACCTTGGGTATGGCCATATGCATGACCAAGCCCTGGCTCTGTCCCTCGGGAGTGAATATTCGCGGGAACGGGGAAGCCATGGGTTTTGTCTGGCTTTGGTACTTTGAGCGACATGGCGCCTACGTAGTTGAGATTCCGAGGAGCAGTAAGTATGTTGCTCGATGATATGCTAGCTGTATAGATGCCTAAAGCTTATGTAACATTTTAAGACATAGACAGAGCTGTGCATTCTGAGGCGCCGCTTGGATCGAGGTTTCTTGAGGAAATGTTTGCAGCGCAGATAACCAGAGGATAGAACGCACCAGAAGATTGCCCGCGCGCGGGAATAAATTCCGTTTATTGGTCGTGAGTACATGTTGTTGAAGTGTAGCGTTGCTGCGTTGGCGGGCAAAAGTCGACTCTGGCGTTGAGTCGCATCGTTACGTAATCGAGACGCGCAGCGTCTCGATTATTCACGCGGAGCTTGAAGTTGGAACCATTGATTGTACTCCGCATGTCCGTGCGCACGACGGAGGCATTTTTCGTCTTATGTACCCGGATCCAGGGGACTCAACACCTCAGCGCACCACGAGTGTACTGAGGTGAGAGCTCCCCCTTCCCTTTTTCGTTCCAAGGACATGTACTCATAACATATCATGTATAGCTTGCTTTAGTCCAGCCAATACATGTTTGACCCGGAGGTAATCTGGATATACTTATCTCAGCAGGAGAAGATATTGTCAGGCGCGCAGATATCGAATGTTGAGTCGGGGTCTCGGCATGACGTACGCATTCTGTGTGCACGAGTCTCGGCTCTGAGCCTGAGGTGCACGCATCCCGTAGACAAGCTTCGCGTTTTCAAGCCTCGCTCTCTCATGCATGAGACTGGGACTCTCGTGAACGGTAAATCGGCCAAACGGTTAAAATATGAAGCTGATCTCATAATTACTTGCGGGGCGAGGCTGATGCTTTCTAGTAGTGCCCAGTCGCCTCTGCAGAGATTCATGTAGGTCACTTGGCGTAGGAAACGCGGGAGATTCGAGCAGTACCTGTTCCAACGTCGTGTGTATCTACCGCTAATCCGGACAGAGAAAATCTCCTTTATGCGCCGTAACACATCTCCCTGCGCAAGAACAGGGGTCTGCAGGACGACGTATTGAGAAGCCTAAAGGAGATTTGGACAGAGAGATGGCATACTACAGTATACGCATGAGAGCCCCATACCATTGTAAAACAAGAGTAGTGTTCGTGACTTGATGACCAAGGTTGCTGGCTCCGGATCAGATATTACTGGCGATCGCTAACTTTGAAAGCGGATACATTCTAATAGACACACTAGGCCTGCAGGGGTCAGGGAAGTGTAGAAGAAATAGTGGTTATGAAAATTGATTCGGGGAAGCTCGATACTTAAGCATCTTCTGCGTAGTTATGAGGCATGTTAGTGATTTGGCTGTCGCAGAATCCATGTGTCTGTAGCCGACCTGAAAAAGGTAAATATAACAAGGCACGATGAGCTTCAGAGATAGAATAAAGGCAGCAGAAGAAAACACACTCTGCATCATCGTCGCCACTTGGTCCTGTACACATGTCAACGCTTGTATAAAGCTGGAAGCCCGCAGTAGTAAGGACATCGAGGAGCTGGAGCAACATCATCCGGGCGGTCACTGTATTCTCTCCATTATCATACCACGGATATCTATAGGCGCCAGGGATATGCTAATATCTATTTGAGGTTAACGAAGACGGTGCAGAGAAAGACTGTACCCTTTGAGTTTAAACTGGTACGCCACATTAGGCACTTTCCAAGACTCTTGTTGCACGTGGGCAACGAGAAGGCGCCGGACATTTCGAGGCGCCGCTCAAACCCGATGGGAACGCGATCCGGTCAGCTACGACTCCGCTGCTATTCTCCGAAGATTCAATGACAGAGTGTAGAAATTGATGAAGTGGTGCTGGAAGAAGTAACCGAGGGGAAGGCCCGGTGCTTTGCAATTCCTTACAGAGCTTCGCGTGAATATTTGAGCTGGATAACAACAGGGTACCTTGTCTCGCATCAAAACACTCAGCCTCTTTGTCTGAATAGTCTGTACTTAGCGCGCTCTGGATTTCGTGCTCGAGCAGGACGGCGCATTGGGATACTTAAAGGAGACCTGGGCAGAGTGGCGGCATACCCAGTATACGCACAGAAGCCCCGTGCTATAATAATAAAGCACGAGTGGTGGATCGATGACCAAGATTGCTAGCCCCGGATCAGATATATATTAACGGCGGTCGCGAATATTGAAAGCGGATGCATTCTAATAAATACACTAGTGTAATTAGCAGCTCGAGGAAGCCTGCGGAGGTCAAGGAAATATAGAAGAAATAGCGATTATGGGATTGGTTCGGGGAAGCTCGGTACTTGAGCATGTATTGCGTAGTCGAGAGGCTTGCTAGTGATTTGACCGTCGCAAAATCCATGTATCCGTATCCGACCTGGAAGGAGCAAGAATTAGCTTCATGGAAATATAAAGACAGCAGCGAGTAAGCATACCCCGCATTGCTACTGTCGCCACCTGGCCCTGTTGACATGTCGATGCTTGTATAGATTTCAAAGCCCACGGTAGTGAGAACATCGAGGAGCTGGAGCAACATCATCCGGACGGTCACCGCACTCTCCCCATTAGCATACCACGGATAACTGTGGATACCGGGGAGGCTGTCAATATCTGTTTAAGGTTAACGAAGACGGCGCGGGGAAGGAGTGTACCCTTTGAGTTTGAACTGGTATGCCACGTTAGGAACTTTCCAAATCTCTTTCTGCACGTTGGCAGCGAGAAGGCGCTGGACAGCCCGTAGGACGTCGGGAGGGGCATTGATAAGCCGGATCTTGTCACCCTCGTTGAAAGATATAGCAAAAAAGGTGGATGGCTGTGGGGCAACTGCGCCGTTGTATCGGAAGAAAAGGGAATCCTTGTCAAGCTATTTGATAAAAGTCTGTTAGCGGAAACGTAGTTTTCAGTCATAATGCGGGATGCATGCGTACAGTCTTCTTTGAAACATCTGTTGAGGAGATCAGAGCCCATCCCCGGTGATAAAGAGTAGATAAGACCGAAGTCCTGAAAACGCAGTGATAGCGAGCTTTAGCATCGGGAAGTATGTGGAAAATAAATAATATGGCGCTATGTACGCACATCATAACTCTCGCAGGGACCGCGTCTTGTCCTTGGCCATGCCAAGGGTAGCCGCAGAGCTTAAACTCGTGTGATCCGGCGTATATTCGTTCGCTCTGTATGCCTCGTGCCCATGATCTCCTCAATGCGTCCCGAACGATATCGGTGATCTGTGGCGGGAAACATATGAGACGCAGGCGATCTCCCATGTTCCTGTGGGTGATGACAGTTAGTTCCTCCGGAATGCGAAAGAAAGCCAGAGTGGCGACTTACAGTGTCATGCAAGCATGTTGGTGAGCAGTATAGCTGGGCGCGGGGTGCGCCGATGCTGGGCCCCCTTGAGGATAGCTTTGCGCAAGGCTTTGACTTGACGGTGAGTTGGGGAAGCCATGGGCTTTCTCTGGCTCGAGTGTTTTGAACGACATATCTGGTGATCAGGTAGATGGGATATTGGAGGGCAGTATATTGTGCTGGAGGCTGCTCTCCGACGGTATAAATACGGGTAGCATGCCCAACACAGGAAGCTGGTCTGTGCATGATGATCGGCACCACATCGGCACGCAACCGCTGCGCGCTCAAGGTGGCTAAGCAGGGCTGTGCTTTCCGAGGCGCCGCTCAAAACCGAAATTTCTTTGGGAAATCTTCGCGTCGACCGCATCAGCTGGCACGATATGTATCTTCTGAGGGTTTCTGGGGGATCTTTGCACCGCAAGGCGGAGTGAGGCTGATTTTCTTTTTTCCGCAAGAGAATTCCAAGGGTCGTTTTAAAGGTACACTGGATCCAACAACCTGACTTTTCAGGGGGTACATGTGCCAGCCATTGCTTGGCGGCGACGGAAGGCTGGGCAAGTCTCAGAGGGCGGTACTGTCACGACATGCCCCTACTCCAGGTATCGACTAATATTTCGGACGCCGAAGGATCCATGTGTCGGTATCAGCCCTAAAGTTGGCGCATTCATGAACACACAAGGTAGGGGTGAGCTCGGAAAAGTAGAGAAGGCCGAAACCGACATACCCATCGCCTTCATCCCCGTTGCTCGGGCCTGTGCACATATCGATGCTCGCATAAATTTCGAATCCAATGGTACCAAGGGCCTCGATTATCTGGAGTAGCATCAGGCGAGTCGCAACAGTCGCTTCGCCATCTGCTTTCCATGGATAACTAAAAGGAGAGCTCAAGCAAAAGCGCAAGAGTCGAAAGGGACGTCGCTGCTTACCCCTTGAGCTTGAATTCGTATGCCACGTCAGCGAGCTTCCACTGCTCCTTCTGTTTATGAACGGCGAGCACATTCTGAAGGACAGGTATAACATCGGGTGGCGCGCCGATTAGACGGAGCTTATCATCTTCGTTGAACGAAATCGCGAAGAACGTCGAGGGATGGGGAGTAATCGAGCTGTTATGCCGGAAAAAGAATGTATCTTTGTCGTTCTGTGGTCCATTAAAAGGTGAGTGATCTACTTTGTAAGGCCAGGGATACGATCGAATTGAGGCGTACACTCTTCTTTGAAACGTCTGTGGAAGATATCAGATTCCACCCTTCGTGATAGAGGGACGCAAGGACCGCAGTTCTGAAATCCCAACAAGTCTTAGATTTCGATCGCGAACGTGGATCATACAAGCACTTACACCATAATTCTGGCAGGAGCGGCTTCGTTACCCTGAGCTTCCCAAGGGTTGCCCTTCATCTTGAACTCATGCGCCCCACCATATACACGCTCGTCCTGGATGCCGCGTTTCCAAGAACCTTTCAGTGCGTCTCGGACCACGTTTATGATTTGCGGTGGAAAGTGCAGAAGGCGCAGACGGTCTGTCATATTTCTGGGAGGGCCGGTCGATTAATATCGGCGAAACTAGGAGCAACCTATTGGTGGCATACAGGCTGATACAGCCGTAGCTGGGCGGCACGAGACCTTGTGCCGGCGAAGGAGCATAGCTCTGGGCTGGGCCGTAACCTGGTGCTGCGGGGTAGCCTGGTGCTGTGGGATAGCCTGGTGGGCCGGGGTAACCCGGTGCAGGGGGATAACCTGGGCCAGGATAGGCTTGTCCGTGAGCGGGGAACATGATAGTAAGTATGGTATAGTGGTGGCCGAGTGCTTTTGCAGGTGAGGAAATATGCTCGAGTCCCACAGAAATCGAGCGTATTTAAACGTCTCATCTATCAACGCGTCACTACTCGGGTGCTAGGCGGGCATAGGTGAGGACCCCGACGCCGAGCCGGCCGTCGACATGGGCACTCCTGACTGATTGGAGAATGCGGTGCGTAGCTTCCCCTTGAGCATTCAAATTGACTTGTAAGGAATAGGCGCCATAGGGACATTAATGAGTGTATATTCACTGCCGGTTTCTAAGCGCCCAAGCTGAAGCGCTCATACAAGTTATCAATCACACAGATTATGAATGGGCAAGTCATTTGCGCACTGCCCCTAACCATCAAGACATTCATATACACCCGTACAGACCAAAAGAAGAAAAGAAACCACGAGCCCAAAATAAAATAATGATAAACCCCATTAATAGTAATAGTAACAAGGAAAATAACGTCCGTCAGACTCAGATTACTTAGAAGCCGACAGGGCTCCCCCAAGGGACCCACGCGCGCCATCCCATGCTCTCCTTGGCGTCGGGCAGCTTGGGGGACGGGGGGTTCGAGCGTGGAATCTCCTGCCAGCTATTGGGATCGTCCGAGTCGGTGCAGTGCCACGACTCGAGCGAGGGGATGACCGCCGACGGGGTCACCAGGCTATGGCAGAGCTTGCGGCTCGGGACTTTGGTGGGGAGGCGGAAAACCCAGGTGTCGGGGTTGGTTCTGATTGTGTTATGTAAGCGCGGATGAGTTAATTAAAATTTGAGAGAGTGGAGAGCGGAGAGGGAGGGTTCGACGTACCCAGTGGACGAAGCTCCGCCGGAGGTGTTGCCTTGCATGCCGAAGCTGGTGTGGAAGACGAACCCGTTTTTCTCGAAAGACTCCAGGAGAGCAAGGAGCGTTCTCTTATTCCAACACCTACGGCAAAGTATGTGAGAGAGCGATCTCAACAAAACCATAGTATTGGAGAAACATTAGACTTACTCGCAATCAATCAGCGAGAACTGGACAACGGCATTGAGCTCCTCGTACATGCGCACCACCGCATGCTTGTCGTACGCGACTGCGTTCTGCACAGCGAGCATCGCCTTGTTGTGGGTGTTGATGAGCTGGATGGCGTCGCTGTCGACAAAAGACATGGCGAAGAACTTTGAAGGCTGTGTGTTGCCGATATACTCGAAGGAGAACATGTTTGTATCGAACTATTGTTTCGAATGGAGCCATAGTATGTTAGAATATGAGCCTTGCGAGCAGTGGAGAAGGTAGCGCTACATACGACGAAGTTCTTGATGTCGGTCTGGGTGATCAAGGACCAACCGCACTCGTGGACGCAGCTCAAGATCGACGTTCTATAAACAGTCACGCGTTCGTAAGGCGACGGACATTCACACGAGCAGGAATCGTTGGACTTGCATGATAGCTCTAGCGGCGGCACTTCGGATGCCTTGGCTCCCCCAAGGGGCGTTACCGAGCTTGAACTCGTGCAAGCCCTCGCGCATGACGTCGGATACGATGCCATGGGGCCACTCCCGCTGAATTAGCTCTCGAATAGAGTCCTTGACGGAACAAGGCAGGCGAACAAGACGGAGAACACTGTCTGCGGCCCTAAATAAGGACAAGATACGACAATGTTGGTGTCAGAGGAACGTTGCAATACGAGTAGCTGAAGAGTGGTATATAAAGTACGAACAATTGAATATGGGGTTTGGCGCTATAGGGATGAGCGACCGTAGTGGTGGCGAAGTTGGAAGTTGGTGCTTGCGCCCCCATATCGGTGAAGTGATAACTAGACATTGTAGAAGACAAAGGGTAGCGAATAGCTTGAGTCGGGCGACTGTGAAGCAAGTAGACGAAGGCGGGCGTCGAAGGTAAATGCAGGAGGCGAAGGGCGCTGATGAGTGGATTTACCCCGCCGAAAAGGGCCTGTATTTATACCATTTGCCGTCACCCCACATAAAGACGAAAGTTGTGGTTTGAAGTGCTAGACTGATGTTGGAACGGTCTCCAGAGCATACCCAATTGGCATTTACGAGAGGTTCGACTCAGATCTGATCGGCCATGGTTCCGACCAGATGACGTACCTGGATCGACTGCATCCCAGAGTCAAAAGTGATCCAGCCGTACAAGCTATCTGCGCTTCAGCGTTCAGACAAGTGGTCCGTCGAACATAATTTTTCCAACGTGTTCCAAGCCGAGTGATTCTGAGTCCAAGCTACAGTCTGAGACCCAAATGTCTCGACTCCGTCGTGATGCACGACGTCGATGGTTTCACCAAGTAGGCGGGTAGGTAAAAGACAGATTTCAAGGAAACATTATGTAATGTTAATATTGGTAATTCAAACTCCGCGCAAGCGACGTTCAACTAATTATGGAGTACCAGGTGAAGCCGCCTTGATGGGTCCTTTAACAATCCACGATTCTGGCCCGGTAATAGCGATGCTTGCATAGATCTCGAAGCCTAGATGATTGAGCGTGTCCAGGATACTGAGAAGCCATAGTCGGGAGTGTACAGTTTCTTTGCCCGATGACATCCAGGGGTAGCTGTCAGATTTTCTCGAAAAAGATCAAGTAATGCTGCGAGCTGAGTACCAGGGGAGGCTCACCCTTTTGGCTTAAACCTGTAGGCTCCACTTTTATTGCTGTACCCTTGTTCCTGAGTAATTTGGCACGTATTCTTTCGGAAGATGGCGATAACCTCGGGCGGAGCTTGGACGAGGTGAATTTCATCCGATTTTTTAAAGACGATTGAAAAGAAGGCAGAGGCTCGTGCAATCGCAGGACATCCATGTCGGAAGCAAAACGTGTCCTTGTCATCCTACTCGGCGTAGAGTAAGAAACGGACATGGCCGTAAGTACTTGAATATAAGAAGCGCACCGTTTTCTGGGACACGCGAGTTGAAATAACCAAGTCCCATCCTTGATGATGCAAAGCCGAGAATATCAAAGCACTATCAATTGAAGGATTTTAGTTTGCCACTCGTTAAGAGAGAGAAATTCGCCGACATTAGGTGAGTTGTTACAAGTTTTGAGCTCGAGTTGGACCACGAAATGTCAGCGAGCCGAAATTCATGTGCGCCTGCATAATTTCGCTCGGACCGGATACAATTACGAGCCGAGTCCAAGATAACCTTTCGAACCATATGACAGATGTGCTCCGGAAAGTGGATGAGTCGAAGCCGGTCAGACATATTTCTGAGACATCATAGAACCCGTGTTATTCGATTGCGATTGCTGTTGCGTCTGAAGCAAGGCACGAACAGTGTAATGCAAGCAGACTGCGGGGCATCTTTACCCGCCTCGATGGCATGGGAGTACGTTGGGAGGGCTTGGGAAGACATTGTTGAGATAAGGGGGTTCTGAGACCCCCTTCGGATGATTATGCTGCGGGATGTCTTAATCTGCGATGAGTCGGAGAACCGAGCGGAAAGACGGACTTTTGACCGAGTACCAGTCTACTTGATGCTAACAGCGTGTACCGACAGCGTCACCGGCCTGGGACATCAAGCAAGGAATACGCTGAGCCACCGCGAGGATATGGTGGTGGTGGTGGTGGGCTGCGGAGTTTCAGTTTGAGACCGAGAATCCAATGTTTGGCGCTGCTGGTGCTACACAGCCACGGAGATAACGGAGCAGCGCATCCGGGGATTAGCGCCAAAACGAGTGCGGTCGCCTTCGACCCTTGCACCGTCCAGATCCAAGCCTTTGCGAGTCAGAGCCAGGAGCCAGGATGCCCGTGCTCGCCATCTCCCCCGCCATCGCGCTCTCCTACCGCCTCTCCCTCGCCCCCGCCCCCGGCAGCCCCACCATCCTCTTCCTCGCCGGCCTCTTCCAGCGCGCGGGCGTCCAGTTCGATCCCCAGTTCTCCGACGATCGCTTTGCCAAAAACTTCAACCTCGTTGCCATCGACGTCCATGGCCACGGGGATACCACCGGCCGCGATGAGGACTGGACCATGGCAGACAACGCGAGAGACGTGGGAAAGGCTATGGTGGGTCGTTTGTTTGGTATCGTGCACCGCTTGCACTAACTCGTTATGGTCGCGACCGATGCAGCGCAAGCTCGGGTTTGAGAAATACTTTGTGTATGGCTCTGCGCAGGGTATGTACATGTATGTTACTCTTGCTTCTATCAATGTGGCTGACCTTTAGCAGGTGGGATAATAGCCTTGCATATGGCGCTGGTCGCGCCCTCAAACGTACTCGGACTCGGTCCGTCTTTTTGCGCTCTCACCTGGTTTCGAGTTCTCATCTCCCCTTATTACCATCATCCAGTAATCCAGTGCAGCACCGCAAGTCGGCCGCCACCATCCGTTTCCCAGTGGTTTCGCCGGGCCGTGCTTCCACGCTTCACCTCCAGTCCCATACCTGACGAGACCATCGAGTACATCGAGATCGTAAATGTGGGAAGCACCGGCGAGGAAGCTGACGCCGAAGTTGGCGCCGAACTCATGAAAAAGATGCGGGCGACGTGGCGGGAACATTCCGGAAATCGCAAGACGACGCAGGCCGTCGAGGCTGTCTTGCGACGACCGTCCCTGCTGGAACATCTTTGTAAGATTCATGCACCAGCACTCATACTGTCAGATTTTCTTTTTCCCTCGATACATCAGCATTCTTGGCTCACAATCTTTACTATACAGGCACGGGACGATAGACCCAAGCTTCCCGATACAAGAAGCGGAAATGATGTACTCGGGCCTGCCCGTCAACCCACTGAACAGGCTTGTCGTCATCGACGCCGGTCTCACACACCTCATCAACGTATCAAAAGAACTCTGCGAACAAGTCAACATCACCGTCGTCTCGTGGATCAAGGAGGTGCAGGCGGATTTACCATAACAATTTAAATATATGTCTTATGCTCCTTCATCAGGACTGTTTCTCTGCAACCCCTCCTGCCTAAAATGTCCAGCTCGCTTCTATCTTTTGGTTGTAAATTGGGTCTCTCTTTCTTCCCCCTGTCGAACTTGTTCCCGGCCCCACCTTAATTCTTACTTGTGTATGTTTGGCCGAGATACCTATATTGTACTCATCTTCCGAGAATCACCCATTTGTATACCACCCACCCTTGGTGGCCGCCAACTTGACGGGTTTCTTTATCACGATAATTCAATTCCAATTCACCTGTTGCCAAGCGTTCTCCGCCCTTGCGTATCTTCCAGTTTGGTATACATCTTTTGTGCAAGAGCCGAGACCTTGGGCCTTATCGCAATCTCAATCTCAATCTCAATCTCTCATGTACGCGCCTCCACCGGTGCCAGTACTAGTACTAGTGAAAAAATAACGTGTTAAGCACAAGCGCACGCACCGGGGCCGCGATGTAAATTGAATACCACATTCCCTCCGTCCGTCCATTTCCGAAAACAGCCAGACCCCGTCCCCGCCGTGCGCTTCTTCTCCCTTGCAACCCTCCTTGCGATCGAAGAGTTCCTGGCACAACCATGAGACCATGAAACCATGAGACTATAGAACCATAGAACGATTACATCCACCGAGGGGCGTTGCCTTCACCCTTGTCTTTGCCGCGACACTTTTTGTTCAACAGGCCCCGCATTTTCCATGTGCGTTGCATGTCTCGTGACGCTGGCGATGTGAAATGTGGAATCTGGATGGCGAGCGGGTATAGCGGTGAGACCTGAGACCTCGAGCCTAGGGCCTCAGGCCCAAAGCCCAAGCCCTCAGATTCAAGGTCTAAGATCAATGCTTGATGCTTGAGACCTGGGGCCTGAGGCCCGAGCGGCGAGCCCCCCGTTTCATTCTGCGAGACGAACGGACTTGCCGAATTGACGACGGCTGTGCCTATGCAGATGTACGCGCTTCCCTCCTACCATCCTAGCGTGCGTTCATTTGCCCCTGCAACGAGCCCGCTGCCGCCGCGAGTATGTACTATGAAGTGAATCAAACCGGCCATTGCTACATCAAACCTCGGGGTGGCACCTTGAGGTGTGAATATGTGTATGTCGAGCGGAGCGACAAAGCTTCGCTCATGACGGTTTACTCGTGGGAGAGCTTGGTTTCGTGTGTGCGATTGGCTACGATAAGGCTCGCTACTCGGTGCCACTGTGCGCGATCAAGTACTTCCGAGCCTAGCCTGGGATGCAACGAATGATTTCAAGGTTTGATACAGGCTCTATCGCATAGGGCATCCACGCGGAAATGATTCAAGCGCTACCTATGTTTTCGAGCAGCTTGGGCGTCCACACAGACATCCAAACTGCTCAATCACACGGGGTGGGCGCGGGCCGCGCCGGCTCCGAGTTGTCCGCGTGCTAGATGGGCTCTAAGATCTGCTCACCGGTGATGAGCATACGATAGATACGATAACGCATGATGTGGGTTTGATTGCGTAGGCCATTCAAACAATATCCAAGAGAGCAATTTAGCCAAAGTCCAAATACTACCCCGTGCTCTCAAGCAGCTTAGGTATCCACACAAACATCCCAACTGCTTGTTTACACGGAGTGTGTGGAGCGCTCCGGCTCCGAGTTGTCCGTGTGTCAGATGAGCTCTTGAGAAATCGAACAGCTTGGAAGCACTATAGACCAAGTAGCGCAATCTATGTCTAGAGCTACGGCATTCGCGGATAGAGAGTGAGGGCGACCGGCGACCTGCCAACCGCGTTTTGAATGAGATAGGTATTCGAGCTTGAGTCGCGCTTTATCATGACACCATTCTCGCTGAAATTCAAATGGCAGAGGAAGGTGATGTGCTAATGGGGGACCTTTCCTGCCTTTGTCAATGATAGTGCCGCTTTTTGTGATCCAGAAAGTACCAGATTCAGGCCGGACGGCGTTTTCTGGATGTGTACGGGTGGTGGCGGTGAGTGGTGAAGCCATCGCCTTTGAGCCATAGGGGCAGATGAACGCTGAACAAAGTGCCGATAGCATCATAGCAGGCCCGACGACGTCAAGCCCCTCTCCAGCGTCCCACCATCATCCATGTCGTCTCTCACAACCTTTGTCGTTGACCTGTATCGCTACCTGCTCACCCCGATCCCGCCGTTCGCCAGCTTAGGCTTGCCCGCGCTGTCGCTGCTCGATTTTGCGGGCGCTTTCCGGCTTTCCGTGGCCCTGCGGCAGCTCAAAGCCGGTGCTATCGGCACCGAGGGTGAGCGGGCTGTCAAGGTGAAGGAGCTGATGAAAGACATCTGGTCGTCCTGGACGGTAGTATTTGGCGGTGAATTGATGAACTGTAAGCAAATAAAGCAACCACTCTCATTCCGAGCGACGCGTCCCTTATCAATTTGATTATATTCCTCGTTATGGCAGCGATGCTTCTGTCTACCCCTCCGAGCTTCGTCTTCTCCCCCGCAGTCCCTCTTCTCTTTGCCTTCACCCAGACGACTTCTGCGTACATCCCCAGTATCCCGACCCCCGCCATCAATAATGAACTCCCGCTTGCATTCCTCGACGCGCTCACCCGTACCGTTCTCCTCTGCAACTTCAGCGTACCTATGGTCGTCAACCATCACCTCCCAGCTGTCTCTTCTTCCCCATGGGCCCTCATCCTCTGCTCAACCGTTTGTCTATTCCTCTCTTCAGCAATCTCAACCATGCTGTTTATGACAATAATAACAAATACCTCAAATAGATCATGGGAAACGGTGGCTTCTTTATTTTCAACGCGCTCGGCATGAATAACCCTGGCGGCTGGACCCTCCGCACACCTCCAGAATTGGGAACATGGGGTTGGACCGCCACTGATATCTGGTGTGCGCCACTGATCACCGCGCTGTACGCCTATCTTACGGGTGCACAACCCTTTTGGCTGAGTCTGCCCGGTGTGCACGAGAAGAGCGCCATGGGGAACATGGATGAGGAGAGCGCGAGGGCGGTGTGTGCTCTGGTGCTTGCGACGCTGTTTGCGGGGCGCGCAGTCAGGAAGCACGGAGGTGCGTGGGCCCAAGCCCGTAAGTCCCTTCTGGAAATTTGCGTCGTAATGAACGGGTGTTTACTGAATTATTCAAACGAATTAAAGGACTCCCTCGTGAAGAGACAGAGAAGATCAAGGAGCAATGAGCAACAAGGCACCGTGTGTACTCTGAAATTGGGCTGGACAGTTGGCAGTGTTGAGGCATATTTCTACACGTACATACCATGACACGACAGACACGACCGTGAATGAAGCTTTTGGCACTGAATCTCGCGCAGTAACGCCGTGCGGGGGAGAGGGAGTCGGCTTTCGCATCTGAGATCCTGAGGCCGTTAGTATGCTCGTGGTATCCAGCCCGAGCCGTGTAAGTCAGCCCGCCGACCTGTCGCAGCGACGTCGCTTAGTATTTAACGTTGTGGACCTAATCCACAAAAACATAAGTTCTTGTGCCTGCCATGCGCTGTTGATCAGTCATATGCGAGATTCGAGAGCGATTCTCGGATCACGACTGTGTTAGTACTTAACCCCCGGCCCCGATGTGCGTGTGAATGCGGAAGGAGCAAGTGCGTGCGTGCACGGGGATACGGAACGGAGATACTTGCCCACGTACGCGTGGGCGTAGAAATGCGCAGATTAGCGAGGGCGGTCGTCACCGAAATCGATATCGTGCCCTGTGACTAATCCGAAACTCGGTCTTCATACCCAGTTGTTTTGAGTGTATGCTTAACTGAGTAGGACCGAAACCACACTGCGATTGAATGAAGAGCACGAGCTTACGATAATAATATAGAGTTTTGACCTTCGAGTCTCAAATGAATGTGAATAAGGTGTGCTTGGTTGTGATGCAGAGCTTACTGGGAAAGGAAACACCGGAGAAGGTCGAGGAGCCCCGTCACACCAAGCGAATCAGTGCAGACATCGTCTATATCGTTCCGATTCGTCGGCGTCCTGCTGTAGCCTAGCGCATCGCCGCCCCCCCTCCCCCGTTTCTGGAACGTGACTTCTCCGTACGATGCATCTGGGATCGCGATTCGTGTAGAGTATTCGGCATAAGTCGCCATGCGAACTATCGCGCATACTCTGTTCGAGCCCTAGAATTGCGGACGCCTCGGTCAAGTTCTTGACAGTGACGTCGGGGCGGTTGTAACGGTTGTACTCGGCCTGTGTCGCGTTGGCATACCACACAAAGACTATACCTTTTTTCGTAATAGTACGGGCGTTTTCATGGTGCCATGGCTTATACACCAGGGCCCAGAGATTTGAATGGAGGGGTCTGTGAGCTCGGCGGATGTGAAGCTGCGAATGGGCGCAAGTGATGTCGATTCGGGGATAGACCATTAGCTGTGTATAATTTTAGTCCGCCCCAGAGTGTGCACAAAGCAGCCATATCTCCATGCCAGGTGCCAGGTGCATCGCGCCCACAGAGCGCGGAAAATCTCTAATCAAGCCTTTGGCGATGTATGCCCCCCATTAAGTACCGCATGAGATACAAGGCCAAATTAACGTAAGGGGGCCCTTGAAAGCTATGGCTGCGGGGAAGTGACGACCTGGTGCAGCTTAGACCAACTTAAGCCCGCAAACCGGGCTGGTGCTCGGCGGAGCGGATGAGAGCGTACCGAGGCAGGGTGGGGATCAAGAGTGTGCATGGTACAAGCGGCGAAGCGGGCGCGCATCGGTGGCTGCCCGTCCACCAGCCCGAGTGCTCGCTTATGGAATTGGCGTAGATCCGGGTGATCCGATGCTATCCCTTACGAAGATAGCAGCGTAGACAAGGGTTGGAAATTGAGAGCAATTTGTAAAGGAGTGGTAAGGTTTCCGATGCCAAGTGTCCGGGGGAGATCATGCAAGATTCTATGGGTACACGCACTAGCCACAAGTCGCCAGGAAGGGTACGCTTGGGCGTAGAAGGACTCTATACATCGGCTGAGCTGCTAACCTTCAAGGTTATTATATTCTTCGGGGGCGAAGGGGGTCTCTTTACACCATGGATTACTGTGTGCCCGAGCAAGGCATAGTCAGCGAGCTTGGCAAATACCCGCGACTACTATTTTCTAGGCGGGTATTTTCTGTGCTCGAGTATACGTATGCAAAAGGCTGCGATGTCTGCCAGGTGCCCTGCTCGAGGCCGGAAGCTAAGACGCCCTGGCAATGTCAAAGCACACTGCAGGCAAATGCAAGCAAAGTGCTCTAGCCATCGCCAAAGTTTCTGAGCAGAAAAAGAAAAGGAAAAAAAGCTGAAGGCTTTTCGGAAAAGGGGAGGAGACGGGTGGGGATCGAACGGCAAAGGCTGGGACAGGATGCAAATAGCATCGACGTGGCATCACAGGGACAAACAACAGGCGTTTGCTGGCAAAACATCCATACGTGTCATTTTCCTGAGTATCATCCTTCCGTCGTCGTCGTCGTCGCTCCCGTCGCCTTCGTCGCCTTTGTCGTCGTCTCACCCACCCGGCGCACTTTCACACTTGAAAAGGTCATTGCCACCCTGCACCCTGTCTTAACCGACGTTTCATAATGGCCAGCCGCATCAATATCAACCGCCCGCCGCCATCCTACACCCCCGACATTCGTTCGCCCCCGTACCAGAGTGGTGGCTACGCTGCCGCCAACGGCACCTCTGATGACCCCATTGCAAAGATTCGCGCCGTCTCTTCCAAGATCGAGGATCTTATTGAGGTCTACTCTCAGCCTCTGCGTCCCCACCTCCCCACCATCGGGCGTTTCCTCATCGTAGTCACCTTTTTGGAAGACTCTTTGAGGATCCTCACCCAGTGGAGTGACCAAATTTGGTATTTGCAAAGGTTTGAGACTTTGTTTATTTGGCTTGGGACTTGCGTCTGAAACATTGTTCATTTTAGGCATAGGAGCTTCCCTTGGGGTATTAGCCATGTTTTCCTCCTCTTGAACATCATCGTGCGTTTTCATCTTACCTCGCTCTCTTGACATGCGCTAGACATGTGCGCTATAAAATTTAGACCATGTTGGCCGGCTCGGCTGCGGTCATTGGAAAGCGCTACTCCGAGTATGCTGTGGGCGGCCTTCTCGCCGTCATCATCGTCCAAGGCTTTGGTTATGGTCTCATCTTCGACCTCAACTTCTTCCTCCGCAACCTTTCCGTCATCGGCGGCTTGCTCATGGTCCTTAGCGACACCTTGAGCTCGAGGAAGAAACTTTTCGCCGGCATTCCTAGTATGACTGAGAACGACAGGAGGAAATAGTGAGCGCACGCCCTTTTTCAATTTCCGCCGAGGTTAATCTAATTTCGGACTTAACCTTTTTAACTCGCGTAGCTTCCAGCTTGCTGGCCGTATCCTTTTGATCTTCCTCTTCATTGGCTTTGTCTTCCAGGGTTCGTGGAGCATTGGCCGTGTCTTCATGTCGCTGTTCGGCCTTGCCGCCTGCATCATGGTCGCCATTGGTTTCAAGGCCAAGTGGTCCGCGTCCTTCCTCGTTATATTGCTCTCCGTCTTCAACGTATTCGCCAATAACTGGTGGAGCGTCCACTCTCATCACCCTCAGAGAGATTTCCTCAAGTGAGCTCTCACCGCCGATGCACAGTGCTTTATCTCAGGCTGACAACCCTTGCGATCAGATACGACTTCTTCCAGACCCTCTCTATCGTCGGTGGACTTCTGCTCTTGGTAAACATGGGCCCCGGGGGCATTTCAGTCGACGAGAAGAAAAAGAATTTCTGACGAACGTGATGATGGTTGTCTCTATGCGATACATTTTGAGGGTTGTTGGTGGCTCACGGGGTGATGGGCAGAGAAAATATATGTTGTGGCAAACAGACTCGTTTTTGTCTCGCCTTCTTTGCGCCATTGTCAAGCCCCTCTTCACCTGAACCTGGCCCTGGCCCTGCAGTCCCACGCGAAGTCTGAAGTTGATCGAGGACGGGGAGGTGGAAGATAACCAAGCTGATTGGCTGTTTCCCTTTTCTCCTCTGCAGAAAGGTGTCAACAAATTTACACTACTCCCGAGGCGTCTCTTCCTCGGGTGCGGACAGTACAGCCCTTGCAGTCCCCTTATCTTCATTGCAGCGACCATATGAACAGGCGGGCCTCGCACACCGAGGAACGAGAAATTTACCTTTTTGAAGTGAAATGTGTCCATGGAATAACGCTACTAGCCGCGGGGGCGGGATTGGGCATGCCATGTCACAGCGTGCGACTCGCCGTCGGCAAGGAGGTTTTTGTGTGAGCCATCCTGATTCTAGACGCAATGTCATTAGTCGTCTGAATGCACGGATCGCGCAACCCTTTTACCAGCTGCTCATATTCGCTCGAAAGAGCTGGTCGCCGCGCCTCCGATTTCCGAGGTCGAGTCTTCCTTTCCTTTTTGCGTTCCACTGCACAAAAGTGGGTGTAGAATCTCACGACTCTCACGAGGTCGCCGTCGATGCCATAATCCGGCCACACCGTGCCTATTCGCATGCAGCCTTCGGAACCTGTCTCCACGATCCGGCGGTGACTTTCGATCCTCAGCTCTTAATATCAGGGGGGTCTCACTTATCGCCAATCAGCAAATCCACAAGGTCGAGGGTCGTATGCTATCGAAGTTGGGCATTGGCTTCGAGATGACGACGGCCATCTTTCGTCCCAAATTACCCAGCGTCATTCCAGAGTCCGGCGCTAAATGCGGTAGTGTGACCCTTCAAGTTTTTTTTCTTGAAATGACGCTCGTGTGGTGGTTTGGTGGGCGTGCCGACTCCGCCATACAAGCGCTCCGGACGAGGCTGTTTGTGTTTGTGTTGACGGAGTGCTTAAATTTTGCATCCGAGCCTGGCTGATTCCACGGGACGTGGCTTGCCGCGTCTTGCGTCTTGCGCCGTGCGCAAACGTTGCTCGCCGTCGTCCGTCGCCGCCGCGAACACCATACAGCATGGAGCGCGACTGGGAGTCCGTTGGCCCAGAAGATGCCCCGTTCGAACAGGATCTCCCCGTCCAGGACGAGCAGCAGGACCAGGAGGACCCTAATCATCAGTCTCTATAGTCAGTAATATCCGTCAAATGGTGTGTCACCGTTCAACGAGCTCATCAACATTCCCTTCACCACGCTCTTCGATCATTATGTGTTGCTTTACGGCACCGTGCCCGCGCCCAGCGCCGTTCTTAATGTGCCTACTACCGCCACGACTGAACAAATTCGGGAAAAATACAAGGCCCTAGCGGGTGGGTTTTATCATTCCTCCTTTCTCTGCGCTCTTCTCGATCCTCGGAGGAATGGCTGGATCTCTCGCTGTTTTATCATGGGGATCCAATAGCCACCGGTTCTTCTCATTCATAGCGCCCCACCGCCGTTATTGGTCCACGCTTACGAGCAGCGTTAGCTGTGTGTTGCATTGCTCCGTTTTCTCCGTGCAGTGCTCCTCCACCCAGATAAACAGTCCGATGAGAGCCGAAGGAAAATCGCGGAGGCCAAGTTCCGTCAGGTCCAAAGGGCATACGAGGGTGTGTGGCACTTGCCTTTCACTGCTTCTGGGCGCCTGAAGTCACCGATCTTACACCTACTGCCCCCGGGATTGCCAGTCTTAACCAGCCCCCAGAGACGGGCGGTGTACGATGCCCTAGGTGAAGAGGGTCTGAAAACCAATTGGGAGGTCGGCCAGAAATTCAAATCGCCAGAAGAAGTAAGCAGTCCAATATCCCTTTCTTCCCTGTCGTACCCAGAGTCTGACCCAAGGCCCCGCTGTCCTTTTGCTGTCTCGTCACACCCTCACCGCCACCCATCTCTGCCACATCGCCGTTTTTCTGTGTTTGACTTGCCTGCCTCTGTGCAGCTCCGGGCTGAATTCGACAGGTTGACACGAAAGAGGACGCTCGCGACCGCCGAGTCCCTTGTGCGAGCTCGTGGCAATCTCACCTGCGTCATTGACGCCCGTAGTCTGTTCTCCTCCGATGAACAAAGTGAGAGAAAGCAGAAAGCGATTTCACTTCTCCGTCCTCCGGGCGTAAGGGCGACAGAGTCGAGAACAGCTGGCATCAGGCGGCGGCTCCGTGGCGTCCAAGCGGCGAACTTCAGCGTGAACCACAGCTTCCATGTGCGTCTTCCTGCACTTTCAATCTCTCTGGGCCCAAACTCCTGAGATCCTTGAGAACATCGCGTTTCTGTGGATGGCCGGGGTGTCCAGGGCGGTTGTTTCAATTTCGGATTAAGGTGATCTATGTTGACGCTTGCAAAAATCCTCCCCTGCTAGACAGCTCTGACGCCTGCGACCCAATTTGTGATCACGGGTACCGCCTCGCGCCGTGGGCAACCGAATTTCTTGGGAACAGTACGGCACCAATACTCTTCACGGTTATGGATCGAGGTACGCCCGGCTCCATGCCGAAATGAAACATGCTTGAGCTGACCTTGTTACTTCGTTTGTGTAGGCCGAAACGGCGTTACTGAATCCACAACGAACCACCGTCAAGGGAGGGTTCCATCCGAATCCTTCTACGTTCGTATACTATTATTATTTTTTGCTTTCCCATGATGCGCTTCCTGTCAGCTGATACGGGTTGCTGTTTAGGGCGCTTACGGTGCAAGCACAGGCTCTCCACGCTTCTCCGCTACCCCCACCCCTCACTATCTCCCTCGCTCGCAAGTTATGGCAGGATTCACCAACAGAAGGCGTGATAACTTATTTTACAGGATCTCCCTCCATTCCTTTCACATCATCGTCGCTGCTTATCCCTAGCGCCCTCAACGTAGCTCTACAGTCGCCAAATTGGTCGACGGGCGTCCAGCTATCATTTGCAGGGACGAATCTGACAAGCAGCTGGACAACCAGACCGACAAAGAGCCTCGCGGTCCGCTTTGGCGCCGCCCTAGGATTTACCGGGTTCGAGTTTTCGATTGGTGGTTCCGACAGGCTCGATTTTGGTGGTGCCATCGAAGGAGGTTTGGGCGTGGGGTGCACAGTTAGCGCCGGCTCGAATGGTGTTGTTCTGAAATTTCGGTCTGTTCTGGCCGTCAGGTCATTGAATGACTTGCAATCCGCAGCGCTGACTTTGAATTCATGTAGGCTTACTCGCCCTGGTCAAAGGATTACATTGCCTATAGTGCTTTCTTCCCAGGCGAACCCCAAGCTGGCTCTGTTCGCTACGGTTATCCCTGCGCTTGGATTCATTGCACTAGAGCGATACATTCAAATCCCAGCAAGACGTGGGTCCAAGTAGGCATCAATTTAATTCTATTTTCAGCAACGGTCGTCGTCCTTTGTGTTATCCGCTGACACTCGCACTTTTTTTAGACGATATGCTCGGTTGCGAGAACAATATGCGGAGTTGATTGCGGAGCGCAAGCGGGAGGCGGAGGAAGTGGTGGTGTTGATGAGGGAGCAGGTGGCCAGGAAGGTGGAAGCGGAGCAAGTCAAGAATGGTTAGTGGGAACCGTGGTGGCGGTGGATAGCTGACATGGTTTGCTGACCGTTGTGCCACACACGCTCTCTCCTTCAGGACTTATTATATTGGAGGCGACGTACGGGGCTTCTTCTCCAAACCACGATATTGAGCGGTTGGACGTTACAACACCGGTGCAAGCACTCGTTAGCTCAAGCCAGCTGGCCATCCCTGGCGGTCGTTCAAAGGTACTTGCGAACTAGTTCTGGTTCTATTTTAGTGGGCACACGTTTGCGCGCAGCATCCGCTCACATGTCCGTATTTTTTTCCCGTTATCATCAGTCGGGGTTGCTAGGCTTTTACGACCCCTGCATGGGCGAACGGAAAACGCTGCGGATACGATATCTATTCCGAAATCGGACACACGAGGTAGCCGTTGATGATATGGCTGGCCTGCTGTTACCCTTGAAAGGTGAGCAGTCCCCTCTAGATCTGTTGCCATTCTCCACTGCCTTTCCGCATCGTTGACGCTGATCACCGAAACTGGCAACTGTATTCATCTCAAGGACATCTTGTAAACTGAAAACTCCGATGGATTGAATTTCTAGAACAAGACATTTCACACCCCTACTCACTTTGTTCTGTACTTCGTGCGCGCCCAGATAATGGGGATGAACGTGTTGATAGACACTGCCACTATAGACTAAATTCGGGCCGGATGGGGTTAGAAAAGAAACTTTTTGCGTGGTCCCCACACTAAGTATCCACCCTAACTGAGTCCTATTTGCGAACCCCAGACCAAACTTGACCCACGCTAAACACTATTAATGCTGCGAAGGCCTCCCAAAGCGCGACAACAGAGCACAGACAAACCGGTATGTCCACAACCTGGTGCCGGAAACCGGATCGGAGATGGATCCAGGCCGGCCCAGGCCAGCGCGCGCTGTATTTGAGGCAACTGAAGCCGCAGAGCGCTGAAGAAATGGTGTGCGCTAGGCCGAGCTGCTTTGATATTAGAGTGGGAGTCGGGGGTGCACCCCGCGCCGCTGGGTCACTGGACCGGTTTCGGACTCGGTCTCTCGGCAGAATGAGGTCATGCCAGTCATGGGACCGAAGGCGAGTCGGCAACCGCCGCAGGAGCAGCGGCCAAGCGACGACGTTAGAATGGACGGGACACGCACGATGGAGATGTGATCGAGACGCGGAGATATGTGGAGGCGCCTCCGACGTTCTGCGAGAAAACACAAGGACCGAGCTACGTCGTATGCAGACTGCACTTTCGCCTGTGTGAATCGCACAGTCCGCTTTCGGACGGCCGTGGACAGGCCGCAATAGCTGTATTTGCGCGGCGACAAGGTTTCTCCCTGAGGCCTGAGGCCTGAGGGGCGACTGTTTGGGCGCCTGCTGCACACAGACGCAAAACAAGAGTTGCCTAATGACTATTGTGTAAATTACCAAGGGGAATCTAGCGTGGTAAACGGGATCCGAGTACCCGTTTTGCTTGATTTTGCCTTTGGCGCTGTCGAAAAGAAGTGTTCGATCGGTCTGAATTACACCTGGTCGTGTTGCCCTCTGTTGGGCCCCCACAAGACGAGCGTATCGAAAATTAAGGGTGTGCGCTCCGGCTTCACGAATCGTTTTACGGGGTTGCGGGACCTTTATATCCATCCCTCTGCTTCGCAATAACTTATCTCCGCTTTTTCTATATGTCAGGCCCACAGTTCGCCTCACTTGGCCTGCAATATATACGCGCGCGAGAAGGAGTGATAAGGTGGACTGTCGCGCGTGATGGCTTGGAAGAGTTTGTGGCATGCGCAGTCGCTGCTTGAGGTGGTTTGCATCCGGGGACGCTGCGACGAGCGAATCGGCGCGATTATCTGACCCTTGAAGCTTGGGCACGCTGCCCAGACGGATGGGACCGACCACACCTGGGGAAGGCAAGAAGCTAGACCCTCCCCTGGGGACACATTCTCGTCGCAGGATTCTGGACACCGACAGAAACGTAGCGGTTCCTGAGCTTCCGGGGCATACAAAGCAAGGCCCAGGGAGCGGTGGAATGCGATGAGATGGGTGTATCTGATCAATCTGGCCAGCTGCTCTTCGCCTTATTGGCCTAGTCTCCTGCAAAAGTACCTTCCCTATCTCAGAACCGGCGACCGCGGCCTGAAATTGCTCTCGTTTTCGTTTCACATCGTGCTCCAATCCTCAGCCAGATCGGAAGAAACGCTAAACGTGACCACCACAGATTTGCGTGCGCCAGTTTGCCTGACGCCCCTGTTCTGGTGTTGCGCTCTCTTTGGAAGCCTATATAGGCCACACGAAATTTGTACCGAGGCTCATTTATATCGCTTCGCCTTCTGCGTGCCTCGACCCCCACACATACCGCAGGCTACTCTGGCTTGTAACCCTCTCGCCGGATAAATACCGTCCTCTTTCTTCAACGTCGCCATCCTACATAATCTCTCCTCTGACCTCGTCGAGCTCAGGTCCCCCGCACTCGCCGCTACGCGTCGCGCATCGCACAAATAGTCCCGCTCGCCGTAGATTTCTACTCTGCACACAGCCCTGACAACTCCGCCCCCCCGTCCCCCACCGCGCCCCCCACCCCCCATGATGCAAGAACCGACCTGTGTAAATGTCCGCATCCAGAGCACCGCCGATGCCCATATCATCTTCCATGCCGTCGCCATAGGCTATATCCCTATGATTCACCGCCGGCTCGACACCGATGAGCGCAAGGAAGTGCGCAGCGGGTGTGTTTACGTCTGGGAAGAACGGAACGCTGACGCCGAAGCGACAGGGATGGGGTGAGTTTACGCCGTCCGTATTGTTCCCGAGGTGGCCGTGCTCAATTTCGGCCAATACAGAATCGAGAGATGGACAGACGGATATAAGTGCGTCCCAGACCTTAACCATTTGAGCGTTTGTGCCCTAATGACCAATGTGCCTATTTTGCTTTATTGCAGATGGGGACCGTCACGAGTTCGAGATGTGCGCACCCTTCAAAACGTTCTGGGTCGTTTGCCGCGTGCTCACCTTTACTGCTCAGGAATTTTTATTTTATCACCAAAGAGATCAAGATGAGGATGGCGCTGAAGGGTCAAGGCGCGGACGCGGGGGTGTCACCCGAAGGTGCGCAATTTTTACGCTCCGCCGTTTCTACGCATACTGACGTGTAATTTCTCTTCTAATCACAGGCGCTCTTCGCTAACCGGTCAAGGCAGTTCCGATGCATTTTCCCATCGCGTCCCAACCCACGCGGCACCGTCGTCGGACGGCGAGCGCCTCATTAAGCAAACGTACAGCGTGCTCGTGCACCCACGCGGCACGCCGGCCGCCGCAACTCAGCGAAAATGGCACTTGAGTTCGTCTCGTCCGGTTTCCTTTTTTTGTTTAGCGATGCTCAATCATTTTTTTACCCCTCAGCTGCGTACTTTTCTCAAGCGACGGTGGAAGGCCTGCGTAGCGTACGCGAAGTCCCCGCTCTCGCTCGCGTTGACGTGCCCGCCGGTGCGTACAAGAGCGCGAGAGTAAAGCAACAAAAGAAGCGCGAAGATGGGGCAGATGGGCGCTCATCTATACGGAATACCGCAAGCTCGTCGTTCCGGCTGGACGACCCTGTGGAACGCTACGACCATTCCGCGCCCACGCGGTACTCGCCTTACCACTCCCCGCCACATGTGCATTCGCACCTCCACTCGCATTCTTATTCGCATTCTTATTCGCACTCCCAGTCCCCTTCTGCCTTCGCTTACATGGCGCTTCCTGCGGTCCAGCCCCCACTTACAAATTCGGGCCAAGTGTATGGGCAGATCGTTTCCTCGCCCTCATCACCATTTTTCTCTGAATCGCGCGGGCTCCCTCTTGCCGGTCCGAGCCAGTGCAATCCTATGAACGGTATCCAACTGCCGCCGCCAACGCCAAATCCTGATTTTACCTCGGCGTCGCGAACTCGCCCACTCTACGACGAGCGGGCTCTGGAGCAATTATCCAAGAACGCTTTCAAATAGGACTAATAATTATCCTCTTTTCCTTCTGTATATCCTTCCTAGACCTCTTTTCTTTGCTCTTTGCTCTGCCTCTTCATTTTTTTTTCTCCAGCGGGGAGCGGATAATCCTCGTCCTATTGACAGCGAGGGGAGCGCGCCATCTTCGGTCTTCGAAATTTCGCCAAACGTCCGGAGCTCCCCTGCCCATCAGCTGTCGGAGTTGTGTCTTTTTTTGAGTCTTCGTTGTTGTTGTTGTTGTGGTTGTTGTCCTCGTTATTTAGTACCCGCATGCTGTACACACGCACCACTCGACCCCGTACAAGGGAAATTGAACTGAACCTGGGGTTGCGATTCGATCTGCATCAAGCTGTTTGACGCCTCTTTCTTTGGCTCCCCGTATCGAGCACCGATCGACCGAAGACCGAACCAGCCGGCCCCCTATTCGACTCAAGTTGGGAGATGCATAAGCCGCCAAGTGCGTACTTACGTATTTCATAATTGCCTACAAGTTGGTAAGCAACTTGTGTCTCCTCATGTGCCATTGCAGCTCGCGTCATAGTCCGCAGTGGCACGACCAGCTTTGTCAAGACGCTGCCTTCAATTTAGCTGAGTTGTGCGACGCACACGCGACGTGTGCAAACGCGGTTGCGGCCCTCTGTACTGCTTTCGCCGTCGCACCGCCGGTGCAATTGCGAGCTTTGCTTCGATGTCTGGTCCTCTCCTAGTGCTAGGATGGATTGAGTTTCCGATGCTCCTGCCAGGGAGTGTTGATTTTGAGTTTGCTAGTGTGTGATCCTTGTGCCAAGCAGTATACTCCTTTCGATCGAGAACCAGAAAGCGACTTGGGGCTTGGTCGGTACGTGCTTTTCGTCTCGGCCAATGCCGTAGTGGAACGAGATTCGATTTCGAGGCGAAGATCGAAGGCGGCACGTCACGTACGCGAAAGGCATAATCGTAGATGAGGTTGTGTCGTTTGCATTCAGCCGGTGGGCGCGTGGATGCCAGATCGTGTCGGGTTAGGCGTGGCCAGATAAAATGTAGCTACGAATAGAAGGCACTAAGCTGAGCCCAGAGTCGTTTCCAGCCCTTGGGAACACAAGGTTGGGTGACTGAGTTCGGTCCCTGCTTTCGCGGGGGGTATCGTTTTGCCATTATTGTTGGCGTCTCTTTTATTGGTATTTTGTGTCGAAGCTCCTGTACACGTCGGCGACAAAGTGCGATCGGGGCAGGGTTGCGTTGGTGCGGGAAAAAGCAGCAGCTACTCCGCTTGCGGACTTCAAAAGCTGAGATGGCACTTAGGTAATCGTTGTTGTGGCGTGTTGCGTCTGGGAATATTGGGCCGAAATGACATCGAACAGGCAGCACGCTAACTTCAACAATGTCTGCGAGTTCGAGACCAACGCTCCCCCTCTCCCTGGAGGCGCGAGCGGCTCCGCCAGAGCAGAAGTCTCGCGGGCCGAATAGGTCTTTTTATTGCCTCGCTTTTCTGCTATTTATTACTGACATCCGATATTTCACATTTGACAGGAGCACCAAAGCCGCCCACAAACTCAAGGTTCTACCAGAACAGCCCGAAGCGGCCCAACCACCTCCTGCGCCAGTTGAAGAAGAGGAAGAGGAAGAAGAGGTTGAAGATGGGTCGCCGAGCGATGCCGAGGAAGGAGACGACGAGGATCAAGGCGAAGAAGACGTCGAGGTAGACGCGCCTCCCCATCCGTTCACACCGCAGCGCACCAACAGAACTCTGGTCTACTGCTCAGGTATACAATCAAATAGATCACATCACACCCGGAACTGCTCGCAAGGACGCGTTGCGACTGACCAAGAAGGAGAAAGCAAAACTGCCGAGAGTCACCGCCTACTGCACCGCGTCGTAAGCACTACCTTGAACCTTCGCGCTGAGGGTGGAGGACACAAGCTTAGTCTTTACTTCGCTTCAGCTCTTACCGGCTGTCCGACTTGATGAAGTTCTTTCACGCTCGAGAGACCCCCAATCATACGAACCCTAAGCTATTCAACGAAGTCATCTACACGCCTTACTCCTACGACGAGCCGCCTCCCCCTACTCGCACCACAGATGCATTTGACCTTCTTGGAATCCCCGAGCTTGCGCCGACTGACCATGCGGTAGTTACTGAATCCGAGACCGAAACGAATGCCGCCGCACCTCAACTGCAAAAGAAGAAGAAGAAACATCGGTTTGACCGTGTGGGTGAGGGGCACCCGACCTCGGAGGTCTTCATGTTCGAGTTTGGCGTCGTTGTCATATGGGGTATGACCGAAGTCCAAGAGAAACGTTTCTTGACCTCATTGTGAGTTCCCGTCGTGTCATGTTTGCATTATTCCTTCGCCGACAAATCATCCCCACCACTTAGGCGGAGGTTTGAAGTGGAAAAGCTTCGTGAGCCACATGGACTGAACGTTATATCCTGCTAAAGCTCAACTGACATTCATCGCCAAAGCCCCTGATGAGGTGGAGATGGAAAACCTGAACCACTATTACGCAAATTACTCACGGTCAGTAAACCCGTATTGTATAAAAATAGCTTGCCCGTGCCAATGAATCCAACTTATTTTGAGCGCAGGATATATAACGATGTGATCACCTTGCGCAAAGGGTCTAGCTACATGTAGCTTTGCTCATTTCATTGCCGCCTGTTCGTGCTCCTAATTCTCTGATCGCACATGCAGGACCAAGCTCTCTCTTTCGCACGCTTTGGCGCAATCCGTCAAAATCTCACTTGTGCGTCTCTCCGGCGTTGTAAAACCCGCGGTTTGCTGCTTGATTATGACGTTTGTTTCCTCACTCAAAGTTTGAACAACTTATTACATCGACAATCGAGCAAACTAAAGACATACCTGAAGTCATTTCCGAAACAGGCAAAATAGGGGCGAGTTTTCTCCTTTTATTCATCTTCATGTATCAGGGACCTTGCTGACTGGTGGGTGTTGATGGCCGAACGTTACGCGCCCGCAGATGCCTCACGACGAGATCATGCAGCAAATAGGCCAACTCTTCATTGTGCGAATGAATATCAATATGGTTGGGTCCGTCCTTGATTCGCCGGTGGGTCTATCTGCTATCTTTTTCATCATGATTAGTTTTGACGCGCAAGGCGTTTCACCAGGAAATATTTTGGGTACGTGTATCGCCAGTTATTAAATATACCCGAGCGTTTCATCGTTGACCTGTATTACAGAGCTTCCCGGATCTGAAACCGCTCTACGATGCAGCTAGGAAGTATCTCGAGATTCCCCAACGCGTGGATCTTTTAAACGCACGTGTCGAGGTAAGGCCGTTGACTGTGTTCAGGGTGACTTCCCTCGTATCTACTTCGTTTCAAACTCAGGTGTTGCAAGACATGCTCAAGCTGCTAAAGGAGTCCGTATCAAGTCGGCACGCCGAAAGACTTGAACAAATTGTCATTGTTCTTATCGGAATCGAAATTTGCAAGTATCTTCCCCGCAACTCTATGGCTCTTGTGTGTTTCACTCGTATATTTAACTGTCGGCTCTTGCAATTTTTCAACAGTGCTCGGTGTTATTACCATACTCGTGGACCTGTTCGCGTCGCCGTAGTCTGATCATGTGGGCCTGCGGGACACACGCCCTTACTCTGGACCAGGTTAGAATATATCGCAGCCCACGCTAGCGCACTGCATATGTCATATCTACAACCTGTTTATTGCATTCGCTGAGTGAACTTGCCAAAGTCAGACCGATGAGCTTGGTGCGGCTCTGTTCGACAGGATCAGTGATATTGGCGGAGTTCCCAGCGACCGATTCGTATACGCGTTGTTTTCTTCCCGGCACCCCGGGCCCCACTGTCCGGCTCACAGCGCCCGGATGATTTTGTCACAGCGGGGGCGATGGTAATATGGTGGACAGGCACTGAGCGCTGAGCAGGTGCCTGCCGCGATCATTAGCCTTTATTAGCCCTATGAGCCGATAGGGTGACTCCTTTCGCGTGCAGGTATACTGACATATTATCGTACCACGCAAGGGAGTGGACTTGCATCTATTATTGCACTGCAAATAGCGCCCTGACAGACCCCCAGGATCTATCGCTTCGGTGAATCAGCATATGGTTTTGTGGCTCTCTGTTCATCTCTTTCAGTTCTCCCCTTACTTCGGATGATACCTGACCGGGTGTGCCACCCTCTCGCTTGGACAAGATCGCTCAGCGGATGACGGACGGGCGACTTACCGACTGCTATTTACAAACTTCGTGCACGCCTGTTTGAATCAGCGAGATGAGAGCACACCTCGTGGCGTGCACAAATGATGACCGGTTTAATATGGGTAGGCTATTTTGCTGGCGGCACCAAGAGTGGGGTGCTACCGCCGCCGCCAGGGGAGGGGGGCACGGCTGGTGTTTCGATCGCAGACAAGGTGTCAAAGCAATGCTAACTAGCTCATGACTGTGTGGCCCGTGGAAGTAGAGTCAGGGAGATATTGGCTCTATATTGGCTTTGTAAACAACGGGAGATCTGACCCGAGAAATCTTTAAGCTATAAAGCGTGGAAGATGGAGATGGCCATTGCCAAGCCATGGGTCGACCACCGCGAACAACAAGTAGTACTTGCCGGCATAGTTTATACCCCAGCTGTACGCTTTCGGAGCATACCGCCATACGCGGTTTAGCTCAAGTTTTAATCTAGATTCCCGCCTGACCGTCTGTTCGACGTAAAAAGGCTGGAAGCCACATCGGGCAGGCACTAGTGCGTATCGTCGCAGTTTTCCGCATGTGAATTTGCACTTTAGACATATCTTGACTTTGCCTCTCCGACTCGTGCCATGCCTGCTGTGGTACTCCTCTCTCGCCCCTCGCGGGTGAGGAGGTATATTAAATGCTAAAGTTGCGGGTCAGTGGTTGATAGCGGCCCGCGCGAACGTGCGGGACTACTCTTGTTCGAATTGGGTTTGTGGCGAGGGAAGTTGCCGAGTATCTTGGACTACGTCTCGCTCGGGGAAAAGGTACGTACCCATCGCGGTTGCTACGCATGAGATCATGAAGCCTTTGCAGCTTCACTCCCAGGTGTTTCCTTGAGCAAGCGAGCAGCGAAGTGGTACCCTACTAGCCCAAAGCCCAAGTGCAAGCAACGATCTTGGTATGCTGTAATTAAAAATCGATGCATTGAAGGTATTCTGTAAGTGAGTGCCACTCGGCAAAGAGAAGCTTGCCTTGATCCCGTTACGTCTGATCTCCACGTTGAATTAGCATGGAAAACCCGGGCCCAATCTTCGAGCACCGTAATTAGGATCCACTGTGGGATAGATTTTCACATGAGAAATAAAACTTGTTCACCATTTAGTATTCCCCATTCAGCTTAAGTTTACTACCATCACAGGATCGAGGTTCCTTTGGAATCGATGGCTGCTCTTGTGTTCACCTCCCGGAGATGAAGCTGCCTGCTGGAATGCACCTGAAGTTCGGTGCCCCTGTCCGAGTGCGCAGGAGCAATGGGCTTTCCAAGGCCCGCAAGTACGACATGGTCAACGGCTAGCCTACGAAGAAATTTCGAGCAAGGGTTCTGGGTGCTGACAGTGGATCGAGCAACCGGCCATGCCCCACCCGAAAGTACGAGCTAGACACTTGCCAATGAGACAAGGGGTTAAGGAGTCGTGGAGCACCATCGTGGTTACTCTTCAACGACATAGGGCCTTGGATTCAGCCGAAATATCCAAATGCAGTTCGGGAATGGGGTACCATATGTCGGCGCATCAGACGTTTTCCTGGCCAGCTTTGGTGCTGTGGACTTCGTAGGAAATTTAACAGCGCAACTAGGAAGTCATGATCCGGATTCCACGCTCGGTTGTAGTCTTGATCATGCTTCGCCGTATGCAGCCTCTTTGCGGGACGCGAGCCGCAGAACTAAGGATGCCAAGACAGCGCCTGCGCACATCGAGTAGATTGACAAAAGAGCTATTGCCTAATTGCCACACGTTAGATCCGCGTGGACTCCTTAGCGGGTGAAGAAAGCGTGCACAGTTAGGCCAAGAGGACAGGTAGTTTGTCCGGGATTTTCGCGGCTGTAATTTTTGTTTCGTCGATGGTGAGATTCGGAGTGGTTGATATCACGGAGCGGTGGTGGTGAGGGTATGAAGACAAAATAAAATAAACTGCGACAAAGATTGTGCGCTTGTTTTCCTGCAAGAAAAGGGTCCAACTTCAATCGTCTTGGCTCTCACCCTCTTTATTCTCAGGCGTCAAATCTTCAACGCCAGCGCCCATCGGAGCACATCCAGAAGGAGAAGAACATTTATCTCGCTTTCGTAGACCTGCTGGACCAGACAGGCTTTTGCATTGAACCCCTTGTCCCCGGGGAGCCTTGCACACTGTGCTTGCGCGTCGTATGACGTCTCCTCGCCACGCATTCAGATCAGGGTCGCTGATCCGCGAAGGGGGATAGCGCAGCACACGCAGGCTTATCCGTACACGCTGAAGTGCATCGCGATCAACGGCCAACCATTGTGCAAGGCTCGACATGGCAGACGAGGTACACCCCTCTATTTGGGATCGAACTCTCGGTTCTATGCTCCAGGGCAGCTCTCGCATTCCTCGTCTATCTTGCACGTACGCACCTTAACTGCTACTCGAGGGGAACCACGATGATACGCATCGGCTTCAATCGCTAAACTTCCGTGAACTCAAGCGAGCACCCTCGATCGAGTGAATCTTGCATGGCATGCCCGCTGACCGAGATCCGACGCCAGGAGACGGTGCGTAACTCAATCGTACGGACAAGGGGCCCAGCAGTATTTCATGCTTGACTGCGTCCCGCAATCGTGCGCATTTGATTTACCGCATCAAGCTACCTTGATACTTGTGAGCTCTATACCATACATATCTTGGTATGCGGTGGCTGCTTTTTGTTCATGTCAAACCTCCTTCCCTCAACTTTGAATGTAGGCCCTTTGGGAGCCCCACACCGCCTTGGCGACGTGTCCAATCGCGGAAACGTTTTGCTCCTTCACACCGATATGAAGCACGTATCTAGGCCGAAACCTTGATATGAATTGCCCCCTTCGTCCGAAAGTACCCCATTCCTCTGTACTTATCCTTACCCCGCACACTTCTGGCAGTGGTTTCTTGACCACATGCGTTGGCACAAGACTGCAGGCTTCCCTCTTATGGGGTGCTTGGTGCATCTCGGGGGCCATTACAGGACAATCGTGTATTTCTAGTGAGCCTTGATCCCTCCTTCTATGAAAGAACCGGAGTATTCCAGCTCCACCGCACGTGGACAGTCGTCGGGTGGGTATGTGTCCATGCCGAACTATGTAAATGATTGCCCTTTGCATGGCTGCCCTTTTCCATGACTAAACCAGCACACTGGGAGCTTCCATAGACGCTGAGATCCTTGAAAATCACTCTGGGGTTCTCCGAACGAGCCAAGTCGGCCAGTGAACAAACACCACGCACCATGCTTTGAGGCTTCAAAGTCAAAAGTGCATTGCACCATCCGGGTGGACACACTCGATTCTTGTCGCGCGCAAGTCTAGTCGCCGGGAGCCTCAACACAGTTCGAATCTCAGAGCTCCCGAGTCAACCCCCCGGTGTTTTTGTGTATTCTCCCGCAAATATGACTTGACTATTGAAATTTTACGGTCTTCAACCCGGCAACGGAGCGTATGCATTACACGTGGGGCGGATAGGACGACAAGTTGAACGTCGCTGAGGTGGGTGATCCCAGCATGGTGTCTTACATCATTTGTCCTTTCACTATCAGCACAACCTTAGGGTACACTGAACCACTGGCACTATGATCATCTGGGTTTTTCGTAATGCGGGTTCACATTACGTCTAGGGTAGAGCACGAGCACCATTGTTTTCAGCGTCAGACGTGCCGTGTTCTATGTGCCGATGGACTTCAGGGTAACAAGAGGGGGGGAAGTGCAATGTTGCTATATATGAAGGCAGCGCTTTTGTTTGAGCCGCCACTGGTTTTCCCATATCCTAGATGTGAAGCCGACGAATTCCTCAACCAAAATTCAACATACGGGCAAGCCCGCCATGACTAATTCCAGGGAAACATGAATCACATCATGTCAAGTTCCCCCTTCAACCTTCCGGTGCTTTTGATGGCAGTACGCCGCAGGGCCTGCACCTTGGCATCGCAAGAAGGGGGCGGCAAGTTCGCCGGCGGATAGGATAGAACTCCCCGGTCCAGATTTAGCTAGGATAGTGAAACGTCGTCTGGAGCGGCGCGTTTCTTGCAGAACCAAGCGCAGGAGCGAGCGGCGGTCGGAGGGGCTGCTACCACGCACTCCGTCAGTGGCGCGGAAGGATGCGCAGATGAACAACACTCTGCTTGCGAGTGATTCTCAAGCGTATAGGTAAAATGACCGCCCTGGCGGAGTTGATCCCCGCTGAAACGCACCGATAAATGAAAGCAGAAAGAGCCGCCAAGGATTAAGGGCTGGGGGAGCAGGCGGAGAGTAACAAGGCCTAGAAGCCGCCCGAGGTCCCCGACTTGGGTGTACGCAAGCCTGGCTGTGACTGGCTGTAAGGTGCAGGGGTATGTGTCGAAGCTCTGAGATGGGGATAGCTATACCTCAGCGGGCCTGGTGGGAGGGGACCGAACATCGTTACCAACCGGAGTAACTTGTGTGGAGTTTTCTCTGCGACGGTATATGAATGAAAGAAGGTCATTGCCATATGATTCCCGCAAAGAGAGCTTGGGGTAGGGTAAACAGTCTGGATCTTTCAGCACAGTAGCCCGTAGGAGTTGCTATTCCCAAACGGTGAACGGGCCTCCGGCGTCTGAGCTGCTGTACAGAAGGAGCTAATGGCTGTAGCGACAGCAGACATTTGAAGTCTCGTGATACCACGCATAATCAAAAGAACCTTCGAAGGGGAAGATCAAATCGATTTTTCGAGTCACAAGAGTGAGACACATCCACAGATATGGAAGAAACGCATTCAAAGATATGGTATCGCACAAGGCCGCTGCTTACGCTTCGACTAGCCATCTAAATTTCAACAGAGTCAATTTCATATACTGGCGCGACGGAGCCGACAAATGAAAGACAAAGCTACCTTGGCAGGGACATCTGTAGTACGCGAGGCATGTGGGGTAGCGAGATTACAAAGTCGTAAAATCATGAGGTACTTGGCGGTGCATCAGAGCCTGGATCGTGCGCGTATAGTTTTGCCGGAATGATATCTGACGGAGTGCGCTATCGAATGGGGATATTAATGAAGTAGCGTGCCAAGATTCGAACAAGGTCCAGATCGCAAAGTTAATCCAGCGCGTCTGCCATAGCATTGAGAATCAGCGAAGAGGGGAGGCGCCATTTAGCCACAACAATGTTCAGGTGCTCTCAGAGATGCAAATGTGGGTGTGATTTGGGAGGCGATATTAGCGGGTCGACAAATGCATGCAATGGTTCTGGTTTCCAAGGGGCTGTTATTTGCAGCAGTGTATATTCCTTGTAGTGTAGAGCTTCGACTTTGGCTTTCCTCCAAGATTCCCCGCACCATGACTTTGTTATGGCGTAGAGCTTGTACTAGGGACACCATACAGTGATGGCTAACTTTAGAAGCCAAAGGTGAGCCGTCTGCACGGGGAGGAATAGCTATACGGGCTCACGGAGGTATGATGGGTGTTCCGCTACCGCCCCGAGTCCTTCCACACTAAGCATTTGATTGCTGGCAGCGTGGATTCAAGTAACAATAACAAATGACACTCTGACGGCTGCCAGTGTCCACGGTGCCTCCAATCGCGATTGTTGAAGGCTTGAGCTGGCGGGGGAGATCTCGCATGATACTCGACAAGCTAGCGTTGTCCTGGGAGTTGCAGGGAGATGATCAACGGCGGCAACAGTGCGGCCGTGTATATAAGCGCGGACACTTCTACGGTATTGCGGGTCCTATCGCTCCGGCTCGGAGCTTTCGGTACCTTCCGGCTGTATGTAATCACTCCAAAGGCTATGGCTTCCGGCTTCCACCACCACAGCTCCGCGCTTGCGTAGATACTGCCTAGTGAGCTTCGTCGATCAACCTGGCTTAATGAGGTAATCTTATCCACTCTATTATTTATTGCTACAAAAGATTTTCAAGGACCGCAGTGTAAATCATAATGAATCTACCCGGGGTTTCGATCATCTTTGCATCTTTTTTTAGAATAACGTTCGATTTGGACTAGTGACTCTTGAAATTCAAAAAGGTACCGGCGTGTCATTAATGCCTCACAGCGCAATCTTAGAGTGCCATTAACTCAGAAAAGATGATTATTTTCCACAGAAAACGATTACATGAGTGCAGCCACGGCAGGAGCCTCCCATTTCAAATCACTGAAGACTCGCAGTACCTCCAATTCCCTCCTAGAACGTATTCCAATGAGCGGAATCACTCCACCGTAATCCAAAGCATGCAACCATAAACGATTAAATATCTTTCTATCGCCGTATAATGATCAACCGCGGACAACTTCTGCATACCTAAGCGAAAATTGGATCAAAGAAGTTGCTCCTTGAAAATGGCGGAAAGCTCAATCTGTAGATACCCCACGCAGCAGCGCCATCGTTTCATCGGAGCCCACTTTCAAGTATTTGGGTCTATATTATTTAATCTGGGCGGCAAGGACTTCTGATGTTAGCACACGGATACACAAGCCATAGTAGGCGGGGTTTGCACTTTCCGGGGAAACGGCCAGGGAGCAGCGTCGCTGAGCAAGGGGCCTTTTATGGCGAATGAAATGGATTCAAAGGGCGCCAGAGCGCGGGTATCAATTTCAGGCTGGTCAAGCTGCGTAAAGTGGAAGCATGCCGACAAGAGGCCGCCGATCGCGTCGAAAAGTGAGCTGCGAAAGCAGGGTACTCGTGGAGGCTGAAGACAGAGCGCATGGCGAAGACTGGAAATTTTGGTGTGCTACACGCACCTTGAGTTTCGGGCGGTGCTATTTACTTATATCGCTGCCTCTAGGTATTATTAAATTCATCTCCAGCTTAATGGTATGAGGGTGCCCCGTGATATGCGGTAGGGTCTGCGCGCCAGACGTAATGGAGTAGAAAAGATACGGGGGGTCTCACCTTCAGGCGCTGCAAATCCTCGTGATCAAGCTTGTGGCCCCAAGTTTAAATCCCCATGGCGAGACCGAGGCCGCAGGGTATGCCTATTCCCAAATGTAGTTTTCAAGGCAAGGCCCGGACTGCTATAACAATATACTAGATGCATTCGTTTGTCGTGTTCGCGACTGAGATGATTGGGAGGGGAGGCAGATGAGCGGGGCGTATAGGGCATAACCGAGCTTTATTAGGAGATCAGGGGCATTCATTCGTGAGTTCTTCCAAGGTAATCGCGTGTTATACCAAAAAGAGTCGTATGAAGTACTCAACGTTGTGATAGCGCCGTAAAGTGCCGGCGTTAACGGGCAACCTCAACCTACACGGGCACGAGGCATAGTCCTAAAGGGACGCCTCGCTCTCTATAACCAGGCTCCTGGGCTGCGGTACACGAGCCAGTGTTTGAACAGGAGGTGTATTTATAGGCGCACAGGTAATTGACCAGGGCAGCCAGCCAGCAAGGCATATGTGGTAGAGCCAGGGTGGTGAATTTGCGATAATTCTGCTCATAGGCCTAGAGCGAGATGGAGGCAGTAGAATACGACTAGGCTCTGTCCATATGAAGTGCCCTGGATTCAGCTACCTCTTAACTATTGATCGGATCTACCGAAAAAGGTGCAGCACTCAGTTGACGTTCAAAAATTATTCACCTTGATAAGTGTCATCCTGGCTCTGATACCTGATAGGCAATAATTGCGCGGGTATTCATACCTTTTGGGGCTATGAAAGATTAGGCGTCGGCTGTGGGATGACAGAGCGGAGAGATCCGGCCCAAACTTCGGACTTCTTGGATGCCCCAGAATCAAACAGCTCGATGCCAAGTTCACTAGACACTAACAGGCGCCGCAAGGCTACCGCCAGGAGCGGAAAGAATAACGAGCGTAGAAAGGTCATCATGAATCAAGGCACATGAAGGATGATTGGCATCGGGCGTAAGCATGTTCGGAGTCTGCCTCCCCAGATATGGTCGGTGAAGATTTCCCAGTAGGAGCGGCGCTAGCAATACCCGCGTTAAGCTAGAGCGCACGCCGCAGAAGAGCCAGCAGGGCCACGATTTGAACTCAGGCCGGCTTTCGGGCAAGCGCTAAGAATGGGCATTGTGAATCGGCTTCGATGGGTATCGTGACGGTCGGCGTAGGTGATCGAAAGTGTCGTCTACGCAGATATCAAGATCGACGACAATTTCAGAGACTGCTGATTAGTCATAGAGTGCGTCCACAGCAGAAAACAGGAGCAAAGAACAACAGTGCAACCAGACGCGCGACAACCAAAAGAGGAATAACGAGCGTCAAACTTGTTTTTCGCCTTGTTTGCTAGACAATTGCCAGCGTCTTCTCGCCTTTCAAAAAATCTACCGGAGTCGATTCGATTCATTTGCAAATCGCATTTCATTCTGCAGAGCACATACAACGAGGTCACGGCGTAATTATGGGCTCAGAGGGCGTTCAAATCGAGATTCCTAGTGAGCTTTGTGGCACTCCTTGTCGATTAGGATTGTGGTATCAACTTTGATGATTAATGGGTCTCAGATTTTGACGACGATGAAGAGGACTACGGAGCCTCGACCTTTGGGTTCGGCCGTCCACAGCCTGCGTTTGGGGCGCAAGGTTCGCCCACGCTGGCAGGATCACTCACGCCGGTGACTTCGCGTAATGGAGGCGACCGCCCTTATTTTCATTCTCGGGGCGACTCAGCCAACTCTGAAGGCTCCGGGAGCATCCAATTTGGCTCAAGCCCCAAGCTCACAGGGCCAATTGGACACTCCTCTAGCTCATCTGTTGCGACCACGTCGTTTGCACCCCCTCAACCAGCTCGCAAATCCTCTTTTGCTTCTCTACGCGCCGCTTTTAAGCAGGGGAAGTCGACGCCGCAGCCCACGGTACCCCCCTTGCCAACAATTGAGCCTCAGCAATCGTTACCAGTGTTGCGCAATCCATTTGCGCGCTCGGTTTCAGCGCAGGGTCATCATGCGCAAACACCTAGCACAGGTCGTCCACGGCGACCTTCTGCGGCAGGTGCTTCGCAGTCTCGCATTACTCCCCCCAGTGTTCACTCACGAGGTCAGAGCGGGGCTGCTTCGACGGGTAAATTCCGAACAGGCCATGCCCATGGACTTTCCCTACATTCTCGTGCGAGCTCTACCGCGCATTCGGATCATAGTGAACATGGATCCCCAAGTGTCGTCCCGCCCGTACCAAAAGTACCAAATGGAATTGTAAACCACCGGCCACAACCATCTGCTGACGCTGATGTTACTGGTCCGCCGAGTACCTCGGCTGAATATGCGCTCCGATCTGTCTTCACCCGGTTTGTCATGATTGCAGAAATGAAGATCACAGAGTTACTAAAGGAGTCACTCGTACGCCGAGTTTTGCTTTTGGGCTACTCCTGCCTATTTAATGACAAGAGTGTGTGTCCCAGGAATACGAAGTCTCAATATCGAGCTATTTAGGACCAGGTGTCGATCCGTCATTTGATTCGCTGATGGAATCTTTGGCACATATTGCGCAAAAGACTCCCAAACCTGTACTTGGCTCTGTCGTGCGATGGAGGGAGGGTTATCCCGATGAACCTATTCCCGAGGATATAACGTCGAAACATGCGTACGTGCTTATTATTTTTCTTACAGTCATTAGCCAACACCCCCGCTCATATGTTGCACGGCTCCAGAGCCGAGGCATCCCAGCGACCGCCAAGACACTTGAACGTCACAGAGCAACTGAAGAATCGCCGGGACGTAAGGACAATCTGGACATATCAACGGTTCACGCTTGATCCAGATTCTGACTGAGCTTGTTATTTTGTTAGCTGGCGTCGATTTACGTGTTGTGCAGAGCACTTATAATTGTGATCAGCTCACTTGGGAAGGACTCTATTGGTGATTTATTTGGGAACAATCTCGAAGCTCTCGTCTTTGAAGAATTTACAACTCGGCCTGATTTGTGCGCTCGTATTCATCTTGACGGTCTCCTCAGATCTGACCTTGATGTTCTTGTAAAGAAAGCTGCTGGCACCGTCAGAAAACCAGCGGACAAACGCTGAATTATATGCCGTCCTCCTTGGGCACCTTTCATCTATCCGGTACGAAGGCATATCATTTCCTATTTATGCGAATATTAACATGTGGCTTTCTATAGGTTTGTAACTGTGACAGACCGATTTCTGCACGAGCTTGCTCCTCTCGCCGCCGCGCAAGTTCCGCGAGATCACGACCTGAGATTTGAGAATATAGTTCGAGGACTGAAACATATTAAGCTACGAGTATGTTTTTGCTTGTCACCCGAATGAGAGTAATCGGGTTTCTAACTTGATCGACTGGGTCACGAAGGTCTGGCCTCCTGAGTCGTTCGACGAGAGCGCAGAGTTCCTTGAGTCACTCGCTCGGTGCTTTGCGAATGCTCATGGATTGCGTCTCAAATCTGCTTTCGCTGAAGTGCTGGTTCATATGATTCATCCAATGGGAAAGGTGGGGATACAACACAATCATGCTCAATATGGGTCCTCATCGGCCCTCTACTTTCCAGACTGCGCAGGCCGAAGTCAACCATCCCATGTGGGAAAGAGCGATTGAGCTCATATACCCCAAGGCAAAAGACATGATGAGCAAACCACGGTATTGGAATTCGGCGTATCCTTTGGCGGTTACGAGTCTTTGTCTCGCTCCCCACGACTACTTCGTCCGAAATTGGACAGCCTGTTTCGAGGCCAGTCTAGGAAAGCTCAAGGTATCCTTTTCGTTCTTACTACTCCTGCATCCAACGTCTAAGACCCTCTGGCATACGTAGCAAGACAAGGCGACTAGAACAGTTGCATTAAACGGGATCATACGACTCTTCTGGACGTATCTTTATCGCTGTCACGAGCCTAGCTCTACCGTTCTTGCAAAGCTCGACGGTCTACTTAAGCACTTCTTTCCAGCAAACAGACGCGTCATTTTCCCCTCGGAGGACTCCTTAGACGCATACATTCCCATCACGCACTTCATTTTCGCCCGCCATTTCGAGTATGGACAAGACCTTCTCATGGATCTGATGCAGGAGTCGACCATCCAGTCGCTGGGTTCCTCAATTGTCAACGTTTTGGATTTTTTAGCGCCCGAGCGGACGATCATCGCGATCATGGCTGCACTGCAGACGTTCCGCGCAATGGAGCGCGATGCGAAGCCAGTGTGGCCGTCCAATCTCGATTTTCATACCTTCGTCCTGGACGATTATCCAACATCTGCCGATGTGCTACCCCCGGCATTCTTCGAAAAATTGAGCGCCGCTGCGTTTTTTGAGCGATATGGGCCTGTCCTGGCGAAGGTCACCCTAATCTGCGGACAGGCGGTCGGGTATATGTCGATACTTGACCCCCGTTACAAGTTTGACCCCAGTTTCGGAGTCGAAGAAAGGGAGCACCTCGTCATTAGGAACCACGCTGATGGAGCTATCGCATATCCGAAATCCCTCTATCCTCTGATTGAGGTGCTCACAGCTTGCTTCGACTCGTGGCCAAGATTTTTGCACAGCAGCGTTAACCTTCCCGAGGCGCTCGAATTACTCATCTACGCTGTGTCCCATGTTGAACCCAGCCTGGCCGAGGCGGCGTCCAAGTGTCTGCGCCGCTTCGCAGCACACCCGCAATACGTAGAACCTGTCATTGAGCGGTTGAATTTGCTCCTTTTCTCTCCCGTTAGCATTCTTCGGGATACCCGGACGAGACTTGCCACTGAGCACATCAAGTTAGTTGAACTCTGGGTCGAGGTTGTAGGTATCTGGGCGCAGCAATTTGATTCTGATGCCAACCCAGAGGATGCTTTGGGCAGTCCAGAAGGGATCGTCGGCGACAGTATGTCAGCACTAATCGACGAAATCGAGGCTGGGGGCCTTTATTTGCTCACCAGCATATCTTATCAACACCGACTCTTGGGGGGTAAAGTTTTGCGGGAGGGTCCGAAGCTTAGGCAGAGATCGGCTATTTCCTTATCTCGCCTCTGCTTGATTGATATCTTGAGCGGGAAAGGTCCAGCGGTATCCACCACGCGGGACGGGGATAATCCGCTGCAGGAGACGGAGGGCGCTCGGTTGCTCAAGTGGCGGCAAGCCAACTACCCCGACTTGCTCCTGCGACTCGCAGAGAGTCCGGAGAGCGTCGATGAGCAACTCTGGGTATTCTTATTCCCACCGTTCATCCGCACATGCGTGGAGCATGTCCCCAACGCCGTCAATATTTGTCGGGAGTCTTTGAATGCAGCCATACTTCGCGTCCATCCACTTGTGTCGACACTCGCTCTCGCAGGAAACAATGCGAGAGCATCTCCTGCCCAAGTTACGCGTTTTCCGCCAGGCCCACCTCGTCAAGGGACAAATCTAGTCCTAGAATTGACCCCGGATCAACAGGCTATTGTCGAGCAATGGAGGTTCTGGGCTGTGGCCCTCTGTGCGTGTGCTGTCCCTCCCGATACGCGACCATCTCCTCCACGCGATCACGCCCGAGTACCCTCTGACTCCTCCACCCAACGAGAGAGGCTGGCCACGGCCAAAGGGCTGTTCAGGCACTTGATACCCTTCCTTGCCTCCGATCACAACATCTTCCGAGAAGCAGCCGTCACCGCTCTTGGATGTACCCACCAGAGTGTGTACCGCTCGCTGCTCGATGACATGCAGTCTATTACCCGCCATATCCACGACGAATTCCGAAACCAGCCTGCGCAGCAGCAGATGAATCGGCGTGGACGCCGGCAAGACCGCCTGCACACAGCCGTTGTCCGAGTGTATTCGCTTACATCGCACTTCATCCTCGATCCCCGGACGCTGGCTGATCAGGGGGCCATCTCCCTCATCTTACAATTCGTGCGAGAGACGCAGACCTTCCTGAGTAACTCCCAAATCCGGGATGACTGGGAATTTTCAAGGTTAAGACGGTACTTTTGCGGCGTCGTGGGGCGCCTCTTTGAGGCTTTGTCCCTGTCGCCACGAAAAGATTGGGATCGATTTATGCCGCCACTCATGAGACTTACTCTCTTCCGGATATGCGAAGACTGGTGCACTTTTGGCGCATCGCCAGCAACACTCAAGCGGATTGACGCAATGAGGGAAGCTGCCCCCGAAGGCTTCTTCGACTACGAAAACAAACGGTCCGCTATGGAACATTTCGAAAAAGAGATTGCCCTATTATCTCCTGCTGCAGCTGCTGCGATGGCATCATTATGTGTGAGTACTGGCAACACTTAAAATCGGCTAGGGTCACCAGCTGACAGACTTCATCATTTAGGCTGGTGCCTTCTTCACAACAGATACATCACCTATTGAGGCTCGACCTAATGTTGAATCGCTCGAGGTAGTGCCACTCTTGGATTGGATTGCTGCTCTGCTCTCTTCCGGGGTGGAGTCCGTCCGGGCATCCGGCAGGTATGAATGCTGTTATTCGGAACCCCAGACACTCAAATCTGACGTTTTGCCCCTAAATTTTGTAGAAAGGCCCTTCGGAGCCTTTTATCACACTCGGTCTGCGATTTAGATCTCATCAACGACATTACCCGCCGATCGCTGGTATCTACGAATACTCGTGCTTGCAGTCCTCAATTTTTTGAGGTGGTTGCAGAAGACATTATAAAGCGCGAAGACAGCCATTTTAGTTTTCATCAAGTGGCATATCTCGGCCTGGCGAACCTAGGTCATTCTGACCTTTCTACCCGGCACAAGGCATTCGAAATCCTGGAAGCCCTGCATTCGAAATCCGTCCCTGGTTCCCCACTAATGTCTTTCGAAGCTGCGATAAACAGCGCTGTAACCAGCGTTTATCTGCGCGCGCAGAGACAAATATCTGCAACATTAGCCACGATCCATCCGGGCGAGTCGAATGCCCTCCTGGCACAATGTGCCCTTAGATTGCCTCAAACGGGCTCCGGTCGCGAATCTTACACTCTCCGTCTCTTCCCGCCTTGGATAGCCAATCTTGACCTCATGGATGCAGATCGCGGTCTGTCGACAGACGGCAATCGAGCGCTGCGAAATCTATTTGGGCTCTCCGTCCGTTACGCAGACGTGTGTCCAGATGTTATTGACGAACTTTGGACCGAGCTGGTTTCGAGTACGTTCATCAACAACGGCACTGCGGTCGTCAAATTCCTCATCGAGCAGGCCACCCGACAAGCCAATCCCGAATTCGTAACACACGCGAGAAAGGTCATCGGATGTCTTTCTTGCACTGCCGTCGGTCCCAAGATATTCGTCGAGCTTTGCTCAGTGATCGAACCAGAGTCGATGACGCCCGCCCAGGAAATAGTTCCATCGACATACGACACCGGCGGTCAGCTATTCACGGAGAATTTGGAGGCCCTCCTACCACCACCTCCCACTCCGCAGCCATTGTACCCTGGGGAGCTTGCGCTCTTGTATCTCGGTGGGATTGCGTTGGAGCGTGCTTGGGACTTTGGTGATCAATTGCCTAGCATATTACATGCCATGTTCACTCAGCTTGATCATCGTATGTCATGGGTCCACCACGCTGTGCAGCGGATGTTTTTTCAAGTCCTGCGCTCGTGGATAGGAGGGTACGAGGATTTTGCAGATAGAGATGGCTTTCCCACTCGATCTGATCTCAAGGCTACCATTGGGCGCCTTGAGGCAGCTGGCCCTGCCTTGTTTTGGATGCAAGCTGGCCACAACGCCCAGCAGGATCCAGTCTCAAAGATGGAAAACCTTTGCACGGAGGTGATTACACTTTTAGAGCCGTTACACCCTGGGCTTCGACAGCATTGGGGTTCGGTAGCGTTGCGATGGGGCACGACGTGTGCGGTGCGAGAGACTGCGGTTCGATCATTCCAGATTTTCCGGGCGCTGAAGCCCGACGTAGAGTCGGGAGCCCTGCGACAGATATTGGAACGTCTATCGAATGTGATATCTGACCAGTCACCTGCGAAGCAGTCCTTTGCCAAGGAAATCCTCTCCACCCTTGCAGCCCTGCCCAACTCCTCTATGATCAACATGTCATTACTCCCTCAACTATTTTGGTGCGCGACAGCATGCCTGGCGACCACGGTGGAAGCGGAGTTTGCATTGGGCGTTCGGATATTCGATAGCGTCCTAGATAGGCTGGACTGCTCCGACCCCGATACGCAGGAGTATGTTGTGTCTCAAAAGCCATTTGATTGGCGCGGCACATCGTTAGCCATCCACCACCTTGTGTTTTCCGGGCTACGGTCGAGCGTAACGTCCGAAATCAGCCTCAAGTTGCTCGCTCGTTTGGTGAAGCTTGAAAACTCATCCCTTACAGATGCCACCGGCAGTCGCCTTCGACAAGTTTTTGCTGCGTGCCTTCCATGGTGTCTTGCGGGTATGGAGAACAAGTCAGTGGACGACTTCCTAATCGGGCTTGCTTTGGATATCGCAAGATTGGCAGACCTAGAAGGTCGCTCTGGGATAAGTAGGATTATGACGTCCTTCGCCAAAAGCCGATTCCGAACAAAGGAGGACTTTTTCCGCCAGGCTGTGATGTCGCTAAGGGATTTTTCTGGTAATCAGTGGACGGAGGTGGTTTCGATTCTCCTTGGCTTGGTGTTTAACAGCGAGCGGTGGCTGCGGATCAAAGCGATGCAGATCCTTAAGCTCGTGTTCCAGAATATGGACAAGAAGCATACCCTGAACCTCCACGGCACCGACCTCCTCGACCCCCTTCTTCGACTACTATGGACGGATCTGGCTTCCGATGCGCTCGAAGTCCTGGAGGAACCGCTGGCGATTGCGGGCGGTCCTACGCGTACGTCAGTGCTTCGGATGAGCGTTCACGGCTTGAACGCACCCATGCCTGGTGGCGATGACGAAAAGGCGACGGAGTCGGGGTGGTGCATCGATAAACCTGTCGAAAACAGCTTTACGTGCCGCCAAAACATCGAAGCCCTGGCTAACTCGTGTGAAACCGAGGCGAAGCCCGGGTCCAGGGTGACCTCGATGGATCTTTTCGACGACGAGGGACGGAGTGGGTTGAGAGAGCCAGAAATTGTGGTTGACGACTCAGAGCCGTTCTCCGAAACGGCATCGCTGGGCGAATTAGTCAACACGCTAGACGATCTGAATAGCTTTTTCCAGGCCGATGAGCCCGAACCCCCCTTTCCCCGTCTTCCTCATTCCTTCAACACCGAAGAGACCGGGCACCGAGTTGCGGCTATCCTCTCTCGCTCTCTGGCTCAGACGCCGGTCAGGGAGTGGGAAGGGCAGGAGGACGGTCCGTCGACGCCCTTCGTTGGCCTTTTCTCAGTTTCCAATCCTGCCAGCGAAGTATCTGCGGATTCGATTCGGCACAATTTCATGGTTGATTCGGATGGAGAGGATGATATCGATTCCAGGGATACGTCGATGGAGCTTTATCATCGGTCTTCCCCTCTGCCATACGACAGGCCATTGGGGAGACTGCATAATCTTCCTGACAGCGAAGAGGAGAACTTGTCCAGCCTGGAAGCACCTTATCGTGGCCTCCGACGTCCAAATGGTCGCGTGGGGGATGCACCACAAAAGGGACAGAATGATAGACGGCGTCATAATGATCGTCAAGGATTCATCTGAGCCCTTTTACTTGTATCTTCTTTCGTCTCGCACATCCTGTTCATGATCTGATTTGTATCCACATATACCATGATAGAAATTTCTGCAATGTAATAAATATAATGTAACATAGTTGCTCGAATTACTGACAGCAGGCTCGGAACGAGAACACCTAACACCGTTCAAATACGCGATACAGGTCGGGCAGACTGGCGACCTGCACAACATCACGATCTAGAAGAGTCTTGGGCGAAGAAAGGTACTTCTTCATGGCCGGGAAGAGGACGTGCTGTATCTGCCATCGTTCCAACGTCTCCGCCGTTCGGTTGGCGCCGTCTTCTTGTGGTTGCTGACTTTCTTCCGGATCGTCGGGCATCGGGCCAGGGATGTAGAAAAAGGCCAACTCTTGAAAGAATGTCCGGAAACAACCAGCTTCTGATGACCAGTCAACCTAGGAGATGGGTCGTTGAGAAAAACGGCCCTGATGAAACGGATAAAAAAAAACTACAAACCTGAGGGCCGAGTCGCATCAAGAAGAGCGGAAGCCGGTCGAGGTTTGGCGTGTATTCCGGCAACAGCATTGGCAAACTCTCGAGCTCGCCATTCTCATTTATAAGCAATGAGAAATACTCGTCTAGCATCTCGCGTCTCTCCGTTAGAATCTCTACGATTGTCTAAACAGTCGAGCGTGGATCAATCATTCAGCACACAAATATGAGCTAGGAAAGGGGTCAGTACTCACATCTGTTACCGTATCGCAGTCTAATCCCTGCTCTTTGATCCCCTCTTCTGTGGCAACGGCCAGTGAGATGAGAGTACGTAACGGAGGGGCCGGGTCGAGCTTCAGCCGTCTGAAGTTGCCAAACTGGCGGAGTCCGAGCTGGTAGAAAAGTTCCTCACTAGCGAAACATACACGATCAGTGTCATACGACCGCCGGGACCATTGGTATCAAGGGGGATGATAGTTAGCAACCCGAAAAACGTACGCAAGAGCTCCGTGGTTCACGAGGTACAATTTCGTCGAGTGCTGCAACAGCGAGAGCGAGCGCACGAGGTCGACGATCCCGACAAAAGTATGCTTCTCAATGATCTCTGAAAGCTCTACAAGCATCCATAATAATGCCATCATAAGCATCGATACGGACGTCTACGCGCGGCCCGGGCCCGGGAGAGGCGAAAGAGGGTGCTCACGCGTATGCTTCTGCGTCTTTACCGCCTCCCTGAGCCCTACAACGCTCGTCAAGAAACACTCGGACTCCTTAATATCGTTCCGCGCTCGCGCCTCCGCCTTGCGTTTCGAGCGCGGGGCGCTGCTCTGGGGGGGCGTCGTCGTTCCGCTAGGAGCGCTCGCGCTCTCAGTATCCTCCTTATCCCCGTCCTCGTTCCTCTCCTTTGCCTTGTCCTTGTCCTTATCCTTGTCCTTGTCTGAACTATGAGATAGATTCGGTAGGAACATCGAATCAAGCGTCCGGTCTTTCTGGGACGTGCGGACTTTGTGCTGCGGGAGGGGTTTAAACGGCCGGCCGATAACTTTTGAAAAGAGGTCCAAAAGTAAGTTCGAACTCAAAGCTTGTCACATAAATGACACGCAGGGAGATTCACCGGTGAAAGCTTTGTCCTGAGCGTCCCGGAACTTGCTCCTATCATCGACCTCCTTGTCCTTTTCTAGGATTCCGCCTGTTAACAGCGTCTACGTGAGGCACTTTGTTCAGTAGGAAAGATGACGGTGCATGGTGGGGTGAAGTAGGCTCCTACTTGGTACTCGAACGTCCTCGACTCGTTCTTTCCCGCAAGTCCGGTCTGGATTGCATTAGACACCGCTTCGATGATCTCTTCTTCGTTTAAAAAGTGCACCTGGTGGAAGATGACATCGTACGATGCGTTGACCTCTCCCGCAGAGATATATGCGCATCGAAATCCTTACCTCTCGTTTTGTGGGATGCACGTTGACGTCCACTTGACTCGGTTCGATCTCCAAACTAACGGGCGAGCTGATTTAGCTGCGAGAGGACAAGAAAGAGCGGCAAACTCACCTTAGGTATACGAACGGGTATGTTCCCTTCGGTAAAATAGCACTATAAATACCCTCGATGGACTTCTTGATACGAGTTGACTCGACCGAGCGATCTAACAAAAACGAATTAGGTGATAAAAACACCAGTATAAAAAGCTGAAAACAGAGAACACGCACGATTGATGAATAGCAAAAAGACCATCTTCTTAACATGATAATTAGCATTCGTCACATACGCCTCGGCTTCCCACTGAGCATCATCTTCCTTCCCTTTTCCCTTAGCATTCGAGGCTGAGGATGAAGACGAGGAAGACACAATGTGAACGAGCTCGCGCGCAATAGTGGGTCCATAAAGGAGCTTTATGCTAGATGGAACTGTCGAGCCCGCGGGCGTGGATATATCTGGAGCAGTTGATCCCGCCTGGAATCAACGCGAGTCAGGTTTGCGGCAAAGGCTGTTGATACTTTTTTAGCCAACCTTTTTACACAAGAATGATACTCTCGGGTTATGCGTCGCATACCGTGTTACGACATCAAGTATGCGTGCATATTCGTCGGATGTGGAACGGAGGGAGGAAAGGCGCGTGGGAGTGTTATAAAAGAGATCTTCCACCTGTGAGAAAGAGGGCCTGCGAGATTTAGAAGACAGAGTGCTATGTTCAAGGTCATTGATGGCACTAGCCGTTATAATAGTTCCGTCATTTCCTGCGCACGGTTTGGGATCCGCTGTAGCTCCGGGTTTGGGAGGCGCGAGGACACCATCTGCAAAATGCGCCCTACGGTGACGATAATCGGTAAATTACGCGCATTGGCGCAGAGATCTGATTGGGCCGCGTACTTCCATGCACAAGCATCATCCCGCGTCTTCGTCACCACGGATAAATGCGCGACATGAGACACGGACGCCAACGCCTCCCCACGAAAGCCATATGTGGCGATCTTTTCCAGGTCCGAGAAGTCCGAGAGTTTTGAAGTGGTGAACCGTTCGCAAAGGATAGGCAGGTCTGATTTCTGTGCGCAGAGGATAAAATGTACGAATGCCAGTTAAACTATAGGCGGATTCGGGCCTTGATGCAGAGGACAGAAGTCAGGTGCTTACGCGAATACCGCACCCGTTATCCTGTATCTGGAGCAGCTTCAATCCGCCATCTTTGACGGTGACTTTAATCTGCGTGGAGCCGGCATCGAGGCAATTCTCGAGAAGCTCTTTCAATGCGGAGGAAGGGCGGTGGATAATCTACCAAGCCATTAATCGTTCAGAGCTTCAAGATAAATTGAAACTGGCGCACGCACCTCGCCGGCAGCTATCCTATTCACGAGAGATTCATGGAGGCGTTTGATTGGAAGTGGTGCCGATGGAGGCGGAGTCGGGGAGCGTCTTGGCGGGGACATGTTTCGGACTTTGAGGCTTTCAACGTGATATCAGAACGCGATTTTTCAAGGGAGCAGCTAGAGGACGTTGAAGGAGGTGTTCGAGTCGAGGCCGACGATGCGCAGGCTAAATGGCGATGGTCGCGGTGGTGGCGAACGCGTGGATGGAGGTCAGTCGCGCTAATTTCCTTACGTCAGCATATTGCCGCATGGCCAAGACTCCATGCACCATCCTCAGGCCGCTTTCCCCTCCTTCTGCGGTTTTGTCTCCCAGTCGTCGCTCCGGTGGACGCTCTCCGACGTCGTGTATATGGTCTTTCATGCAATCGGGGCATCAGGCCTTCAGGCTTCAAGCACTCGCTCTGCTGATATTCGACACGCCGACTTCGTTGTAACCAGACTGTCCAATCAGCAAATGAAGCTCAAGTGTTCACCTGCCGTCTCTCTGGGCTTAGGTAAAAAGCGCCTTGCAGATCACCATCATCATCACTATCTCTCTCTCCAATTTACACTCAAGCCTCTGGGCAATACTAAATGGTTATCCAGGCACACGTCAGGCCTAGGGGCTTTATACTATGTCTGCTAAGTCAAAACTCGCAAAGGTCAAAGTCTCGATAACGAGAGAAGCCGTGGCGTTCCAAGAATCTCACGAGGGGAACGCGTATGATCATCGATCATCTGCCAAGCTCTCAGTCGTTTGGACAACCCTCGAGGTGCGAAAAGGATCATTTTCGATGTTCGCAGCTCAAGATAGACTACCCCCAGGTCGTATCGTGACACCAATTGATCAATGGATCTCTGGGCCCAGCAGAATCCAGGGAGCTATCCAAGCTCGCTTTACTCGAGTCCTGCCGTATTTCGTGGGCCTGAGCGTCCTGCAGGTATTCTCATACCTTGGCTGTGCACGCCGCATGTGAGAACACACCAAGGGGCTCTTGTCGAAACCTGGGGTACTAGGGTGTAGGAAGAACAAGACGGAGACTAAATTCATGTTTGCGGGTCTGCTCTGTCGATGGGTATGCTAGTCAATGGTTATTTACGCGGGTAATTGGCTTGGCGCTGCGAATGCACGAATACTACTGGGTGATCAAGAAGATGCGGATCATGGCCATGTTCACTCACATATTCCAGCGCATTGATTACTTCTTCCAAGGCCGACCCTTTGGTAATGGGATGCTGAGGGAAAGAAGACGTGAGTAGGTCGAGAGTGGCGATTACTTTTTGAATGGACCTTTCTCCCGGAGGCACCACTACCTCCCCTGTCTCCATATCAATTTTCACGGTAGTGGTAACTTCAACAGCGGGCTGGCCTGGACATCTGACAAGAATCCTGAACACGTTAAACGACTAAGTACGCGCAGCAACGACCATACTCGAGAAATATCCTGGGGATGGGCGTGCACACGACGCGGCGAGAGACAAGCTCGCACTGGTACTGCACAATCTCCGCCAGCCTGCAGCGGGACTGGTCGGTGGCTGGCTTCGGGGACGGCGCCTTCGAGGACATGGACATGAGCGGGGAAGGGTGAATCGCTCGACGCGGGTCCCACGGGCCACTCGTGTTTGGGCGTGTGTACGCGTTCACCCTGGTTCCGCCCAACACGTGAGATGGCCTGAAGTTTATAAAAAACAAGACGAGGCCATCGAATTTCAATCAGCTCATCATCTCCTCCTCCCCCATCTCCTCCACCCAGATCTTTCAGCCATGGTCTTCAAAGTCGCAGGTGATGACCCCCGATCTCGCTTTTCCTCGCGATCCTCGTCGTTTCTAACTTGAGCGCGTCGTGTCAGACATCTCCCTCGCCGCCTTCGGTCGCAAGGAGCTCGAGATCGCCGAGGTATGTGATCCCGGAACCGATAAGCAAACAGAACAGCCCAGTCTCACGCTCGATCTTGCTGCAGAATGAGATGCCCGGTCTCATGTACCTCCGCAAGAAGGTGCGCAGCTTGCTGCATAATCTCATCCGATCGCGGTGTTGACATCGATCTTTTGCTCTCAGTACGCCGCCACCCAACCTTTGAAGGGTGCCCGTATTGCAGGATGTCTCCACATGTACGTCGATCCTTCCTTTTCATGGTCGATTTGACACTAAACGGCGCCCACTCGCAGGACTATCCAGACTGCTGTCCTCATCGAGACCCTCACTGCTCTCGGTGCCGAGGTCACCTGGTCGTCTTGCGTATGTAGCCTCTTTTCCAAGTGCCTTGTGTCCAGCGTAGCTCACCGCGGATACAAACATTCATGCAGAACATCTTCTCCACCCAAGACCACGCCGCCGCTGCGTAAGTCTCACCTTGCGACCCTCTTTGGTTTCGCGTTTTCAACATTCAACTCTTCTTATTAGCATCGCTGCCACCGGTGTCCCCGTCTTCGCATGGAAGGGCGAGACCGAGGAAGAGTACACCTGGTGCATTGAGCAGTCCCTTACCGCCTTCCAGGGTGGCAAGCCTCTTAACATGATCCTCGACGACGGTGGTGACCTTACCACCCTCGTCCACGAGAAATACCCTCAATTCCTCGCAGGTACGAACCATGGCTCCTACAGTGCATAAACGCCTTTAACCGAGTGCTTCACCATCTCAGGCATCGGAGGTGTCTCGGAAGAGACCACCACTGGTGTCCACCACCTCTACAAGGCTTTCCGTGAGGGTAAGCTCAAGATCCCCGCAATCAACGTCAACGACTCCGTCACCAAGTCCAAGTTCGGTGTGTATACCTTCTTTCTATAATCTCGCTGCTTGAAAATTTATCGGTGCGCGTGTAGATAACTACTACGGCTGCCGTGAATCCCTCGTTGATGGTATTAAGCGCGCCACCGATGTCATGCTTGCCGGTAAGGTCGCTGTTGTCGCCGGCTTCGGTGATGTCGGCAAGGGTGTGAGTATTCGATCGAGCCAATTCTCCCCAAAGCTATTTTATTGACGCACGCATGTATGCTATTTAGTGCGCCGAGTCCCTCCGCTCCTATGGTGCCCGTGTCTTGGTCACCGAGATCGACCCCATCAACGCTCTCCAAGCCGCCATGGCTGGCTACGAGGTTACTACCATGGAAGATGCTGCCCCCCGCGCCAACGTCTTCGTTACCACCACTGGTAACCGTGATATCATCACTGGCGACCATTTCTCCGTCATGGTTGAGGACGCCATCGTTTGCAAGTGAGCATTCAGTTCTTGTCTATCTGGACCATGGCGCTGATGTTTTCTCATCCATTTAGCATCGGCCACTTCGACATTGAGGTCGACGTTGCATGGCTCAAGGCCAACGCTGTCAAGGCTGTGAACGTCAAGCCCCAAGTTGACCGTTTCACCATGCCCAACGGCAGGCACATCATCCTCCTCGCTGAAGGCCGTCTTGTCAACCTCGGGTACGATGTTAACCGATCCGGCTCTATTATGTTCATTTCTAACATGTGGTCACCTCTACTTTATATAGATGTGCCACCGGCCACCCGTCTTTCGTCATGTCCTGCTCATTTGCCAACCAGGTCTTGGCCCAGATTGCCCTTTTCACTCGCCCTCAAGACTTCCCTCTTGGCGTACAGTACGTACACTTCCTAAAATCAATTCTAGTTTCGCTGTGATATCTCATGATCATTGCTACCTTTGCTCAGCATGCTCCCCAAGGAGCTCGACGAGGAAGTCGCCCGTGCTCACTTGGCGCAGCTCAACGTCAAGCTCACGGTCCTCTCCAAGACCCAGTCTGACTACCTCGACATCCCCGTCAACGGCCCGTACAAGGCTTCCCATTACCGCTACTAAACGACCAAAATTGCGTCATACGACATTATCTATTGCCCTGACTTTTCTCTCTTTTTCTCGGTGCCCTTTTTCTTTTTTGAGTGTTTATGATCTTTCATGGTTCGACGTCTCATGCGAGTAAAAATTCTGGAGCCTTTCAACCTGCTCCGCCAATCCACCCATCCATCCCGTCCTCCCTTCCACTCTCCCGCCCCGCTCGGACACCACCACATCCCTGCCCTTCGCCTCATTCGATCCCTATCTCCCGCATCCGCATCCGCATTCTTGTTGCATTAGCTTTTAGCTTTCATTTCTGGCCTCAACGTGCCTCTCCCTGGTTCTGTATCCTACGTACGCATTGCATGACGATAAAGAAGAACGAATTCCTGTGTGTTTTTTGGCATCCTAGTGTTTCTCGTCGAATCTCTTGCAAGCGCGGCTCCCAAGGTTTGTGGTACTGTGAGCGCCAAAGGCGATTGGATTGGTGGGGTGGAGAAGCCAACCAAATGAAATGCAGGGCGGCGAGGCAACGATTCGGGACTTACATATCCCAGAATCATGATACTTGCCGTCAGTGCGAGGGCCCTGGAGTCTGACCAATCGCCTTGCAAGCGACCTTGCATAGTCTGAAGCCTTCCGACTACTACCGCTGTCTACCGACAACCAAACACCCTCTACATTTGCCCAAGAACGCTATAAACGACCTGTGGCGACTGGATCTTTTCTTTGGATGGAACACCCCGGAGGTTAGTATACACGTGCCCTTTTATGATTAGAGTTTTGAATCTCAATGGCTTCGGTTTCATGCAAGCTTCAGCTTCAACTTCCAATCATCCAACGTTCCTCTATATACTTATGTGACTCGGATATCATCTTATCCGAACTGCTTGCCGCTTTGTATGCGAAAGACTTTTAGAACCGAGAGTTCAGCGCTCAGCAGCTATTGGCTGATGACAAAAACTGCAACGAGAAAGAGCTCGCGTCTAGGTAAGCATACGTACGTATTTTACTCCCTCGAAATATTCAAACCAGGTATTCCATAAGTTCCATCGTACTTAGCGATGATTTTGGTCTATTCAAACTCCAGGACGTATACACCAAACTAGTGTATTCTGCCCATGTGGTGATCATATAGTCGGCGGCCGGGGAGATCTAAACAAGTTTAAGCGCAGGCGTTTCAGTACCGCGATAGTTCCCAATAGCTCGCAACGGAGCTCGATGCCTGAGTATGTACTGAGTACCGGGTCCTCCCCTGCCACGCAAATGACCGGCTTTTGCAGGTCCAAGAACCAAGCACCCCCTCCTCGGAACTCAAAAAGACTAGGGATGTCTTGCCGATGAGCACTTTAGATTCGATCTACTATGACGCGATATCCAAAGTATACAATTTCGTTCCAGAAATTCGATTTGGATTCTGGGGACTCAAGTTCCTCAACTGGGGCCTATCCGACGATCGTCGATCATTCATGCGTCTGGTACTAGTGTGTCCCTGCGTCCTTTCGTAGCGTGCATGCGGCGTTCGACATCTTCTGGTAACTACTAGCATGGCGATCAACGACCTGATTTCTAGCATCGGGAGGGGCAAAAGACGAGATCCGATAGAGGAACAAGAGAGAGCGAGATACTTACCTTGTGACAAAATTTTCTCAAATCAAGCTAGTTTGTTTATAGGAGTCCCCGAATTCGCGGATCGTATCGTTTTGCATACACCTTGTCCTTAAATGTTCAAAGTACGACCCGAGGCGCTGTTTTCTCAAAGTTTTCCGCTTGTCAAAATCTTGCGCCCACGGGCGGCCTACGCTGTCCGAGAGTATGCTCACCGATACGCACGGACACTAGTACTTACTGATGCTCGCTGTAAGCTAGCGGCGGCCACTGATCAAGCTTTGGAAGCTTTCTACCCGCCTGGGACAGTCTGGGACCCAGGCCAAATGACACTCTTACCTCAACATGTCAACCAAGGTCCTGTTAAATAATAAACAGATTTACCGCCCCCTAAACGTCATTTACCGTGCTCCTCTCGTTATCAAACTGCACTCTAGCGCCTTCTTTCTCGCGTATCCGGACACAGTACTGAGGCCGCGAGACTCTCTAGAATAGAATCGATACGCGGCGAATCATATGCTCGCTCCGCCAAAATTCAGTACTCGATTCCGTACCTCGGCATCTAGCAGTTCCGCCCCTCGCCGACTCCGACTCCTATCATCGATTCTCGTATCAGCACTCACTATGAGCTCGGCCTCCTCTGAGCTCTGTGCCTTATCTGTATGAATAGGTTACAACAGGCGAGTCACATGATACCCAGACTCTATAAACCGGATGGTGTTCGGTAGAATCAAGCGAGATGATGCGTCCTATTCCTATCTCTGAGCAAGTTCCCGACCTGCATCGAAATTTCGAACGAACCGACAAGATGCTATCCGCCATAGAGTGCGGCTATGATAGGGGAAGAGGAGCAGGCGCGTATCCGCATACATATATGATAGATCCTATATCGTATGGCGAATACGTAAGGACGATTTTTGGTGTCCTGATGCGTAGATCGAACGCGAAAAATGCACGGTGTATGCGAGAATGGAAAGCAATACGAGGCGGGCTGAGGATGGATGGTGTAAAACGGAAGATGGAAGATGTCGGAATGCAAATGCAAATGAGTTAAATCAGTCTATGTGAGAATATGCGGTAAATATAATTACTATAAAAATGGCAGAGGGCGTCGAAACGTCGTGGAATGGTCGTTGCAATGAATAAGGGCGTGTGGTAAAACTAACTAATAATGCGATGGAAATTGTAGCTTGTAGGAGGGGGGCAAATCAAAATCGGAAGCAAAGTCGAGGGCGAATGCAAGATGCAAGAATGAGGGCAAGGGGATTAGGGATTAAGAATTAAGAAGAGTATAGGGTCGAGTGCCAAAGAGGGTCGAGGGTGGGGCGGAAATGAGGCGCAGCGGGAACCACACAATATCGTCCAGGCACACCACTGCAAGCAGTGGGGCAGGCCGAGTTGCGCAGTAGATTAGGTAGGTGGTCGTTTTGTTTTGGAAACCCGCTTGATAGCGCGCGGCAGCGCGCACCTCCTGGCCTCTCACGTCGGTGTGAATTAGATAGTGAATAAAATGGATGGCGAGTGGTCTGAGCGAAATCGAGCTGTAGGAGGAATTCGAAATCGACCAGGATTTCAAACCCGCCCCATGGGATGCACCCAATATCTCGCGACGAACGCGTCACCGTTCTCGACCCGATCGACGGTCTCGAGTTCAGAGGGCTCAAAGAGTGATTGGAAAGATTCTTTCCACGTGCAAGTACGATAGTCGCGTTCCTGTCGGACCACGGTGTAGAACTTCTCAGGAGGGCGATTGGGGAGGATGGATTTTTTCTGCGAGTAAGATAGCAATAAGCAACCGGTGTCACAAAAATTCTCGGCCAGAGAAATACCCACCTCGATATTAATGATACGACCAAGGACAGGTTTGGATTCGTAGTCGTGCAGGGTCCAGACATAGGTGTTAAGCTGCATATTCAAAAGCAACGTCAACTTCTTGGGATCGACAGGACGCGATTTCACGTGGTACGCACATAGAAATTAGGCTTGGCGGCACTCGTGTGGGCCGGATACTGTGTCTTCCAGAGGAGCCGGGGGATGTATTCCTAAGGATAATCCCTCTTTAGTTTCAGCTTTTGAGGTTCAGAGTGTTAAGGAACGGACCGCAGTGGGTTTGGGGTAATTAGGGTGCATCATGTCGCGTACTTCGGGGTCGCGAATGCTGAATGGGGGCGGATAGAGCTTGACCGGCGCATGCGCACTGGCGTGACCGAGAGCGGGATAGGGGGTTTTGAAGGTGGTCATGCTTGTTGGCGAGAGCGGAGGCGTGGCGATGGCGTCCTTGGACAGAGAACGGGAGTGATGGTGGTAGGAGGCTGTTGGCGACATGGTGGAGTATATATAGGCGGTGGGGAACGGGGGCGCCGACGTAGAAGTCAATTGAAGGAGGCGCTAAGGTGGATGGGGGAAGGCGGGGGCGGGGATAAGGATGTAAGGCGGGGGGGTTGGGTGTGCAGAAGGACGCAGTGACGGAGGATTTCATACGTTTGCGCCCAGGGCAGACCCGAGGCGGGGACTATTTTGGCTTGTGTGAGCAACATACTTTTGTACGTTGAAACGTGTTTCAGCGGCAAACGATTGCCATTAGTACTATACTTTTCGTCATGACGCCACCCTAACCGTAGCTGCAAAGCCTAGCGCAAGGGTCACTACCTAATTTTCTTTATTTTCCCAAAGAGAGTTGCGCGCGTTATCGGTCCCAGTACGGTCTAAAGGATGTCTTCATCTGGCTCCCGCAGCCGAGCCAAGCAATGTGCGGAGACTTGGACGAAAGGCGAGAAAAGGGGTGGACATGGTTCGTCCAGCGCGGGAGAATTGTGGTGGTGAGATATCCACGTGCCCCCTGTCTGCCTTCTGAGCTTCCTGCCCTCGGCGCCGCTCCTCCACCTTCACCCACCACCATGATCTCGCAGACTTGCCATGTCACACCATCCCCCGCTTTGCAAGATTCGCAGGGCAAATCCACAGTGGACGTGGCAGGAAAAAATGAAAAGAAAAAAACAACATTAATCTAACCATAAAGCACGCGGAAGCAACCCTTGTTTGCTTTCATTTCCTTTCTTCCGTCTCCACCTTCAACTGCGGGCGGAATCGGCACCAAGCAAATGGGACTTGGTGGGTCTCCACATGTACGTATGCATGGTCACCAAATGCAATATCTTTTCTGACGTGGCACCATTCTTTCCATCTAGATTATCTCGCAACGCGGTCACCTTCGTGGAAACTTACGAACATGAACGCTCAAATTTCAAACTCCAAAGCCCCATCCTGGCGGCCAAATTTACGAGAATCTATCATTTTGCATCGTGCTATTTTCAAACTAAGGTTGATCCTGACCTTCCCTCACAACCTGAGCAATCCGCACCCCATCCTGTCGTGGCTGTGTGTTTTCTCGGGGATCCCAACTCTCCGAGATTTTTTTGCTCCTCGTCCTTTCCGAGAAAGCTTCCCCGAGTCCGCTGGACGTGCTCTAGAAAGAAAAGAAAGAATTTTGCGGGCCCAGTCACGCTCAAATAGTCGTTTTTTCCTTACCCATTTCTTACTATTGCCCTACATCACGGCGATGTAAACAACGTTTTCGCGAAAACCCGGCGTGTGTATGCGTCATACGGGTAAGTACTAGCGTCGAATTCAAACTGAATCTGACTGCGAGGGTATTTTCCCAGTATTCCGAGCCCGTGCTAGTGGCATCTAGATTTCACGACATTTAGGGCGCGGGTATCCACTTCATGGCACCAAGGACCGTGGCAACGGGTCTAAAAAACGCTAAGATTCTCATAGATCACCTCTATTGAATCTAGCATCTTCGGTACGAGGACTCGCTTCCCCTGCGATCCTTTCTTCGTCCAGCGATGGTCCTTGCAATAATCCTTACGGCACTCATTGCCGCGCCGAGCCCCTCTTCAATGGACCGCAAATGGTTGCTGGCGTTGGGGATCACAATGGCAAGAGTGTCATTGGCACGGCACCGTGCGATCATAGATGAGTATGTTTAACAGGCTCAAGATATTAAAGGTTATTACCTAGGGATACCCGACTCGTCAAACAAGAACACCATCTTTGATCCCTAGCAATATAAGCAAAATTCCCATACGCGGACACACAATTTCTCGTTCTTGTTATTTCGCGAGCGCCCGCGGTTGCGATCACGGCCACCGGCGACTTATGCACTGGCTGACCTGCTTACTCGATTATACCTATCTGCGAATACCTAATTCTATTTCATTTTCCATCTCAGATTTGGGTTTCGGCGCTCCCTGCGCACGATACCAGGGAGCGGATAGCCCCAAATCGGCACTTTGCATTCAAACGCAACCGTCGCAGGGCTCCAGTCTAATACAATCTCGGTTGGCGCTTCCCACCTCTGTCCTTGAAAGCTAAAGGCCAAATATACTCCCCAATCGAACGTTTATTGCCATAGAAATCCAGTCCAGATCCGGATATGGTATACGCTGTTACCAGGCCTTATATAAGACTGCGATAACGGTGCGGCATACTCAAGAAATCCAAGAGAGCCTAGGATGGTTTTGCGTACCCGCGCCCTATAATACAGTAACTTCATTCTTCCGAGCTCGCCCCTGCACGAATCCTTACTCAAGCTCGCGGGTTACAGGCTGAGATCACATAAAAATAACGAATGCGTAAGATCGGATGAATAAGATCAACGGGAACATAACGTTTACTCTTTCCTGCAGATCCAAAGGGCTTCATCAGCGCTCAGCCATGGGACCTAGACTGCGCGCCACTCGTTTCAAGTTGTTTCCAGCTTAGCGGTGTGCGTATGTTGTATATTACCTGGTATCGCCCTACGTGCACCCTTGCCGCTGTATCTCTACCCGCTGCCGTCGGGTTTTCTGGTACCTTTTATCCATATTTCACCCTCATAAATATCCGCGTCGATCGCTGGGGCCGGTAGGCGTGGCGTGGTATAGCGATGGTTGATATACACGTTGCAAGGCCGCGTTTCAATTTGTTGCTGATTTGAGTTTCAGCCTCTAGGCTCTCGGGTGAGCGGATCCGAATGGTTTTTCCTGATCGCATCTACCCAGATGCTTATCTAACATTTAATTCCAGTGACAATTCCCCATCCGTCATGCACTCAAGGGAGACTCAAGATCGGAGTGCATACACAGTAATCAAGGTTCGGCCCAGCAGATATTGGAACAAGGACCAGGTCCACCACCCATGTCATACTTACCCGCTTTGCATATTGATATCGTTGTTGATCGTCAGCGAAAATATCCATGAAATAAAGGGGGTAGGTTTGTGTGTAAAGGGGCGCTAATCTACTCGGGCAGTATACAGGATTGCAAGATTATGGAAAGGGCAAAGAAGATAAAGTGGATTTAAGTTCATCTACTCATACAAAGCACGCCAATAAAGCCCCCTGTTGGATATTGGATATTCAGTATTCCGCCTTCGACATATGTTGCTGAGCGCCCATGCATCGCCGAGGGCATTGAGTGCCACAACGCTTTCACGTACACCTTGAAACGCTCATACGCTTTTTGGTACAATCATTGACGATGACGAAGCGAACAAACTCCACCCCCTGGCCGCATCGTTACATGCCACCACAATGACGGAGAATGACGGGTGCGAGCGATCATTCATCCATGCCAAATGGAACTCAAAGTGACATGGAAGTGGTCGAAGACTCCACGGGGACGACCTTCCATACACTCGCGACCCCATCGTCACCAGCCGTCGCGAGAACATCTTCAAAACCTTTGCGTGGGCACCAGGCAATGACATTCACATCGGCGTCGCCATGTGCGGAGGGAATGGCGGCGATTGGGGTGGCTATGGTAGGCTTTGTAAGGTCTGGATGCTGTACAATATGAGTGGACATCGGGTGCGAGTAGCATCGGGTAGTGATACGCATAAATGCCGCCGGCGCCAGATCCAAAGACAAGGGGTCCGCTAGGGTCAGTATCGGGTCGCTGAATGCGTACAACAGAGAAAGACGCACAGTAATTTCCCATACACGGATCCACCCATCTCCTCCGGTACAGGCCAGCCACCCCAAGCCGCCCTTTCCAGCGCCCCAGGAGATGGAATAGACGGTCCTTTCACCCGCATTTGGAATCAGGCCGACGGGTTCCCAACGCTCCTTCCCTCCGACTCCAACGACGACGCCAGCACTACGATCGATTGCGCGCATCCATATGCGAATTGTCCGATCGTCCGACCCACTTGCGAGATATGTCCCACACGGGGAAAAGGAGAGGCACCATACGGTGGACGTATGTCCCTTGAGAGATGTCAGAGGGTACCAGTCGTCGGCGGGGTCATCTGCGTAGATGTTGATTGTATCATCGTAGGAGCCAGATGCAAGAATCTGTCATGATATATGCGTATTTAGTGAGGTCGGATTTTGGGAAAGAGCTAATGGTTACTTCTTCTGTCGGATGCCAAGCGACACATTTTACATCTTGACTGTGCTCCATCTGTACAGTTATACACTCAAACTCTGCGTCGGGTTGGACTAAAGATGGGTGAAATTCCATGTTCCACATCATGAGATTATTATACTAGAGAATGAGGACCTTTTGAACTCACCTTCCCATATCCAGACGCTTTTATCTCTCCCAGATGTTGCCAATAAATTTCCCTCCGCCGAATATGCGACGCTCTTGCACTCATTTTCATGACCTTCTAGGGTGCTCACGCATTCCCATTCCCCGGCGCCGGCAGCACCACTCTCCTGCCCTTCATCTTCATCTTCTTCACCATGAGCTCTTTCCCATACTCCAATAGTCGAATCAAACGAGGCAGTCGCAAGCGACGTTCCCGATGGACTCCACGCGATTGCGCGCACGGTACGCGTGTGGCCCGTTGGGATCGATGTAGCAAACGTGAATGTAGGGGGTAGATCCGAGGATGGGGTGCCAGTATATGCGTATAAACGAACTGTCTTGTCAGACGAACAAGACGCAAGCAGCGGGTGGGATGGAGACGGATTCCATGCTACATGCCAAGCGCGTTCGGTATGTCCTAAAACGCAATGCGGGTTTCTGTAAGCATATCGCCGCATATGCGAGAGCTTCGTGGAGTATAAACCTGTGAGCTCTGCAACTTTTTCGAGTACAAAAGGTAGCCGTTTTTCCGCCGTTTGCGACGCGTCGGTCATTTCGAGATCTTGGACGTCCATCGTGGATCTACACAAAGACGCGAGAGCCGAGACCCCGGGGCTATCAGCTTGCTCTGACAACTCAACGTCCACGGTCCACGCCCAACCTCAGCAGCTACCATCGCGTGGTCATCGCCGCTAGCTCTTTGGGTTTGTCTCCAGCTATGGGCTCAAACTCCTGAATGGTTGCCCGCAATTTGGATATCCATTCAAGCGATACTGGACTTTCGACGCATATACTTGCAGTCTCAGCCTGCCCTTCTGCTCCGAATATTATAATCCTGAAACCGAGCTTCTTTGGTCTGATATGAAGAGCATGCTAGATTGCCTGCTGATGTTTACTGTGTAGACTTCTTCACAAAAGGGAATTGCATTTGATATAAGGTCCATTTCCATCAATCAAGGGCGACAACCTTTTCTCAGAGAAGGATCGAAATCGGTGTTTGCTCTACTCTTTGCTCGCTCTAGATGCACCTCAGTTCTTACGGGCTGTCAATGAGCCTGACTTGTTGGCTCGGGGACTTCAAATCAACCCGGACAATGTAGACCTTAATATAAAAATGGGCGCCATTATCAGCCTCGCTGGGGCAAGGGAAGGGCATACTGTCAACACCATCAAAAGCTTCCCTATGACACAATGCTACATGGAACCAAGTTCCACGGCTTGTATACTACCGGATGAGCGCCGCCGCGCCTTCATCGGCTATAATTTGTAGATCAAAAGCGAGACCAAAAGGTCATGTCGGGAGGCTAGCATCATCCCATTGATCACGAATAGTGAACAATACCATCGCAGTGGATACCCCTTCGTCTCGCAATCACCATGTACAATGCCGAGACAAAGGTGCGCCCCTTCATTTCCTTTCGGGATGTATGCCCGGTTTTGTCGGCGTAATCATCTCCCCGCATCGGAACATGAACGGGCGGCGGCGCGGGCTGGGGTAGTTGGGCTGAGAGCTACTCAGCCTCAGCTGCTGTCTTATTATGTCTGCCAACACACTAAGCTGCACTCACTAATCCATCGCTCTTTGTCACCCCTAGGCAGAGATAATACATGCGGGCATACAAAAGTACCTCACCGGGAGGTTGGGCGTCTGATATGCAAGCCGGGGATAAAAAATCCTAATGTACATCTCGACCCGGCTTAGCTTTCCCCGCATCACGTCGAATTGCATGAAGCAGTTCGATAAACTTATCTTCTGCCGCCCTCAGATGTTCTCCACGATCGGATCGTATGTGTACGTGTGCTAGGACGCTCTGGCGGGAAAAATTAAAGCCTTTCCGTTTAAGTCTGCAAAGTAAAATCAAGTTAGAAGGTGGCTTCATTGAATCAATAAACTTATCCAATTACTTTTCTTCCAGACGCCTTTGAAGTAAGGATATAAGCATGCGTATCTTTCCGGACAGAAAAGGTGCACGCAAGTGGCTTACTTGAATTTTAATGATACTTTTTTGTGTAGCCGTAGTATCCCACCTGAAAGATACCCAAACTTCATCAGATATTACTCAGGGAATAGCGCGGGGAGAAGAAATGCACTGATTGCTCCGCCAATAAACACAAACATCTGTGATGGACGTTGCAGATCAGTGTGTGAAGTATATAGAAGCATACGCAATCCACAGTACCAAAATAAAGCTGAAGAGATCATAATAACTAGGGAGCAGATGGCTCAAAAAGGCGAAAAAGTAGACATAGGATGATATTGAGCCTACAAAGTTCCTCCTACTTGGCACGTCATATCAGTTAGATTTGGACGAAGACGTAGTCGAAATTGTGCGAGACGAGAGATCTGAAAGTGGTTCAATCCGACTGGACGCGTATAGAGGGATGGAGTCAAGCGTCGTATTTATAGGGGATGTATTATCGCAAAGGCAAGTAGTAGCAATGGAAGGCCACGGGAAGACGGTGAACAGTCTTGTCAGAGCCAATAGGCCAGCAATCCTCTTCGGGACATATCAATTTGTTAAGGTCGGCGCATCATGGTAGTTGATGAGCCAACCTTGCCAAATCAATACCACGGCCCGGGGTAAACTGTCCGATGAACGAGCGAAACTTGTACCTTTATACTATACTCCGCGTTGCCACCGCCTCATGGTCGCCTTAGACAGATGCGCAGTTGGTGGCTACAGCACCTTTATCGCCGCTCTGGCTCACTTGAGGTACGATCATGAATGCCAAAGGGCAGATGAATTGGAATATTCATGATTCCGGTGGTGCACGAATGCCGTAGAAGTATACTGTATACGTAAGCAAGTAGGTAGGGGCATTGGATAAATCTACACAACTTGTGAGCACAAGCCACCAAGAAGTGAAGATGCATGCGTACCAACGGCTAGATACCAGCCAAACACTTGCAGAGAAACCGCATGCACATGCACATGACATCCTTTACGACGGCTAGGTCATTTTCAACAACGCATTGCAGAGGCCCATGTATTGCGAATAGGAGAGTGCGGAAAGGGTCGTAGTAGTGTACAAGCCCAAGTCATAAAATGACAGCAAAGCCCACGTCCTTCGGGGCGTGTTCTGGTGGAAGACGATAAGTAGCTCCAAGCTGTGCTGCTTGAGTTGCATTATGACCACAACATATAAAACAGGGGAGTAACTGGCGTGTTTGAGCCCAGAAGGGGGGAGCCTATCTTCGTCAAGCGTGACCTGAACGCAGTGGTGCAGCCCCAGCGAAGTCAGAGTATCTCACGAATGGTGTTGATGGCTATTATGAAGATTCGGAGCAGATGATTGGGCATGTAGTTATGCGTGATTAGTATAGAGCGGGCAATTGATCTAAAGGCGGTATGATAGCTATTCAAACAAGTGGTAACTCGAGACTTTCCGAAAGCAAATCAGGCGAGTGCACGAGGTAAGGATAGAGGAACTAGTGTTTTCACGGAAAGGTTGGAATGTGTCGAGTCGAGATCCAGAGGCCAATGACAGGGGGGTTGAAGCTGAAGCCGGAGAGTGGAAACCAGGCAATGACGAACATGGATCGCCTTAGAATGACTTCGAGGATGAATGCAAGAACTATAGATGTTCGATATATAGTTGCGCCTAGTTTCGGGTACACGGGAGCCACCTGTGCCAACAGCGAGCATACAAGGCAGCAGCCGGTCGCGAAAGCTCAGTCAAACAGAGTTGAAGTAACTTACCTCCAAACCAAACAAGGGCGGCATTAACGCGGAGGTATGGAGGTCACGGCCTTCTGTGCCAACAGAAAAAGCTGCATAAAAAAGATATTATGGAAAAGGTCGCATGCCAGCACAAAGAACACGGACGTTCTGGCATACCTATCTGCCCAACATATAATACCCTACTGCTTCAGGCTGGCAGAAGAGCCTAGTACAGCTGGATCGTGCCGCCTCCCTTGGAGGTGCACAATTTCAAGAAATGTTAACGGCGACTTCGGACTTCGGATTACATGGGAGCTGTTCTGATAAAAGAAGGGTATAGGGACTCAGTATGGCTAGATGATGCATGGTCATACGCACACACCGATTTCTAGCGAACGTTTTCTCAACTGACGACAAACAAAGAGCGAGGTAGCTGACTGTGGCCAGTCGTATGAATGAGAACCAGGAAGTCCCTCCTCAAGGCCTCACGACTCACTGCCGTAATATGATCGATGCCCAGTGGGCGCTGTGCGCTCGAAAGGTTGATGTGCCATGGGTTTCGCCGTCCGCGGGGCTTGCCGAACCAATGCGCCCCAAAAAGCACTGCGCTGTGAGATGAATTTGGCACTGAGAGCGCAAAAACGACCGTCGCCATGAGTGCGGACCCATGTGAGGGACGCGATGTGTATCACCCCACCACCATGGATCTTATTTTCGCCCTAACAACAGCCAAGCCAGCTGTCCTCGAATATTGCTAGTGGATGCCACGGTCGTGATGCGGCCGCGAGGAGGGGTGAGACCCGCTGTCTTATCGCGGGCATCCGACTCTCGCACCACGACACGAATGCAATAGTGCCGCCGCGTTGAGAGCAGTGGGCACTGCCTCGAGGCGTCCCGCTCGGTACCAGTCTTTAACTGGGCGATAGCTTCTGAGTGCTTGAAATCCACCAAGCCCTCGTCCGAAACGAGGGCTCAAGCCACCAAGAAGCCAACGGGCACGTGTATACAGACGTCCAAGTACCAAGCAGCACCACGATGCCTCTAATCGACCCCGGTATTTTCTTTACCTAGGCCGATACGCGCTGAAGGAGCGGCCACCTATCAAATAAGGCACAAATTAGCAATCCGCCGAAGGAATTATACAAGGTCTGAAAAAGGGAGACGTAGAGAGCATATAGGCTACGAAGAAAGACCGTCCGCTAGCTGCCGGCTGCGCCCACCGCCGCTGGGATTGGCATCTACCGTCACTATCGAACATGGCATAATGAATTTGTTCATGATAAGAGATAAGAAACCCAAGGCGAAAGAAGTAATACAATGCGATGGACTAACGAGACGGTGAAGAGGCAGCAATAAATCGGGCGGAAAGAACACATGACGGAGCCGGCAACCAACTTGCCTGCCTAAACTCGAGCATAAGTGAATGCCAGGGTACCAGTGCGCGGAGGAGGAAGGTGATGTACTCGCCCAAGTGACAAAGTAATAGTTCCATCACACTGATTTCTGTTGAACTCTTCCGCGTCCGCCCTCGCGAATCGCCGGCGACCATGATCATGTCGAATTCGGGCTGAGTTTTGGTCAGAGTCGCATTTGGAATGTTGTTGCTCGGTACGTCGCGCCGGAATAGTGGGCGCGTGACCAGCTGTTTTGGGTTCTTTCTGATGGGGGAATGACGGTAAAACTGGCTGCCATCTTACTAGCTGGCCGCGCGGCCGCTAACCCGAGCCCTTCCGTGTGGAATGTTTCGTTCATGGTGTAACTTGGGTTGGCTATTCCAAAAGAGTGAAATAGTTTATATAAAAAGAGCAGAGATTACCAGCGAATAAAACCATAGCAAGCTTCAAAGAGGGCGTTTACGAACCCCCGCGCCCATGATAACAAATTCCAGATCTGAGAGCCAGATCAGGCACGCACAAGATGATAGATAAGTGATAGATATGGGCTCTGAAACAAACGCAAGGGTGTTCCATATTCCATATTCCATATCTTGTGTCGGCGCCGTCGTCGACTTTTGGAATCAAACGTGCGGTGTGGTGTGGTGTGGTGTGGTGATAGCTAGTTCATGGTGATATGTACCGGGAACGGAGTGAGGGTGCGAAGAAACCGACTCGAGCTGAGATTCAGTTAAACTATACTCTTACTGGCGAGAAAATGATGGGACTTGCGACGCAGCGGGCATCCGAATTCTGCGAGCAATGGTGGAAGCTGCCATCGGTGTTCTACAATGAGCATGCAAGGGGGTTAAAGATATGATGATGTTGAAATTGCGATAGCATGCTGTACTTAGTGGGAGCGTCAGAGTCCTCAGAGGAAGCTCATTCACGACCACCAGGCGCTGAGTGTTGCTAACCAGTCCCCAAAAGCACCCTATGCGTAGGGGCACGAGGACGGTCGCCGCACGCAGTTTTGACAAGTGTGATCTGATTGGGGAGAATAGCAAGATACCGACTGGCGATCGCGACCCAAGAGTCAGAGGAACCCCAAGGGCCAGTGAATCATAACCAGCCCTGCCGACAACCACGCTCCGCACAGCGCGTGATTCCCTCAGCACCGAATCCGAATCTCAGCCAAACTTCGTGCCCGAACTTCCGAGGTGACTCCGAGCGCCAGTACTTGGCTCCACGCAAGCACCAGGTATCCTTAAATAGCGCCACCGATAAGTGTCCTTGGGTGTTTGAACTCGACCGCCGTGGGACTGGCTTATAGGACGTTGAGGGTTGGGTAAAAAGATGGATAGTCATGATCATAGCTCGGGCAGGGATAGACAGGATGAAAGTTAGTATTACGCGGGGCATGTTCCAGGCGCACCACAATCTAGCATTCGCTCACCCCCCCCCCTCCCCTCACCAAGCACTAAATGGCGATGCGAAACTCGGTACTCGAGCACCTCAGGCTCGGTGTCGTAATCAACTCCGCTAATCACGCTCCGCACGATATTCTCCTCTAGCGCCGAATCAAATCCCCATCCGAAGTAGCTCCGTCTTCCGTCTTCCGTGACATCATCGACTGCAGGCCTCCTGGAAAGTTGCCATCATCCAGTATTGCCCATATGGTTCGAATTCTTGAGCACTCGAACTTGAACTTGAAATTGAAAGCTCGAGTTTGACAGACTGTGGTGAAAGACGCAAAGGTGTGCAAGTACGGGCTTCAGATCGATACAATCACCTTGCTGCTACGGTTTTCCAAATGCCAAGGGCCGTGCAATATCAACATATTGACATGCCGGGTACGCACCTCGCAGTCAAGTCTTCTACCCACTCACTGCCAACAGTTACTCGGCTAGCACTAGTGACGAAAAGATCAAGGTTGGCGCTAGCGCCAACGCCATGATGACTCGGGTGACTCTCGCGCGGGTTTGCCTAGTGGGGATCAAAAACGGGGCGGGATCGGCAGCAGCAGGAAGGGCAGGGGAGGACGCGGCGAGTATCCTAACAGCAGCTGGCTAATAGAAATAGCGAGTAATATATGTATATGATCACTCAACCTCGAATGCCCCATTGCCCGGTTGCTGTTCAATGGATCAAGCGAAGAAAGCCGGGTAATGAAAGTGAGAGCCGAGGAACAGGAAGAAGTCGGGACGGCCCCGGTGCGCAGGCTTGAGGCTTGGGGATTAGGATCTCTGAGAAGAAGAGAAGAGGTGGCAACCGGGCATCGGGACGGACATGGGCATTGCGCAGTAACATTGGTGTATTGCGAGGGACCCTGGGAAAGAGCCAGTTGAAGCGAGGCTAACCGCTGGTCGCGCGGCAAGCTTCGTTATACGACGGGGCACGCTCGTCCACCTGCGTACACGTAGGACGAGTGGCTTGTCCTCGGACACGGATCGCACTTCCGGTACATAACCGCGGCAAACCGGGCACCCATGGTAGTGCGATGCGATGCAGTGTGTCACCAAGATTCTCCGCACGGCGTACTTACTTATTTACTTACATCGACAATACATTTACATTCTCGAAATCCTCGAACGAATCTGCATCCAGATTCTATATCGCGTGCGGGCTCCGTCTCGAATTCCATCAGTTGATTGATTACTGGGGTTCGATGCGAAGCGCTGTATGGTACGATATGTAATATCATGTAGGGCAAGGCGAGTGTGCTACGTGCCGCGGCTGGAGTTGGAGTTCGAACCTGCAAGAGAGAACCTCGTGGCAGGGGGCTGGAGAGATAGGATAACTGTATTATATTTTGCCTGCGCCGGTGAAGGAGCGCGTCCACTGCCTCAGCCAGCTCACGTCATCACCGTTGCGCTTGGAGCGAGGCTGGCGAAGGCCCTCCCACCAAGCTCGCGGGAGAGGTAAAAGATACTGTGACGTGATGCCCCTATGTGAAACAAGGGGTGAACGGCTGGGGTAGTCGGCTATGCGATGTACGCACCATAGGAAGCCTTGGAGCAGCGGGTATACGACCTTGTGGACGAGAGCGATGAACAATGAATGTCGATTAATATGACTGGCTGAACAAAATCGCTTACTTGATCTCGCGCTGTGACCCAGAGGATGCCCTTCCATTCGACGTTGACAGCCGGAGTATCTGGGGGAGCTACAACGCCGGCGAGCGATTCTTGCTCCTGCTTCTGGATCTCGCCGCGCGCGTCGGCGTCGTGCAGGGTGATGAAGGGGTTTATGGAGCGCAAGTACGAGTTTTCGAAGCGAAGGTCAGGGAGGGCGGGGAGGTTGAGATGGGGGTGGCCACGCAGGCCATGGCCGTGGGGGACTTCATCCGACGTGTCCGACATGGTCAACCGCTGACCCGTGGCTGGCACTGGCTGCGTGGGACCAGCGTGACAGCCCCACTAGCACCGTCACACGGCACGCGCGTGACAAATACGCGAGTTTTCAACGCCTGCCGTCTTCGCGCGGTCGTCAGCTGACCCGCTGGTCACAAAAGCGACGGCTTACTAACCCGGCGTGAGTGCATATGGCTTATCTTCCCGCGTCGTGTGATATCGGCCGTGCGCAGTAATATTGGAAGATCTTGCGGCGCGCTGGATCTGTCCATATGTCCGTGCCCGTTTTGATCCACCGCGGCGACTTCATCCATACTCGCTTTTGCGCTCAAACATCTTCGACACAAGATCACCAGGAGTACTAGCGATGCACATGGTGCGGAGACACTCTGTCTCTAGCAATCGCACTAGCTCACCGGATGTCCAATTGCGGTTCTTGCCTCTTCCTGCGATGCGATGCCCCATCCCATTAATCCTCCGCCACAAAGTCCGCTCAGGATTCTTGCCGCCGCACCCGCAAAGAAACCACTCTTTATTCGCGCGCCAGCCATCCTAATTCTTAGCAATAGACGCCGATCCATGACGTCCGTCCCTTGCGACTGCCTTGCCGGCCCAAGCGTCTGGCGACTTAGAACATACACCTGACACAGCCCGCCCTTCCTTGTTCCCTGTTCCATGTTCCATCTCTCAAGATCCCATGTTCCGTGCTCCATGCGAACGTACACATCCCTCCCAGCCCCGGTGTCTTGGTGCGCGTGCTGGTATGCAGTTGATACCGGCTATATTGCCAGAAAGGAGCAGCGTTGTAAACATTTGCTCCCACGCATTCGCGCGTTCTGTGTCTCTATCGGTCACGCTAAGGCACACTATGGACACAATCGCTCACTAATATCTCTCCCGGGCACCTCTGCGCCGGTGCGCCTGCAGGCAACGCGATAACGCTATTCTGTCAAGTCCAACTAGGAACTTTCTACTAGCACCCCGACATCCGTGTATCCGTGCTCGCATCCCGGCTCCCCATTGGCTGCATAAGCAATTTCGGCATCCACCATGGTCCGTGTCGTAGATATCGCATATACACCATATACTATATGCGATATCGACTGGAGACTTCGCAGTCTATTCGGCTAGCGCTAATCCCAAATCACTCGCCTCGGCGCCACACCTGCCTATTAACGATACGCCCTTTCCGTCCGCCTTTTCCATCCTTTGCGCACGCCGCGCACATCTACCGCCTCACTAGTAATAATATTACTATTATAATCGACAAACCGGCAAGTCCCATATGCATCACCGGGGGCAAGCAATTATGGTGTTATGGTGCGCCATCTTGAGCGAGCGATGGGCGATGGGATCAGATGGTCGATCATTCTGATTAATTGTGTGGCCTTGAGGCCTTGAGGCCTTGAGGCCTACCACAACGCGGGGGGGCCTTGCGAGGTAAGTAATTTGTGGCGGTGTGTGCTCTCCAGTGCGCGCTTTGAATTCGTCTTTTTGGTCTTCGGCTTACCAAGGATGTCGCCATCGCCCGAAAAGTGGGTAAGCACGTGTGGTCATTGGTATCGGCATACCATCAGCGCATCGTCGCTCCCACTCCCATGCATATGCATATGGCAAGCGGCAAGCGGCAAGCTCAAGTTGTGCTCACCCTTCTCTCCCGGTCTCGGTAAAAAGAGCGGTGTACGAAATACGCTTGCTTCCCTCGACAGAATACGGGCACATTGCGCATATCAGTGGATCGTGGGTTGAATAGGACTTCGGTCCCGGAACATCCTGGTGTTGAGTCGCAGGCCGATAAAAGAGATACACGCACCCACATCGCGCGGCATGGCTTCTACATTACAGCTCGCCAAGCACACGGAATAGTAAAGCTGCTAAAGCGACCGACCGGTCTCCTGGATCCTGATCGATGATCACGCGCATGATCCTCAAGCTTCAAGCTTTGTCATTGATGCGATGTTATTCCCACCGTTCGGTTCCAGCGGACTTGAGCGCATAAGCTCGCATCAAGCCAAATGGGATCCCGTTTATCGTCTATCGTCTATCTTCCCCAAGTTTCAGGGCCGCAGGGCGCAGGGACGACCCGCTTCGAGATCGCTTTTTTTTTTCGTTATCCAAATCCCAAGCCCGAAACACAAGCCCAAGCCCAAAACGAACCTCTCCTTTATCCTTTATCGTGTTTTTCTTATTGACACATCGACGTATCGAGCACTGGGATCTGGTATTGACATGCTTGCTTGTTGCACTGCAGCCTGCACGCCACCCGTGGCTGACAGCTATAGCTACCGGCTTCAAGCTTGTTGCAATCGGGCAGTGGGTTAGGGCGGGTGGAGGGGTTGGCTGGCTGGCTGGTTTGCATTCGCCTTTTCGGGACAAGCGCGTGTATGACCTCAACGATGAGGCTTGCAAGCTTGCACGCGACAGGATTTTTCGCCGTGTCATCGCCCCCGCGCGTACGTATCACGAACAAGTATTGTGTATATGTGGATGTCCCGTTTCCTATTGCATACCTCTGGCGACCTCGAGCAATCAACCAACCGGTGGGCGTTCATGCGATTAGGCATTCAACCATTCAGGCAACATCAATCGTATCCTAGTGCGGGTATCAATGATGATGAGCTGACTGCCTGCGAACGTCCCCCCTCCTCGTTCCCCGTTCCTTGGGCGCTGATCGATTGATCCTGTGATCCTGTGTGCAATTGTTCTCCGCAGTCAATCCGACTCCACCGCTGACCAGCCACGCAAACAGTCGAGTGGTATACACGTACGCAACACGAATGCCTTTCTTGCACGAAGGATACAATCGAATGGGGATATCCTGATAAACTTCAAGGTGTGCGCTCGGTACCGTGAACACGCTGTAGCCTGCAGTTATGCATTATGCGGTACGTCCATCCTTCTCTGAACTCCCAGCCCCTCTCAATCCGTGCTTCCCTTCAATTTCCCTCCTCTCTGGATGTGCTGCGTATTTGGCCTGAGCGTCCACCCGCGCACCCGAACCATACGTGTCAAGGTCGCCCGACGTAATATGATACAACACGTTTCGCAGCACATCCGCAACTCGCATCCACTTTTGCACTCCGCAGCACACAGCGCTTACTAGTACTTACCCGGGCCATCCCCTGGACCCAAGGCCAAGGGCGTTGATGATACATTGACCGGCCTCCAAATCCCATCTTCCAAGTTTCAGTTGAGAGAGTCAAGGCTTGCGAGCTTCAAAGCTTCAACGCCGCGCTCCTTTTGTCCCATCGTTTAATTTTTCATCAACAGATTACGACCTCCAGGGGCACGCTCCCAAATTGGCCAGCGCACAAACCCTTGGCATCCTATAGGCTATCGGGCTACGAGGCCATCAGGCTACTTACTAGAGAGTGTGAATGCCTCTCCGAGGTATTCATACCGTCACTAGTACTCGTTCCCTGGACAATATCACTGTCAGTGTCAATCATTTTCAGCTGGGCACGCGGCCCGCTTACGCTGGATACTTGATCATATCATTACCTATCATTACGCGATGCTTCTATGAATCTACGTAGCCGCTTGAGCTTATGCCGCTCACGATACTTCTCAGCATCAATACTAATCCAGGTATTGAATATAGGGAACATTCCTAAATTGATGCACTGCAGGTCACGACGGGCTCATATCATTCAAGGCACATCTCCGCGGGTTTCGTCGCATGGACGAACTTGGAAGTTGGTAGGTCGGTATTCAACACCTGAGTGCTCGCACTGCGGCTGTACATAATCGGCGAGATTAAAGCGGACCTTGAGCTTGGAGCTTGAAGCTTCAAAGCTTGATCCGCGCGAGGCCAAGCCATCGCCCGCCCGCGCACATCATATCATGCATGCGGGCGTTAGGACGGGTTGACGTATACTGACATTCCCGTCGCGGGATTTCAGAATCCGGGACCTTGGGTCTTGACTCTTGAGTCTCGCGCAGCGCGCTCTATGGTCGCCGCGCTTGAAATCTTGAAAGCTTGAGCCTGAACGTTGACTCTTCGGTGATTCCATACCCATACGCAGCGATTCGTATGACCCGAATGACAGCTGTTGAAATGGGGAGTTTGGTCAATAGCATGGAACTCCTCCGAACTTTCAAACGTACGGTTGTGCAATTTCACTGTATGCATGTCGTAACCCTAGGACGATTCTCATCCGTATTACCAACAGCTAGCTGGGAACGAATATCGAACGGGTGACTTTTGTGGCTTACCAAGGACACGCACAAGCACGTTCATGATTTCATATCATGTGCGCGCCTCATTTTCTAGGGATTCATTGGGGGCAAATAGACCTCTGAAAGCTTCGTGCAGCATGCAGCCATGTAACACGCATCATGGCAGAAGCTCGAAGCTCCACCGCGTTTGGTTCGGCGCCGTTTTGTCCGTCTGTAGGTACCTGCCCTTAAACCAAACCAAACGTTGGCAGTCAATTCGAGCATTGATATTAATGGTGAATCTAAATCCCACGCTTTTTCTGGATTCGAGCCTGTTTCTCGCCCTGCACCAGCTGTGTCATCCGCGTGCATACGCAATACGCACGCAGTATCCCTATTACTCATATAAATATAATATAACCAAAAGATCTTCTCAGCGCTTTCAGAATCAGACTCGGATTAATACGACATTACATACCTATTTTTACTTGGCAATGAGTTATGGCCGACTCGGATGACCACTCATTCGGATCGGCATAACAGCATTACATACCCCCTCCGTCGCCGCCTGTGGTGCGCACCCACATCGTGGTCCATTTTCATTTGAGAGCTCCCCTTATCTCGATCTTCCTTCTTGAGCGGCTGAGCCCCGTCTTGGCGCGAAGGGAGCCATATCGGGAAGGTGTTGTTCTCCACTATTTCCACCATTGGCGCGTATACGATATACGATATGGATGCGGTATACGGTATGCGGTATATGCGGTATACTAGGCGTGGGAATACAGAACGTGAATGCCTATAAAGTAAAAATTGTAGCGAGCCTGCGCGGTGTTCCCAGTGCACGTGGTGGTGAGTCGTGAGCCGTGATCGAGAGTGATGATCCTGGATTCCTAGTGGGGCCGGCGGGAAGTTCGAGCTGAGCGTTGTAGTCTGTGGCCCGCGCCCGTGGGTAAAAGGTACTGCAATCTGTCGCCGCCACTCGGTGCTCGGTACTCGGTACCCAGCGCCGAAAGTTCAGTGGCTCAGCGCTCAGTGCTGGTAAAGGCTATACTACTGTACTGCCTATCGCCCCCTTCGAAGTTGGCTGCACTGCAGTCTGCAGGGGCTCGTGGGGAGCCTGCGAAGGGAAATTCGAAAAGAACCATGCAAAGAATCGCGGGTTAAGGATCACGATGGTGGGGATTTGGGATTTTTCGCTCGTTTGGTACATAAGAGTGCTACGTACCTTATCGCGACGTCCACCACGCCCCGTGCGGGGGGAGGGAGGAAGCTCGAGCTCGCGTTGGAGGCGTACAGGGCGTGCAGACGGGGTGGGTGTGTGTGCACTGTAATTAGATATTGTATTGACAGAAGGAGAGCAGGACGGAGCAGAATAGGACAGACAGGGGTTATTATTGATCCACGAGGCTCTCTCCGGATCCGCGATCACCATTTTGCAATATTCATGATCATCGCCTTGCGAGAAATTGTGCAATTCGCCAAGGTCGCAGGGGATGTTCGGAAATCCTGCAGTGTGCCCTTCAAGCCCTCACTCCAAAAACGAGGAATTTCCTCTGGAGGGTTTTTCTGAATCCTGCCAGGCGGCCGTCGAAGCCAATGCTTCAACGATTATCGATCAACGTTTCAACGCTAGACGGATGTCCCTGCCCACTCCTGCGTCTTCCTCTTCTTCTCGACGAAGAGGGCGAAATCCTGCGATACAAGTCTCGAGAAACTGTGCAGATCATCTCAATTGGGCGTGGTTAGCGGAATATTTTCGCCAACGTAAGCTTGAAGACTCTGGGATTGAATGGAGAGTCTGAGGATGTCGTAAGGAGAGCGTTCGAGCTGTGATTCTGAGGGAGGAATGTCAGCAATCTTGGATGTCGGAGTCGTCCTCAGTTGCGTCGGCTGGGACTGGCATTGACAAGAGGTCTTCCCTTGGCTTGAAGCTTGGAGCTTGGAGCTTGGAGTCTTGGGGGGGATCCAACGAGTGATGCAGATGCCTCAAGATCCATGCCCATGTTTCGAGAAGGGGGTACCGTGACCCTCTCACGGATCACGATTCAGACCTGCAAAATGTGGGACTGAATGTACGGGACAGCGAGTGCTGAAAGTGAACGTCCGCCCGATCAACCTGCGTGCCAGCCCACTACCTGCCCTAGTGCGAGTTGCCAATGGCAGCAGCGCTCGCCGTCAGGAGGTGTAATTTTGCGCACACCAACTCTGGCCTAGCTGACAATTATCTCTCCACATTCGTAGAGAGCCCGCCACCATGCTGGCCACGCGACGCAGTGTTTTATTTTTTTTTTACTTGCCGTAGCTTTTCGGCTACTTTGTGAGCTGAAACTAGCCAGCTTTGGTCAGGGTCAGAACAATACGCATACCCGGATCGGGAGCTGGTGGACCTGAAATGCGAAATTGTTTGGGACACTGCCCTGGGTTGAACAGGACGGGAAAGATTGGAGAGATGGAAAGGGCAGGAATGAATCTCACATGGTTTCCTTTTGTTTTGATTTGAGGAGGGCGAGGGCAGGACGGCTCCGGGGTTAGCGTTTTAGGAACGCGGGGAAGGGGGCCTTGCTGGCGCCACCGACCTGTGCGTCGGCGCCGACGTCGAGAAAGGTGGTGCGCCCGCAAGATGCAGATGTGCGGCCGTACGGCCGCCTGCAGCTGCAAAAGAAAAGATGGATATCGCCCAGCGGAGAGGAGGACGATTCCGAAGACGGAAGGAGATGGCCATGCAGCTGGCGCCAGGCTGGAGCCATAGGGGCGGAAGCAAAGGAGGCAAAATGTTCCGATCAAACGACTCCGACGAGCGGTGTCCTCGTTGCGAAAAGCGACGCACCGACCATGCCCAAAGGGAGGGGGGGACGGTACGTCAGCGGGGCGGATCGGGGGGAGCCGAGCGAAGCGGCTGGGAGAAACCGAGGGACGCCGGCGGCGTGGAGAAAAGCGGCGAAGAGGCCGGTGATTTGGCGTGGTGGGATCAAGCGCTGCAGCTTTGGCTCTGGCTTTCGCTTTGGGCTCCTGCTGTTGCTTCAGCGCGCGCCTTCCCTTCCGCCGGTGTCCTACGCGCAGCTGTGGGAGCTCCTGGCCATATGCATGGCTGTCGATGCAATATTCGCGCGCGGAAACGGCAGACCCTGCAGCCAGGAATCCGATGATTTCCCTCGCTCGCCCGTGTGCGGACGTGTAATGCCGGTGGGGCGGGTAAGACGCCGGGCGCGTCGTCGCGAGGGTTCGCCGGCATCTTCAGCTGGGCGGCGAGTGCTGGTGCTCTGCTCAAAACCAGCGCGTCCCGTCTCCCCATCCTCGTAGCCCCTCCTCTCCAGCTACTTGCCACCTCACCTCAGTCCTGCCTGCCCTCCTCCGCATCCCCGCCCCCGGTCGCCCCGACCCCACCCCCGACTCCCAGCCCCCCAAGCGCCGCCGTCTCCTCGCCCTCGATCTCTCCATCCCCGCCATGTCCCGCTTCCAAGTCGCGTCCGTCCCCATGGACAGCTCCTGGGGCACATACAGGCCCGAGGACGACTCCCGCGTCCTCCCGCCCCTCTCCACCCCCGCCGCGGCCTCCCGCCGCGCCACCGTCCCCTCCCAGCACGGCGGCACCTTTGCCTTCTCCAACACCTTCGAGTCCTCCCGCCCCTCCTCCGCGTCCTCCAGCCTCAGCTCGGGCGGCCGCGTCGAGTACGAGACCGTCCCCAGCACCCGCCGCTCCTCCATGCACGCCTCCAACCGCTCCTCCATCGTCAACAGCATGTCCGTCCGCACCCCCACCTCCCCCACCATGGTCACCAACATGGGCATGCTCTCCACCGACAACTACCAGCCAATGTCCCCCGATCCCGAGGGGAGCTCATACACCACCGCACACCAGGTACAAGACTTTAGTTCCTTTTCCGTGAGCGCGCCTGCTCCCAAGTCCCATCCCCTGTCTGTTTAATTGACCCGTTTAATTATCCCCCATTAGTCTACCGACGCACTCAACGTCGCATCCGGCTCCAGCGGCCAGCCCCGCACGAGCTATGCTCCATACCTCGAGTTCGACCAGTCTGCCTTCAACAACGCGATGCAGCAAGCAGCCGCCGCGCAGACACCCCAGTCGCCCGTCTTCTCATACGGCCCACCGGCATACCCCAACAACTCCCTCGTCTATCCACGGACGCAGCCACCGCTCGCCCTCGCCCAGGCCGTCGCAGCTGCATCCTCGCGGCCAAGCCCGATCCCCTCCCATGCTACCTCCCCCACCAGCCACATGGGCACCTCCAGCATGTCCTCCCCCGACCCGCGCCTCTCCATCGACACCTCCCGCATCCCCCGCGACCAGCTCGAGGAAGAGCTGCGCCAGCTCCGGACCAAAGTCCAAGAGCTCGAGTTCATCAACGATCTCGTGCAGCTCAAGGTCGTCGAGCTCGAGAACGACAAGAAGGCGCTCTCGGAGCGCGACGGCGCGTCCAAGTCCCCGAGCTTCCAGGCCTCGTGGCAGAGCCGGACCAACGCGCGCGTCAAGAAGTTTTGCTCGCTCAACCGCGCCGGGAACGCGCTCTGCGCATGGCACGACTCGCGGCGCGAGCGCCGCTCGTACCCGCCGCGGATGGCCCCGCCCGGACACCTCAACTGTGGCTGCACGTACGAGCAGGCGCTGTTCGAGGAGAGCCTGTCGCGGAACCACGTCGGGAGCTATCATCCCGGCGAGACGGTCCGGATGGACCCCGCACTCCGCAACCCCCTGCTCAAGCTCCTCCAATGGCGGTACGGCTACAGGGACGGCGACTTTGAGCGCGATCCTGTCACGGGTCTCTGGATCGAGGGCGAGGGCGAGGCCGTATGGGAGGCCAAGGCGGCGGCGGGTCCCGCGGGCAATCATCGGAGAGCGCGAAACGAGGAAAGTTGAGTTCAAGTTGTTTATACATTCAAAGGGCATTCTCTCTTCTATGGTTCGTAACAGTATTATGAAAAATGACATATTCTTCACTGGCATTTTCTACACCACTCGCATTGATCTCTCTTTAACTTCTTTTTTATCTTGCTTTTCCTCCTTTTTTTATCTTTTCTTTTTCGTCCTACTAGCATGGCGCAACATATTTTTTCGCTCGTTGTCCGCTTTCCCCCCCTGTTTTGTTATCCTGCTTTCCGACTCCTTACGCTTACGCTTTCTCTTCCCCCCTTCCTTGCATCTTCCCTCATCTCCATTTCCATCCCCATCTATTCTTGCTATTATCAGTGTTTCTCCATTAGGTACAATTGGTCGCTCACCTTTATCTTGTACTATTATACCTGCATTGACCAGCTGTCCTCACGAAACCCGACGACGACGCTCTTTTCCACTATATCCATCCATTTTTTCCCCCTACCCGCACACACCGCACACCGCACACACTTCTGCATCTTCAATTCCTTGGGCTTTTGGCTTTGGTTCTGGCTCGGTACTCATCTTTTTTTTATTGCTCCTTGGAGAAACACGCTACTGCTATGGTTCAAACGTTCATGATTCACGCTTATGGTTTGGCCCCCTTTTTCCCGAGTCCGTCCTTTCTTCCCTCGCTTTCGCGATCAATATTGCCAGCGGGGTGGAAGCGGCGGGACGCGGCGGGAACGGCTACTTACTTTACTAGGCTGAAACTCTACGACTTGGCCGTTGCATTGACGCGTTGATTGCCATTCATCATTCATATTGGCCCAGAGAATGGAAAGGAGAGAAAAGAAAAGAACGCCTATCCTTGGAGGGGGGGAGCCTTAGGAGCAAGTTTGGCTTTGGCTTTGGTTCTTTCTGAATCTTAGCTCCAAGCTTTCAGGTCTCCTTGCAGGCGACTTGATTTTTCGCCGACTCCGCGCAATTATCAAGTAGCCAGCAGCTGAGTACTATATATTGAACAGCCGCTTTGCACAGCTGCACAGCTTGAGAAACGCTAAAATGGGCTGTCGTTTGGGCGAACGCCTATTCAAAACGGTTGGTATTGTTATTGGAATAGGCCACAGTGCATCATATGCGTATACATATGTGGGACCCATACACATATCGACATATAGCGCAGGTGTATAGGGATCACGCATTGAGTGCATTGAGTGCATTGAGTGCGCGACACACCGACTGACTTTTTTGGGCCGCCGCGGAGCACGACGGCCGCGCGACGGCAAGCTTGTTGTTTAGAGAACTTTCCCCCGCTTGGGACGGGCCCCCTTTCAAAACCTTTCCATGCGCATATGGCCATGCGTAATTATTGTGTGTGTGTTGGGTGCGCTGTGCGCAGACAGACACCTGCCTTCTTTTGATATTTCGATATTGTTTTTTTTTTTTGATGCCGAGTGCGCACTCGGGATGCCCGTTTGCGGAAGGACCGTCCGAACGCCGCCCCTTGCTGACCACGTACTTACTTACATAGTAAGTACACGGCGAGGGGGCATATGGGCGTATGGTATGGTGCATGGTGCATGTACACAGCGCACACGGACACCACACAGCACACACTATATTCATTGTACATAGTAGGTACACGATACACACACGGCGTGCGCTGCGCACACAAGATTACACATGGTCGACTCTTGAGAAGCCGAGCGCCCCTGACGCGGACGTACTTAGCAGTGCACTGGCATTCGCATTGGATCAATGAATCAGTGGATCAGTGGGTGGGGGCATGGGCAGCGGGCACACGTACACACGCACACACGCAACGCGTACACAGATGTCCCGTTCTGCTCGTGTGGGGAAGATCAAGATTCAAGATTCAAGATCCACGGTCCAACATAGTCAAGCCGTCCTAGGAAGTTGTGCGCTCGTACTTCAAGCCGCAGGCTTCAGGAATCAGGAATCAGGACGGGCAGACGGACGGACGGACAGGCGGGCGATAGATACCCCTATCCCTTTGGGGTGGCATGTTGAAGAAAGAGTACCGTAAGCGTCTGCGCGCGGTACGCGGGGCCCCGTCGGACAATCCTAGTGACATGATCGTGCTCACGTCCCCCCCGCAAGGTCTCACGTCTCATCAGTTACCCACTACTTGGTGCTCCTTGCGAGGATAGAGTTTGAACTTTGGCAATCAAAACTCAAGGTTCAGGCTTCAAGCTTCAATCTTCAAAGACCGAGCGTTGAATATGCCGGTGACGACATTTGCAGTTTTTTCACTCCGGATCCGAGCTCCGAAATTCTGAAGAGTTGCCTACGGTAGGGCACCATCGCCGGCGGCCCGGCATGCGTGTGTATACGCCGTCGATGATATCCGCTATTCACCAGCCTGGTGTGTTCACCATCATGCGCGTTGGCGTTGGCGGTGTTGCTCGTGGTATTCATGATGCAGCCAGAGGGACAAAAGGAAGCCACCGGGACCCACGTCAGTGGTTAAGTGCGTTAAGTATTAAGTCCCAGAGGGTCGTCCGGGGTAAATTGGAATCGGTGGCACGCCGCACAACGCTGCGATCGATGAAGTCATCTGAATATGGATGTATGGACGGGGATGGGGAGGCACGGGGGGGCACGATGTGTAGTGCCGTGGATCTTGATCGCGTCAGAGAGAGAGGCACCGTGTGGCAGGCAGGTGCACTGCCAAGGATGTAGCGCCAGATAGCATCAGCGAGTAGGAGCAGCTTCCCCCTCCACCGGCTGCTGCGGGACCCAACTCCCCAGGTTGAGGGGCATGTTCCACCATTCAGAAGCGACTGAAGAGTCAAGACAAAAGGCGCCAGAGCCGCTGTGGTTCAACCGCGCAAGACACCAAGCCAGCTCGGTTAGGGGGGTGGAGGCAACACCGAGCGCGCATATAGTCGGGACTCGGGAACGGCCCGATATATCAAGCGCAAGGGTCGAGGTGCCGGGAGATGCTCAAGGTTCGTCCCTGCCAGGTGGTACTCGAAAATGCGGGGAAGAGGCGCACAGGAAGATCTGGCGCGAGATAGCCTTCCAAGCGTTACTTTTATTGCGTAGACAGTCCACGTCTGCGATTTCGGGAGTCTGGACTGCAGAGTGGGTGATTTTCTTGCCTGGAAAGGCATCTCGCGTACACAGCACTGGGTTCTGGGCTCCGTCCAGATTCTCGTCGAGCAGGGACCAGGCTTCAGGCCCCGGGGATATCGTCGCTCGAGACACACAGATACGAGAGAAATAAGCAATGTGTATTATATCTTGTGTGCAAGAAGCAAGGGGCGCGTAGAGAAGACCGGGATGCGGGCAGAGGGATGACTTGACAAGGCCTACACTCCATCCTGTCCACGGAAGAATCCCCAGCATGTTAGGCATTCAGAGCGGAGATTTCGAGGGAGCAGACGGCATCCCTCTGCCGCGCAGACCTTCCGCTCCCCTTCGCAAACAACGATGCCCCAAGGGCTCGCGCATCTCGAGATACACGAGCCCTCGGTATCCCTAAAGCACGCAGATTGCCTGCATAGGGCTTGACGCGGTTCAATTGATCAGGACAGACCGTAGCCGGCCGAGGAGGCGAACGACGGTGCGACAGCAGTTCCGAAAGCTTCCCTAAGCTTCCTCCTCGGACCAACACGCAATCTTCCCCTATTTGCGCTTGGCAAGGCGATCACAAAAAACGGCTAAGCGCAAGGCACACAGGGGATAGGTAGCCGTAGCAATATCATGGAGATCAGGCAGACAGACGCGTATTAATGGCGCCGTGGAAAGATCCGATCGGTTCGAGCTCAGCGTTGAAGTCCGTTCGCCTTCCTGCGAAATCCACGCTGGAAGCCATAAACGGTGAGAGACCGAGTGTATCTCCAGGTCTCCGCGCGTTCGCGTGTGCGGGCGGAACATGGGCAAAGGTTGAGTAAGTTCGCGGAAAGGTGGAAGATTGAACAAGATTAAACTTGGTGGTGTAAAGGACAGTTTCATAGTGGCAACCACACAGACGCAAACACTGAGCTGACTGAAATTCACCCACCATGTCTGTTGCGCCGACCGTCGCTTCTGTATTATCCAACGTCCACAGAGGAAGAGCGTTTGAGAAACGGTCGCTTGCGCTCTTGGAAAATAGCCTGTCCATGTCCCTCCGGCGAGTGGGCGGCCGCTCCGACGGAGGCGTGGACTTGGAGGGCTGGTGGTGGCTGCCACCGCTTCCAACCACCTCAAACTCTTCAGCCCAATCAGGCTATACCGGCGTATTCAACGGAGTCGAAGGGCGCAGGCGAATACGAGTGCTCGCGCAGTGCAAAGCCGAGAAGAACAAAGTCGGGCCGAAGTACGTGCGCGAGCTGGAAGGCGTACTGTCGCGTCACTCGTTCGGTGTCGCTCCCCCTGCCATTCCACAGCAACCACACACCCCTGTTGTCGCGCTCTTGCTCTCCCAGTCGGCCTTTACTATGGCTGCGGTTACGTGTGCGTTCTCTTCGCACCTGCCCTTTATGCTGCTTCGGCTGTCAGAGCAGGATCCGTCACGCGATGGGAGCGACGTCGAGGAGCTATCTGGGATAGTATGCAACAGAGCACTGCTAGGAGAGGAGGGCATATTGGGCGCGGAGTACGAGGCAAGGACGGAGATAAATGGGAATGGGAATGCCATGCCAACGTTGTGGTGGAATGGCGCTCGGTTAAAATCATGGGTGCCCGATGAGTGGAGGCATTACTCGAGAGAAACTTGATCTCCTGAATTCACGTTTCTTTCTGACTATACCACATAAACGACGTGCTAATGTACTTTGGTTCCTGCGGAAAAGCTTGAACCTGAAATGTTTATCGTCCTGTAATTTCTGATTCTTTGGATCTTTCAGCTGCAGTCTGCCTTCGGATTCAAAGCGCGCAGTCCCAATCGCAAGTTACTTACTCCCAACCACCAACCGGCTGGCTTGCACGTCTGCGCCTTCTTCCGTCGATCAGAAGACAGTTTGCAAAAGCTATCGTCTTAAGACGACATTTGCTTCATCGATCGAAAATTCACATCCAGAGAATCCAGGCTGCATAACCATGCCTCGTCTTTTCCGATTTAGCATCTTTCGACTCTCCGTCCTCTATGTCGTGGCTTGGATCTCGTTCCAACTGCTAAGCGCACAAACATCGCAGCCATCTCTGCCGCCATCAAACAACATCCTTATATTGACTTCTCACCCGGACGACGAAGCGATGTTCTTTGCCCCCACAATTCTCTCCCTCGCGAAGCACAAAGATTTGACGGTGTGGGCTCTTGTGTTATCCGTGGGTAAGGAGGCAGGAGCTCAACTATTCCCACATCAACGGCTGCTTATTTGAGAGACATAATTCAAGGGAATGCGGACGGACTTGGGGACACGCGGAGGAGGGAAGTAGAGGAAAGCTACGGCGTGCTGGGTGTGCGACTAGACAGGGTTGCCGTTATGGATCACCCGTGAGCCCAAGATATACCTTTATACCCTTTGCGAATAGACATGAAATCCATCCTATTAATAGCCAACTCCAGGATGATATTACCCGTGCCTGGGACGCCTCTGTGATCGCAGAATTAATACGCCCTTATGTCGAGAAGCATGATATTGACACTGCAAGTTCCTGTCTCCATACTCTGCCTCTTCATACATGTGCTCTAACGGCGATTTCGTTGGTTCCCTTTGCGCTAGATTCTCACGTTTGACTCCTTCGGGGTGTCTCGCCACCCAAACCATATATCCTTGCCGCTGGGTGTCTCGCATCTCCTCTGCGATCCGACCTTACAACGGCCCGCGCCAGCTCTCTACAGCTTGCGCACCACGAGCCTCGTGCAAAAATACACAGGAATGGCCTCGCTGATCTTCCCTTCGCCGCGGACCGCCGGTGGGTTTAAGGTTGTTAGCGGCGTACGACAATATGTGCAGGCGTTAAAGGCCATGATGAAGCACTGGTCGCAGCTCGTATGGTTCCGGTGGCTCTATATTGCTTTCTCCCGGTACATGTGGATCAACGAGTGGGACCGTGTTACGGAGTTGGCATGTTAACATTTTTCATCTGTATCGAGTCGCTTTCTAGCTCGCCCTCGTGATCATACGGCCTGAAGAAGCTCATATATAAACCCAGCGGCCCTTCGTTCGCTGAAGCCCCAGGAGTCGACAGCGTGGACGTGGTTTCTGCATTTGGACTTGCATGGATAGCAATGCACTTCAGACTCAGACCTGTGGGACGTGCGTACGGGCGTTGAGGACCAGGTGTAGAGTCAGCTCTGTCATTCCGGGCGCCGATCCGGAGGTCTGCCATCATGAGAACTTCGGGGAGACGAGAGCCATTTCGCCGTGGACGAGTCCGCTCGCCGAAGCACCTCGAGATGCAGTACTGGGTTATGCAAGCAAGCCGGCATTTCAAGCACGAATGTATTCTTGCCCCCGCAGTTCAAGGGCGCACATCCCGCAATGTCCGTCCAGCCGTCCCCTTCATCGACCCTGTAAACGACAGGGGGCTCAGGGACGCTGCGGAAACATCATGCAACGCATCACGCTCCACAGTGGGCTCAAGATACATTGGCCTTGAAGATCTGCGTGATGAGACGCAAGAGCTGGAAGGTGGAGTGCCGGGCGCCGTCGATAGAAAATTGGCACATCAGATTGGTTACTGAGAGGACGGATCTCCGATGCAGTGCACTATCAGCGTGGGTGGGCTTGAAAAACTGCAGAGTCCTTGCGTTGCTTGAAGTTGAAAGGCGGGGCCGCAGACGCATGCTCACTGCCGAGAGGCCGAGAGTGAATAGAGGGGATTCAACAAAGGATTCTGAGAATTGAGCAACTAGGAGCGGGAGAGAGGGCGCAGGACATCCTTCCGAGTGCAATCTTGACTCTCCCTGTTGGTAGTGCGCACGTTGCCACACGACGTGGCGCACTTAAGGACGGTCAGCCTATAGACTCTACGCTTTCCACCTAGGGATGAATGAATTTCGGTGAGCACGGTACCACCAGACCCCATGCGACTCATGGGCCGCATGGATAGACGACGAACATGAAGCAGGTAGGGGATAGTTGTCTGTGCTTCTGCATATTGAGTATGAATGCTTGCAGTCCCCAACCCCCAGCGATTTCCTAAGTGCTACTTCTCCGAGGATGGGCCGCCCGGAAAGCCAGAGTATTGGTCCCCGACCCCTTGCTTTCTCGGAGCCGATTATCCGGGGCAGATCCACACAGAAAGTCAACGGAGATGAGTACCTCCGTAACGCTGCCATTGATACGCGGCTAGTAAACATGCGAATTCCTGCGAGGCTGCCAGTTGAAGCTCGAAATTCCAGAATGATGTCAGAACAATCTCCGGTTCATATTATCTTCTCCCGTGTAAGTCTGAGCCAAGGCATTTTCTGAGCTCTTAGAGAGATTAGCGAGCCATGGGGTCACACGACACCGGGCGGGCAGACAAAGCCTTGTTCATGGGCCCGCGTAGGGTGAATGTGATACCCAAAGACATGCTCATTTTTTGAGTGTCGCCTAGGGACTGCGGAGGAATGGTGTACCTGCCAAGGGTATCATGTAAGGAGGTTAAAAGCACGAGCTCCTCCTTAACGCTCATTTCATTCAATATGTGCACGTAAATCCGTGCGTATATTGCAATGAAGGAATCGCTGAGCAGGTTAAGGCGAACGCGGCGACGGCGCTCTCCGGCAAAGAAAGGCAACGCAAGGATCATCGCAGAAGGATCTCCTCAAGGCATCAGGAGACACCAGAGAATGGAGAAGAAACAGCGAGTCCAAGCGCCGGCTTTCTAAAGCCTGTAGCACGCCCAAGCGATATCTGTCTAGGGGTAATTAAGCCAAGAGTGCGCTCGATGATTTACCGAATCTAGCATTCCACGTTCGAAACCTGCAGGGTGCTGTACACATCGGCATGTCGTAATCGCAAGGATATCGAGATTGGAAGAGGTGTGGCGAAGAGGGATAGGGGTAGCCTACGATCACGATACCTAAACATTAAAACCTGAGTGTGGCGTGCTGAAGATTCTTTCATTTTTCAACGGTTCAGTAAGCAGGAAAAAGCGCTTCGTGCCGAAGTCACCGCATGTTTCCCAGGACCACCGGATTTCGCAGGAGACAAACTTGGGATGATGAGTGCAGGATGCAGGATGCGGCGCGCCAAATTTCTTACGTAAAACACCCCCGGCATTGGCCTGACCAAAACTTCCTCATCGCGATTCCCTTTTTCGGACAGCCGCTCCGGTTTGTGCGCCATTCCGCCTGCGATCCACTCTCCAACCCCAATTCTGCTCCACCATTATGTAGAGAGGTGCAAAGAAACGTGGAGCCATCGTTAGATGACCGGCTAACACCGGTCAGGCCCCATTTCACCTTGCTGGTTAGGATTAAATACGCTTGAACATGCACCCTAAAACAATCAGATATCGGCTGGCTAGGAATATATATCCACTTCGACACTTGGTCATCCGGCTAAATTAGTACTCACTTGTATGGCGACCAAAAACTTCCAGATACACGCCGCCTAAGTATGGCTCAATAGACCGACGCTACTAGTCTCATCGGGGCGGGGGTAGGGGGTACTCAGGCCTCAGGTCCCCATCTTGCCCGAATGTGACCGAAGGATCCTTCTTTGCAAACTTGAATTTGAAAACAAGCGAACAGCGTCTGCTAGATTCACAGCAGTGCCGAGGCCAGTGATAGTACAAAGTTGAGCGCAAGACACGCACTGAGTGTTGTCAGAGTAACATGACGGGTGTATACTTTGTGCGTGTAAACTTTGTGTTGATCGATTTGGCATTTGGCACAAAAGGTAATCAAAAAAGAGATTTTCCGTTACTAAAGATACTCTTCCCGAGCCTTAGCGAGCTCAGCACGAGTCAACTCAGAGCTCTCATGTAAGATGTACACTATGTAGCATGGAACAAGGGGGAGGCGTGGCGTTCTCGACGTCGTAAAAGGAAACCACTAAATGCTAAAAGGCAAAAGGGTGCTCTGGTTAGTACATATGGAGGAAGAGTGAACACAGAGGAGCGCATTTACTGCTGGGAACAAAGATATCATCTCTCCATGCCACAAATTTCGACATTAATGCCAAGAGACTGCAGAAAAGGTCAGAAAAAGACTCGCATTTTAGTGTATACCGTCGAGCACTCACTTTGCACAGTGCGAAATCTTGTTTGTTTATTTCCGAGGTGAAACGTACAGCTCCAGTGATCTGGGGTGGGATCATCTCCGGGGTAGTAGAATTCAGCGGGGTGCTTCGGGACGTGAAGAACTCAATGATTCCCCGGGGAGTGAGCGCATCGCACTGCAATAGGCTAATTTCCTCCAACTGAGGAAGCAGCCATGCAGGCTCGGGGCCAGCGGAAGGTCTGGCCAATGCTTGGAGGACGGAATCCGTTATGTCGCACTGGTACAGGGAAAGGTCCTTCAAGTGCGACAGGCTCTCCATGCACCGTATAAGGTCCTCGTCATGTACACGTATACCTTCTAGAAGGAGGAATTTGAGTGCGGGCTTTGACCTCGCAATGAAATCATGCAGGAAAGGCCTGTGCACAGGGTCGTAATTACCACGGCGACAATTACCCAAATGAAGGTTGCGTAGCTCTGGTGCATGTATCTGGTCGAGAAGCTCGAGAGTGTCGTGAATTCGGAGATACAAGAGGGAAGGAAAGTAGATGGGTGTTTCACTCTGAAACCCTCCCAGGGGCTGCACGGACAAATCCACGATGCTTGGGGATGACGCTGTGATGAGCTGGTGTATGATATGGAAGGGGATGTCGACCAAGACGAGTTCCTGCACACGAGGGAGAGAGAGTGCTCGAAGGAGGGGATAGGAGTTAGGGTGTCCGTGGATGGTGAAATTTGTGACAAGGTCGAGGGCGACTGGCGCCCGTCCATCGATGGGCCCGAATACTTCATTACAGAAGTTGGAGGGCGACAAAGTTAGCACAATGGTCGTGAGAACACGACTGCATCTCTGGAATATGTCCCAGAGTGCGTGCCTTGTATGAACGGTCCAGTTGAAGCCATCGAGATGCAGGGACCGCAATGAAAGGAGCTCTAAAACATCGGAGCCAAGGAGCTGATCTATGTCCTCTGCCATGTGCAAGCGAAGCTCGGAGAGGGATTCCATGCGCACCACGGACCCGGGCGAACCTCTTCGTAATAGCTGTCCAACTTCGTCGAGATTGCATCGCAAGATATTTGGACATGACTGGAACATGAAGAGAATCTGGTCGGCGCGACCAGCGGTCCCGACGGCAGGTAAGTGCTGAAAATCTATCGATAAGTCTGTAATAGCCAGACCAAGTGACATGAACCACGGGATGCACGTCGTCGCTGAGACGGAAAGATTCGAAGACTCGAAGCCAGGACGAGGGTCGAAAGGGAAGAATAAGAGAATAGGGAATGTAGATCCAAGTGGGTCGTATCCGCCGTCGGCCTCGATGCTCAGGTTGCGGAGGTTGGGAACATATCCTGAGCAGATTTGGAATATAGCTTTTATATAATGTAGTGCGCCTTGGATGCTGAATGATTTCCAGCGATGCATCGAGTCTCGCAAGACAAGCGCAAGGTCCACAAGGCAGGTGGACATCACATGGTCACCAATGGCGCCATTGCCCTCGTTACCGCATAAAATTTCTATCGAGAGATGCCTATTGCCGGCGCGCTCAATCCAGAATGCAGCCTTTCGGTTTGGTTCCCTCTTCGTTATATCGAGAGAAATGGTCGACCAAAATTGCGAGGATCCATGGGCGACTTGTCGCCAAAGACGGCATACCTGTGAGAAACAGATTGTTTCCCAATGGTCTGCAGGCTCGAGCTCGTTGCTCTGGCAAAGCTCGAAAATTTCCCGCAGGATTTCGACGGGTACACTGAGCATACTTGGTACTTGTGGATGGAATCTGGCATGTATTAATCTTTAGTTGCCGAGGTAACTGTCGCGGTTTATAGCTATTGGATGCCACTCACATGGAAGGGATTATGATAGGCAGAAGTTTTCGCGCTACGGACAAGCCCCGGCAATAGTATTTTAGATGGAGGTTGCAGCTTGCAACGTGTTACATGGTTTGTAAGTCTAACTATAAGTGTCGGCTTATGCAAGCTTAAGTGTCAAGATTGCTTGGGCCCTCCGACATACACGTACTATCCAGAAGAATCGTTATGGAGCCTGAAGGCCAGGGGCCTGAATTCTGCGTCAATAAAAAGTGTAAGCCCCCAGAGATAGCTTCGCGTGGCTTAGCGCAAGAGCCTGGAGCGGGAAATTCAGTCACCTAAGAACTGGCAGATGCAACTGGAAAGAAAGATGCTCTTATAGTGCTCTTACCTGCCACTCAGCAAACGTTCTACAGCGTGAACATCAGTCTACGAACAGCAGGACCAGACTCCAAACCAAAACTCAAGTTGATTGGAAATGTTAAAGGCGCCGAGGAAGAGTTTCTTTCACAGAAAGCTTCATCTGTGTGGGCCGAGAGAGTAGAGAGTATTGGGCACAGCGAAAGAGACCATGTCGTAAGGACCCGTGCCACGCCAAAGTATCTCTATTTAATCAAACAAGTTCGTACCCGATGGATAATTCGGAGCGTAGCTTTTAGGCTCGCAAGTCACAACTCACCCGCCACCATTCAAGCGAGTAATAAACCAAAGCACAGTGCATCCCTTGGCAACAAAAGATGATGAAGGGCGAACTAAGAACTTGGAGCCTCGAGAGACCTGGCCGCACGGCGGGGTGAGTCCAACCCACACCCCAGAGACTCGCAGAATCTAGAGGCGCCTGCACCAGATCATCAATCAACTACCTCGTTTAGAATATTTGCTCTATGCGCAGATATCAAGCACGAAGGAGGTAGCTCATGGCGACGATCTGCTGATGCAGCGAGCGGGGAAAGACGGGCATCTTCTTGCGGTCAACCGAGGCTCAACAGCGCGAGCCACAGAGGCTCGGAGCGGGATGAGCAGCGTGGGCTCAGCGACCGAAGGCCCGTGCGTATTTTTGAGCAGCACCAGTGTATATGACTATAGTCCCCGCAGTTTTTTGCATGCAACAGAGACTAGTGTGACTCCCTTGGTGATCATGATCGAATGTCCATGAGCGATGTCACTCTCGAGGAAGGGCGAACTGCAACGCATAAAAAGGTTTAGATCGACGTTGATTATGCACCGAAACCCAGCAAGCTTCAAGAGGACGCAAGGAACGGAACACGAGCCACAGAAGGACCAATTTTATCAACGGTTATCAATCGATTATAACGCCAGTAAATATTTGTAGCCTGCAAACGAAAGAAAGTACACCTAAACATCAAGAGAGAAAAGACGATCAAGCTGAGTACGATAAGTATCTTCTGTGTGACAAACGAAGAAAGAAAACATCACAGATAATTAGTATAATCGGTGCCAGTCTCTGACTCTCGAGCGAGACGTCATCCAAGAAAAGTCGACAGCAGAAGAACAGAAACGGCTCTAGTTCCAAGAAGTTTCAGAATCAAAGAGTACGCATATGCACTGTGAAAGAAAGAAAAAGAGTTTATAAAGTGAGTAGGACGCAATTTCAAGCCACAAAAGGAGGCGCTCAAGGAAAGGAAGGGCGTATGATTATAATGATGGTAGTGGTGGACGATCTTAAACGTCTAAAAGTTTGAAGTTTGAACACAGAAACGGAAGACTAGTGGGCACTTGAACATTGATCATAAAATCTGAGATTTGGCTCGTGGCGATGAAAAAGAAAAGAGAATGGTACAGAATGAACGTGTGGATGTGAAGCTGTGAACATGAATGTACGTCTGGATAAAATGAACATGAATAGGTACCTAGAAAGACCTGAAAGGAAGCAGAGATTATAACACCAAGGAAATGCAACAAAAAAACCGCGAAGTCGGAATAGACGTCGAGTTCGAGATTTATAATAACCAAAGATGGGGAATGAAAAAATGAGAAAATGAAGAGAGAAGCGTGGAAATAGGGAAGAAAAAATGCGAGCGTCAGATACCAAGAGGCCAGGGAGCACAGCTGTCGACCGTGAGCGTAAAATAAGAAACATGAGAAGAATAAAGACGTCGGCGGATAGAGGAGAGGGAGAGTCGGGAGGAAGAGGTACGTTGGTACCGGTGGTAGTTGTCGAGGTGGTAGAGTCCAGATGTTTCAAATCCAGTCGACGATGTCCCCATCTCCAACGCCAGGTTGCATCCACATCGCAGCATATACAGCCAGCCCAGAAAAGACGAGAAAGTTGAGAGAGGTTCCGCCCGTGTCAACAAGGGAGGTCGCCAGACCATAAATCGCAGACAGCCATATGTGCTCATCTTCGCATGGGTGTGCTGGGCGGCATAGCTCCACTCGGGAACTGTGGAATCGCCTTTCTCGCCTTCCTCCTCGACCCCACCACACTGTCCACCCCCGTGCGAATGCCCTCATCCCACTCCGGCCCGTCCACCCACACCGCCCTTCCTGGCAACCCTCGCTCAGCTGTGCGCGGGGTTGCCACAACAACAATAGGATTCTGGTCGTACGTCAGATTACGGTTCCCGGAGGAGCTGACTGCGCGGAGAGTCGCCGTAGCGGACTGAACCATCGCTGCGATAGGCGACTTGGGTCGGGCGGGACGCGGTGTGAGGTGCTTTCGGAGCGAGTGGATCGACCTGGAGCGTTGGGAGGTCGTATCGTCTCCATCAACATCCGAAGAGGTAGATGCCGATGTTAGGTGGGTGCTCACTGTGGGCAAAGAAGTGTCTGATGTGGTGCTCGCTGCGTCTGACGACGTGTGCGACAAGGAATGCGCCTTTGATGATGGCGAAGGTGATTGTGCAGAGATGTATGATGAGAGGATCCGCTCGAGGTTCGGGTCGTCGTTCTCGTCTTCGGGATCAAGACTCTGGCTTAGTTGGCGCCGCATGCGCTGCTCGAGGGTCCACATGAGTGTGCAGTCGCCTCGGTGAGGCACGGGTACGGGAATGTCCAGGTCAAGTTCGGCGGGAGATAACAAAGGTGCGTTGCGGCTCGCATTGCCACGGACGACAGAGGAGGAGCGTGATGCAGGCGTGGAGCGACATATGACAGATTCGTGCTTAATGATAGGCGCGGCCGGCAGCCCGCGCGACTGTGAAGGGTGTGCGAGACGGGAGGGATTGGTGACAGCGCGCTTTGCCTGGGCTGAACGACCCCTGCTTTGCGGACTGTCAGGACTAGGGTGGTCGTTGGCAGAAGCCTGTGGCTGAGATGTCGCGCCGAACACGCCTCTGACGAAAGCGCTGAGCCACCCATCGTGAGACACAGGGCGAGACCGAGCCTGCTTCGCCGCCACCGCGCTCTTTTCCGCCTGCAGATGCTCACGAAAATGTGGCGTCGACGCTGCATGCCGAAGTAGTGAAGTGCGGGCAGGGCGCGGGGCAGATGAGCGCGTGGTGTTGCCCATTCTAAGAGACGCGGAAGACGCGGTTTTGTACAGTTGTCGGTGCAGGGGTGTAGCTGAGGCGTCGTGAAACTTTGATGCGGGGGTGATGGTGCGTGATGGGCGGATAGTCTCCTGATCCTGGTTTTGACTTCGGGTACGGGTGCGTGAGAGAGGCGAGGCTGTGCGAGTTCGATGAGCAAGGGGAGATGATGGGAGGAGTCGGTCGTAATTATTTCGTGAGGGCTCAGAGGCGACTTCTGGCGATGGCTCGTCTTTTCCCTGCTTGGGTGGAGTGCTGCCAGGGATCCAGCCCGAGAGTAGCCTTCCTATGCCTACGCGCTCGGTCAGACTTGCTCGCCTGTCGTCGGAAACGGCCGCAGCGGCGGCGGCCTCTACCCGCTCCGACTCTGGGGTGAAGATGCGGGTTTCCCTGTAGCCGGCTGCAGTCAAGAGTTCCTCCAGGGACTCGTAGGTCTTTGAGGTGCCGCGCTGACGAACGGACGGCGTATGCGGCCGAGATGACTTGGAAAGATGAGTGGGATAACGGCGGCGCTGGGCGGGGGAGACGGGCTGGACGAAGGGGGTGTCAGATGCGTCGCTCCGAGCCCGAGCAGCGAGACACGCGTACCTTTTCGTCGTCTTTTCTGAGCTCGTCCGAGTCGCGGGCGACACTGCGGGCGATGATGGCGGCGGGGACGGCAGCGGCAGCCATGGTGGTGGTCGAGAGAGGGCCGATAATTAGAATAAAAAGCTCTAGGTTTATATAAAAGTCAGATAGGAGGGCGTTTACGTCTGTGGAGTCTCGTCTCGTCTCGATGATCATAGGACGCGGGGTGGTGTATCGCGTTTTCTCGCTTTACGTAAGCCGGCACCCCAGCGCCTCTTTGCTTCCGCCCCCCATTTGGGTCAAATGACACAAAGTCTGGACCCGGTCCATTTCCCACGATTAGGACGCGGTTAAAACCTGCAGGTTTCGTCCTTTTCTTGTCTGGCTCCCGCCGCCATGGTGGACAGGTAGCCGCGTCGAGGTCTGGCAGAAACGCTGTCTCTGCGTTGTCTCGCCAGCCTCGTCTCGGGGCTCCGTTTACTTCTCTCGCTCGGCAAGACCTAGTTGGCAATTCGCACGAGAGCCCAACCGGAGGCCACCTTATCCGCGCGGTTTTTCATTCCGTTTTCTGGCTGCATCTGCGTCCCACCGCGATCCACGCCGGGGCCACATCGTTTCCGCGCGGATCGCGCATGTTTCTTGGATGCGAGCAGAGAAGCCCGCTTAGCTCGGTGCTTGCCTGGCGTGTCTCTCCGCATGCAGCCCTGAATCGTGTATCCCTCTCGTTTCCTCTCACCCACACGGGGGGTGCCGTCTACTTATTTCAGGCATTCCAGCAGTCGTCTTTCCGCCCTACCCCCTGTTAGCACCTCGTACACCCTAGAGCCAGTCTCCCGTAGGCACACACCACGCGAACATCCTCCAAAATGCACATCATACACGCTGTTATCCATTGGAACACACTCCGCCTGCTCTCGTGGTGCTATTTGATATACCATAAATACTTCGCTTGACACGGGTTCCTCATTTCCGTCGAAATATTATTCCGCCCACCCTCGTTTCTCCCCCCGCGACTACACCCGATGACTCCTGTGCAAACGACGGACGCGAAGAAAAGCAGCCGCGGTGCTATTCGCCTCGGCTCTCGCGGTCTACCGTCTCCGGCGTTTGAGGGCACTTAGGGTCAGGAGCATCGTATGCATGTCCCTCTCACTCCCGCGCATACTCATCTCTGACGCCCAGCCGATCTCAAAGCACAGGAACTCTCGATTCATATGCTTGACGCCCATATCGCCTCTGGAGTCCGGATACACGTGCCCTGATCCATCTCTTCGATATATCTCCTGCTTCCCCAATTACGCCAGGAACTTCGATATCGAGGTCAGCAAATTGATTAATTACCAATGTATCCTCGATACCGTTAGACTCACGACAACGCTATTCTACTCCTTTGGGTTCTAAGATCTCTCGAATATATTCAAGAACTTGATTTATTGGGTGCATTCTTGAAGCTTCAAATTTTTGATATCGGGCCTCCATTATGCTGATCGCAATTTGAGAGCAAGTTCACCTGGTTTTTATCGATATTATCAATACATGACAAAATATGCACTTTTATAGCTTCATACTCTCCTCTTCTTTCCAATATCAATAGCCGTTTCCACGCTCCATATTCGACGCTCGCCCACCGCCCGAGTTCATTCAATTCTGTCGGGCCCCAAAGCTTCTGACTTCTTATCTTCCTCGATACCAAGTATGTGGATGCTGACTGAGATCCATGAGCTCATATGGACGTCAGCCTGGCGGGATAACCATCTGCGTTCGCTCGCATAACCCCCTCTTCTCTTTCTATGCGATAGGAGGAGACTGAGGGGCCGTGCTCCCAAGCTCTTTCTTCAGGTAATGATACTTTTGGCAATACATGTGCGCATCGCCCATTTAGATTGCACTATCTGCTCCAAGGTCCTTGCTGCATGCCACCGGCCCAGCTGGTGCTGTGGAGTTGCACGCCGGGTATGGTTGGAGTAATTCGCGTCCGACTCCTCAATTTCATGTGTTCAATGGATTGATATTCAGTACTTTCAGTGGGGGATGCCAGTTGGAATGACCAATCGCAAATAGAGAGACCTTGCGAGATAGAAACGCAGTCCGATTTTCTTTTTTGCGAGATACGTCTTCAATGCGCTGAATTATGTAAAGCGACGTAATTGGTACAAACTTCTAGGCCAATATGGCAGTGGGGCGCACCTTTAGCGAGCCCGGGGTGAGCCCGTATTTCGATATCGCAAGACAACTTGGTATGAGTTCCAAGTATTCCGCGCGCAAGGCCTCGGATCTTAGCTTTATGATCATTGATGACTTTGCGGGCGTGGCACTGGCAGAGACATTGGCGAACGAAGGGGGCTGATTGTTAAATTTGCATTGGCACCGTTGCTGGGCTCGAGTCTCGAAGTTCAAACGTTCATGCATTTCATGGTCAGTCGGGTCTCATATCCTCGTGGCCAGGCAAACTTCGGTGAGAGTACTTGGACTGCTGATCGGGTCATGTATGTCTCCGAGCGCGCGAGCTAGGGCCAGAGAAGTCGAGGGCGTCATTATTATTCCAATGCACAAGGTCCGGGGAGGACCTGGACTCACCTGCGGCCTCCCTCGGGTCGACCTTTAGCCAGAGCTCGCAAACAAGCCGCATACCCGAGCTCCTCGACAAGTATTTATGATGCAATAGTGACACCTAGGCGGCTGGATCAAGCTCAAGCTTGAAAGCAGTGCGTGCGAAGAGAACCCATTGGGGCCGTGCGAAGTTTGGCGTGTTCATGTTTTCTCGGCGTCGCGTGGCCACCCTTCCTTTCTTTTCAAGTTCAAGGCAGTCGCGAAAAAGTTCCAAGCATCTATTGCAAAACATGAGTACCTAGGATACAGACATGAAGATAAAACTCGAAAGGGGCAAGGTTTGTATCCAACTCCGGTAAGGAGAGACTGCATCATGAGCGCCGACTTTCGTCGACGGGATGCGAACTCCAGCTGAGTGGACATGCGATCCTTCTTAGACTTATCGCAGTAGACTTCCACACGGAGGCATCGTTGAGAATTTGACGTGGAAGGACAATAAAGCGAGTCGCTGAAATGAGTGAGGAAAATTTTCACAGGTTTGGTGCCTTTTATAGCGTGTTTTCCACGGTGGCTCGTGCGCATCACGTGATCATTGGTCAATCATCTGGATTTGGAATCGAGCATTATGCTCACCAATGTTCAAGTAGTGACAGCAGAAGAAGTATACAAGTAACAGGCATATGCACACGACAAGTGCAGCCAGTGCCACGGATGATACGTCGTGAAGCGACCACAAATTACGATCTCGCAGATCAGAACGACATAACTATGGTAATGCACACATAGCGCTCTTGGAATTGCAGTAGTGCGCGTATTGTAGTACGATGAGGTCCAGTGATAATCACTGCGCTACCACACCGCCATAAACGCATGGTCTGGGATTATAACCTTCGTGGCAAAGAAACGGGTCGTACAAGTGAAGAAATCAGATTTTTTGCTATTAGAATCCACGTCTCGAAACGAAATTCTGGTGCAGACAAGGCAAACGTGAGATGAGTACAAGCTAGAATAGAGAGAGGCTCGAACACACCTCCAAATCGTGTGCCGTGGCAACAGCCAGCACGAATTTCCGATACTCATCAGTCACTGAGAATCAGATCAACCTTGTTAGCGGATAGATAAAATAGGATCGAGACAGCCCGGAATTCTCACCAAGCGCAAATTCGTTATCCTTCAAAAATCCTTCCAGCACCTCCAATGGTGTCCACGGCGTGATCAGGGCGTATGGCGAATCGGGAGCCCTCCGGAAACGTGTCATGTGTTTGAGAATAGACTCGCTCTGTGTAAGATGGCACAATGGCGTGAGACTCGGTAATGGGCTGACCATGGGTACAGCTATAAATGACTGGCATACCGGATCAGCCTGGCCTGCTTCCCACCTCGTCTTCAAAGCAGGGACATCGAGGTAACCAATAGGTTTTCGCTGAGCCGAAAGAACACTGTCCACGTCGCAGAAAGGAGACTGAGCGCAAAATAGTATAAGGGGGGCGAGTTCACTCACGGGATGTACGAAAAGTCACGCTCATAAGCGAGCTCAATGGCCTTGGCGGTAGGCTCGGTCTTGGGAAGCGCGAATGCAGGGGGGAGTTGGAGGTCCTTGAGATCGCAAGAAGCACTCAGTGGAAGAACTTTTGAGAGAGCAGCAAAGTCAAAGTCCTCTTACTTCAACTACAGCACCGCGATATTTATCGGCGGGAGAGCTGGCTGCGACAGCTGGCCAGCTGGAAGTAGGTGCTGATGATGAACAGAGCGTCGAAGTGGCCATGATCCAGTCGGTTTGGGAGTCGCGAAAGGTGAGAATGATTTGAGATAAAGATGCAAAGGGGCGGTCCTGGTAATCTTGGTAAATCGAGCTATCAAGTAGTGCGTTGACCCGGGTAAGCTGCGATGGGCCGAATGTCGTCGATCCTTCTAACGTTAAACTAGACTGTCGCCCTCGACTCAGTATTCTGCAGACTCACAAAATAGCTATGCTGCTACTTACTAGCGCCTGCGATGATAAGTATTCCAACCAGTGTTGAACGTCTTATTTATCTATTGGATAAAGAGAAGAGTCAAAAGTATATTCTCATTGGCTGACGGACGCAGTCAACGTTTCAACCCGGAAGCAACCAGCGCCAGTTTCGACCGCGTTCGTCGCGATTCCGCAAGCGCTGAGCGCTGCAGCGCCCAACAGTAAGTATTAGTTTCATGTCAATAGACCGCTGAGAGAAAACTTGCGATCAGGGATCCTGTGGAGCCGTAGAATTGAAATGCGGCAAATATTGTGAGCTTTGTATGTACTCGCGCTTTAAACTCACCGTCCACAGCTTGCTCATCCTCGGATCTGCTCGCAGCTTAGAATCACCGAGGCGCGACAGCACATAGTGGCCAGCAGCTACTGCTCTGAATCTGCCGGCGCCGTCGATCCTTGGCAGTACTACTGGCTCCAGCAACGTGCGCACCTACGCCCGTGGCTACGGAGACAATTTAGACGATGACGACTACGAGGATGACACAAGTCACCGCCCGATTGACGATGGCGGCAAAGACAGAGAAAGCGGAATCGCCGAAGACGGTGAGTATGATCGGCGGGGTCGCCTAGGTACACACCGATGAACGTTCGCAAGCAAACGAGAGCCGCTGTATGTTTGATTCTCGGGGCTAAGCGCCATATTATTTGTGTTGGCTCCACCCGATCCCTGAGCGCAGATTTTTCTGAGAGGTCTATCGACACGAAAATGGCAGCAACGTTCAACGTCTTGCAAGCGAGTTGGTTGAGACTCATTTGCTCAGCAGCGCTCAACATTACTTTGTGTAACGTGCCAAAGCTTTGTTATTCAGAATGACGCACCCTTACACGCGATGTTCATTTCAGAGACTCAATGCGTCAATAGGAAGACCTCAGTTCAATCATGGCACTGCTGCTCGCATGACGCAAAAGTATCTGATAAATACTAGCTATGTGAGCCAAGGCTATCAGTTACTTCGACTCCATTCTTATCCTCAATAATCAGCAGGCTCTCTTACAAACGCAACCTAGCCCCACCCCGCGTTTTCGGCAGATTTTGATGCGGTGATGACGCTGGTGACGGAGTTCCAAAGCAGACGAAGAGCACAGTGCCCGGGCGTTGCGGAATACGAGAGCGACAAGGACGAGCGGCCATCAAAGGATTATGGAAACGGACGACCAGCGAGGGCCCGTGGCGAAGGACAAGGCCCAGAAGAGGACTCGGGTCCGGCCTAGTAGGCTCGATGTCTTGAGACCGTGGGCTGTACACCGGTGTCGTGTTATCCTTGATAAGGCTCAGTAAATATCTTCTTTCGCATTCAATTGGATGGTGTAGGCACTTATTTTTGTGGGGAGCTTATCAAGGAGATGCCGACTGTGGCAAGTCGGGCACGCGGAGTTCGTCAAACAAAAATTTGCTTCACAGGCACGCCTTTTCCCAACGAGCTTCACAAAGTCTACGCGCGCTCAAGCCCATCCATCTCAAGCCCTTTATCGGTAACGCAGTTGGGCAAATCTCCGGGAATTATTGCCTGGGAGACTTGTGGGAAGTTTGGCCTCCTTGAACCTCGTCAGTAAGCTCTTTCAGACACAGCCCACCAAAGAACAAGATAGGATCGCACAACAAGACCGCCATCCACTATCCCCAGCCCGCTCTCGTTAACCACCCCTTCCAATAGACAGGGCGCGGCCGACGCCGTGCAGCAAGCAGTAGTGACACGCATCACAGCAATGGATAAGCTCAGTGCGACGGCAGTTATCAGCTTGCAAAATATGGCGGTGAGTAGATATTCCTAATGCAATGGAATGCTGGGAATGTGTCAAAGGCAACACGCGGATATTCATAGTACACAAGCAAGCGATGGCGCAGTCCGGTGTGCGAGCACGAAAATCCGAGCAATGGCCAGCATGGGTCAGCCATGTCTATTTAAGACTTTGCGGACCTAGATGCTGTGCGAATCCAGATGCTGAACCGGTGAGCCGAAGGGGACGGCAACGCCTGCAGCGCTGGCGTACTTGCATTTTGCGCGGGAGTTTACTGAACAGCCACGGGACATTTTGTCATCGGCAACTTAGGTGTATGCATATGGTAGCTTACTTGTGCTTATGGCCATTACATGCACCTTTTGTGTATGATATTTAGGCAAGAAAATCATTTTTAGAGGCATATAACCCCTGTAAGTCGCTTATGGGCGCTTATGGGCTATGCTTATAAGCATTCGCCCAAGTTGCTGATGGTGATTGGCACAGAGACAGCATCTGGTTCGTCGAGCGGGAGGGCTCGGCATCCCGTTCACGTCGTTTTTTTCTTATGGTCTTCGAGCCAAGGCAAGTCCGCAAGATCCCACTCCCCCAGCTGATTGTGTTGTGATGCAAGAGCTCGCTGCATCAAAGCCGACAGTTTCTAGGCTCGCGATAGGGCTCAGGGCACTTCAATTGATCTTGAAATTGTTTTCCACTGTAATTGTGCATGTGCTGTTGCTTTGAGGCTCCGTCGCAGCGTAATTAATGCTCCAGCGCTTGCGAGAATATCAGCTCATCAGCTGGGTTCCAATCCTGTGATGCCAGAGCGAGGCTTTCCTCGCATCCTTTGGGCTTATGGTGATAGCACAAGATAAACCCTGCGTCTATTAGTATTGTGTTCATACACGCTACACATCCCACCACGCACTTACCTCAGAACATGATTCCGTACAAGCCTCAGCGATTTGAGGGCCGCATTCGCTGGGCAGTGGGAAGTAGTACAACACCGAGATGAGATCTAGCGTTGATGCATGATGACCCAGCTGGCAACATGCGACAAAACTTGCAGAGTCGCTGGTGAAAATGATTAGGAGCTCCCCAACGTGACCATCGGATTGATCACCCTCGACCTCCAGCGAGCCCTGTAGCCCGAGCGGCACGACTTCAATCCCAAGCGTCGCGAAGCATGATGGCCATTGGCAGAGGGTGGTGCGTGGATGCTGACTTTGACGAGGACGGTAGGTTTATGGGAATGATCGTCACAGTTGGAAGTAAGTATGTGGCCCCGAGTCTCCTTTAAGCAGACCAATACATCATCCCGGAGGTCATGGGGACCATAGGGACGCCGTATCAGTCTGCTTGAAGGAGACTGGGTGGCTCGGATGGAGTGGACGCGCTCCTACGTGCTCACGAGCGACGTCCAGTCGCGTCCGCAACATTCTTGCGTAACTAGCACGGAATCGGAATTTGAAATCGGAGCTTGGTCCGAAGGCTTGCTTCAGTTGCTTCACACAACGCTTCACACCTCGTCGAACCTGCATCACTGGTTATAACTATCATACCTGCGGCCTTCAGTATCAGATTATCTCGCGAGGTGACTCAAGCCATCCAAAAGACCCACGACATTAGCCTCGACATCATGTCCGACTCGAAGATCGCACGACCCGACAAATTTCGCATCCTTATCATCGGGAGAGCGAATGCAGGCAAGACAACTATCTTACGAGCGGTATGCGGAGCCGAAGGGGAGCCTGACGTCTACGATCAAAATGGCAACAAAGTGCGTGGTTTCGTGTCGTTACAGGCAGGCATATGTCGCTTACCTCTTACGTTGGATTGCGTTCAGATCATAACAAGTCCCAAGACAACTCGCTCGGCCATTCGCACCACTCTTCGTACAATTCGTGCCCGGCTTTCACGTGAAAAGCCGCACCCCACGGGAGGGAAAGACTCGATCCTCTCCCCGTCGCCTCTGGTATGTCCTGTGTTAACTTCCTAACTCTGTACTACGCGTGTTGCGCTCACGCATCTTTATAGCGCGGCGAACATAATATTGAGTACCCATTGATGTTCCGAGGCAGTCCCGGCTTCGTCTTTCACGACTCCCGCGGATTTGAATCAGGGGCAGTCGAGGAGTTGGAGCTAGCTCAGAAATTTATACAAAATAAAGCAAATTTAGGATCGATGAGGAACCAGCTCCATGCTATCTGGTACGGAAATGAACTTGCTATGCTGTAATTCATTTACAACCTTTTCTTTCTCGACTTAGGTACTGTTTCTCTGCTGATAGCAATAGGTTTATGACTGCTGCGGATAAGGTGTTTTTTGACACTATCGACACTGGCACTGGTCTGTTATATAATCTGACTGACTCATAGCCCCAGTCCCATGCCCGCTAACTTGCTCTTCCCACAGTTCCTGTGATTGCCATCTTCACCAAGTTTGATGCACTTGATGCTGCTGCATTCAGTGCACTTAGTGATCAAGGTGTCCCATTTGCAGAGGCACAGAGGAGGGCTCCTGATCATGCTCGAGAACAATTTGACCAGAACCTCTTGCCCCTGATTAAACAGCTAGCTCACCCTCCTAGGGCTGTTGTCTGCCTTCGAAGTGAGGGATTTCAACTTCAGGAGCAGGTTATTTTGAACTGACTCATGTTTACATGCAGATATGCACAACAAAGGTTCTCAAGGTGCCATCAAGAAGGCAGCATCAGAGCTGATTGAGAGCACTGGTGCTGCTTTGGATGATAGTGCCTTGAAGGTTTTACTGGTCCAAGCACAGTGTGTGAATGTTGAGCTATGCATGAAAGCTGCTGTGAATAGGTGGGCAACAAGCTCTCCTCTATTGCCTGTGATCTAACTCAGCATTTATTTAGTGGAGTCATCACAAAGGCTGCACAGGGTAATGTCTTGTGCTTAGTAGCTGCTGTTAAGAAGAAGACTTAGAGTTACACATCCTGTTGTAGGTGCCATCCAAGCAGACCCTGCTACATTCAATCCCCTTCAAGAAAAGTTGATTAGGGAGATATTCCAGTGGTTTCCCTATATATGGGTTAGTAGTGACTTATTTCAGGCTTCAGATTGCTCACATTCACATATCTTTTCAATGTTAGGTTTGTCTGGAGACTACTGAAAAGGAGAAATAAATGACCAACTATGTGTTTATAACATTTACAGGGTGTCAGTGCATTTGCTTTCCATCACCCTTGCAAGCCTATATTGACAGAATGGCCTCCTCCAACAGTATGTAAGTGTATTATGTGAAACTTATTCATTCATCATATTCACAACAAGATATTTACTATCTACCAAAGAATGTAAGGAAACATCCATACATTGAGAATATTAGTTTCTAATTCAATGTGCTTTCACAGAAGGTGACATTCTGCATCATATGCCAATTGAATATTACCTGAGTATGGGTATACACTTGCAGCTAGTGAGTTGTATGCCCAGTTATCTACACAAGAAGCCTAACTAATTGGAAAATAACCACAATCATCTAGATAGTATGTTGGCAATCATATTATTTTGTGAACACATGACTGAGTAGATAACTTGGTGCCACCCCTGAATAGGAAGTAAGTGCTTGGCCTGCCTTGCATCACTTTCTACATTGAGTAACCATTACCCTTGTACCAACAGGATGTGGGTGTCTTAGTTACCTGTTTCATATGCACTGGGCTGTGCTCAATTTTTGTGTCTGCTTGATAGCATGTGAGGGGCTTATTTGCTTGTCTCATACCTGTGTGCTGTGTTATGCCCACTCATGCTTCCTCCTCTCCAGAATGTGAGCACATTGGCTGGTTGCTTCATGCCTATGTACTGCCTTGTACTCATCATCATGCCTCCTGTGCTAAATAGCTTGTGAGTCTCCCAGTTATCATGTCTGTATACCACACTATGCTCATCACCATGCCTCCCACACTTAATAGGGTGTAAGTATCTTAGCTGGCTGCTTTGTGCTTCCTTGGCTTGCCACCCAACCTCATGTGTTCAATAGTATGTGAGTGACTTGACTGGCTGCTCCATACCTGTGAGCTACACTGTGCTCATCACCATGCTTCCTGTGCTGAACAGGATGTGAGTGACTTGACTGACTTGTGTGCTGCCCTTGCTCACCACCCAGCCTCCTTTGCTCAATAGGGTGTAAGTATCTTGACTGCTTGGTCATACCTGTGTGCTGCCCTATCCTCAGCACTATGCCTTCTTCATTCAACAGCCTGTGAGTATGTTGAATGATTGGCCATACCTGTGTGCTGCATTGACCCAGCCTCCTTTCCTCAATAGGATGTAAGTAGGTTGACTGATTGGTCATACCTGTGCTCACCACTCAGTCTCTTGTGTTTGATAGAATGTGAGAACCTTGACTGGCTGGTCATACCTTTGTGCTACCCTGTGCTCACCACCCAGCTTCCTTTGCTGAATAGAATGTAAATATCTTGACTGGTTGATCATATCAGTGTGCTACCTGTACTCACCACCTAGCTTCTTTTGCTCAACAGAGGGTGAGCATTTTGGCTGATTGATTATACATGTGTGCTACTTTGTGCTCACCATCATGCCTCCTTCACTAAATAGGTTGTGAGTGCCTTGGCTGGCTATTCATACCTGTGTGCTGCCCTGTGCTCACCACCCAGCCTTTTTTGCTCAATAGACTGTGAGTGACTTGCCTGGCTGTTCATACCTCCATGCTGCCCTGTGCTTACCACCATGCTTTCTGCACTAAATAGGATGTAAGTGTAACGGTAGGGTGATCGGCTCACTGGCTGACAAGAATATATGATGGATGAAGGGCGAGGACTGCAGCTGGATAGTGAAGTGGAACACAAGGTCGTCGGCGATGGGATTAGCGGAGATCACTCGGATGATAGGTGCGGTGTTAGATGAGGAGTCACTACTCAAAGCGAGTAGATCAGTCAAGGTGAGAGTCAGTGGAAGAGCTATGATTGCGATGGGGAAAGTACAAGAGGCTGCTTGGGGGAAATCCCTCCGAGCAGCCCTCCTTCTTATATACATGTGCGAGGAGTTATTATTAGTATCTACTATATCTATCCGCCCCCTCCTTGCGCTGTTCTTCTGCTACTCTTGGAATGATCTCCTTGCAGCATAACCTCTTCGCGGCACAATCCTTTCTCGGATTGTGGAGTGAGAACCTTAGTTCTCGGACTGATGTAGGGATCCATCCTTTTCCGGATACTTCCAATCTAAGGTTCATCCGGATTCGCTAAATATTCTTATTCACACGAGTGGAGTGGGAATTCCTAATGATATCCCTTCCTATCGTGTCCTCGGGTTCCTATTCCTGTATTCCTTGTATAACCGGAGAGGCGGAGAGTTATTGAATTGGCGGAAGCAAACATCATACGCTTATGTTATGCGTTAGCGTAACATTACCCCCCTTCTAGGGTCGGATAAGGGTCAAATACTTCCTGGGTTTATGTTATATTAGCCACTATGGCGTAGCGGTTTTTGTGGAATCTTCAGATTTTGCAGAGGCTGCGAGTTCGAGTCCCAGTCGGGACAACTTCGACCCCATAAGGTTGGGTGAACTTTTCCGGGGCCATCGCAGGACTCACGAGTCCGGATCCTGGGGTGCGTCATAGAAAAAAAAGTAAGTGCAATTTCCTAGTAAAAATATGCCAGTGTATGTAGTATATCCGAATTCTCGAGTGATCGCGGTACGCACCTTGTACGGGTCCTAGAGTATTCTTGCAGATTATGTAAGTCAAAATTCGTCATTAATCGTGTCCGTCAATACTGGTAAGTGGGTGTTTCAATAAAACTGCGGCGCTCCCCAAGCGCGGGCTTTTTGTAAAATGTCTTGATTTTTATTGATTTTTCAGTGGTCCAAACTCGGGGTATTTGTTGTGGAACTGTTGTAAATAATCTTTTGCTCCGATGAGATTTTCCGGTGGTTCCCAAGTGTTTTCTTCTGGACCATATCCTTTCCACTGTACAAAATACCTAAGTTTCTTGTTTTTCCGACCAACCCATTTGGCATTTAGAATTTTTTCCACTTCAAACTCCTCTTCTCCATCGTCTGCAATGATAGGTGGTGGAGGATCCTGCTTCCTTCCGATGATCTTATCTATTTTGTATGGCCGTAAAAGTGAGATATGAAATACCGGATGAATTTTCATTGTTTTTGGTAGGATAAGCTTGTAAGTGATATCAGAGAGTTTCTTTTCAATGGTGAAAGGTCCAATCCATTTGTGATCGAGTTTCTTAGCAGGTCGCTTAGTTGTGATGTTTTTTGTACGGAGCCAGACTTTATCTCCTTCCTTTAATTCATTAGGCCACTCCGATTTCCGCTTTATGTCAGCATATTGCTTCATTCGATTATTGGCTTCTATCTGAAATTCCTTTATTTTCTTGTGTAAGTCTCGTAGTGTTTCTGCAAGATTTTGCGCCGCCGGAATATTAGAATTCCATCCCCCTGGTGTTATTACCGGGTGTCTGGCATTATTGGCGTAGAAAGGTGATACGCCTGTAGCAGAGCTCTTCGCATTATTGTGTGTGAACTCTGCAAAAGAGATCCATTTATGCCAGTCGTCTTGTCTGTATGATGTATATATTCTGAGAAAAGTTTCGACACTTTTGTTTTTTATTTCCGATTGACCATCGGTTTCTGGATGATAGGCTGTACTGAAGCGTGGTTTAATATTAAGTTTTTTGTATAATGCGATTGTGAATTTGTTATTGAACTGTGTTCCTCGGTCAGAAATGGTTTCTTCTGGGGTACCATGCAATTTCCATACGTGGTCGATAAAAAGTTGTGCCGTCTCTTCAGCACCAATGTCCGAATGCGTTGGGATGAAGTGTGCCATCTTGGTGAAGCGATCGACAACTGTTAGGATCGCATCATACCCCCCCGATTTGGGCAACTCAATGATGAAATCATAAGTAATAGACTGCCAGGGTCTCGAGGCCGGGGGTAAGGGACGCAATAATCCTAAGGGTTTCGATTGAGAACTTTTAGCACGTATGCACACTTCGCATCCCTGAACATAGTCGCGAATGAATTGGTGCATCCCTTTCCACCAATACTGTCGGCTTACTAGATCAAGAGTTTGATCGATTCCAAGGTGTCCTGCGGTATGCGAATCATGGAGTGCCTCAAGAATCAGGCGCTTGATTTCCGGATCGTCTGGCACCTTGATTTTTCCGTCCAATACCTCCAACCCACCTTTCCGTTTGATTTCGTGCAATATTTCTTCGGTGGAAAGTGACGCGATCGTCTTAACTTGTTCCGGTTTCAAGAAAGCCGTGTGAGGTGGTGAGGTCCGATATTTTTCCCATTGGGGAAGACGGGATAAAGCATCTGGCTTTCCAGACTTCTTTCCTGGTCGGAAAACAATTTCAAAGTCATAACGAGACAATTCCTCCGCCCAACGGGCTTGTCGGCGTGATAGTTGCTTAGATGTCATGAAGTATTCGAGGTTTTTGTGGTCGCAAAGGACTTCCGTCTTCTCCGGGCACCCTTCCAGGTATGCTCGCCATTCTTTGAAAGCTTCTACGATGGCGAGCATTTCCTTGTCGTGTATGTCATAATTTTGTTCTGGTGCTGATAATGACTTGGAACAGAATGCGATAGGGTGTAGAAGGTTATCATTTCCTTTTTGTGATAGGATTGCTCCTCGTGCAAAGTCTGAGCAATCTGTTTCCATATAGAATTTTTTAGTTGTGTCAGGGTGGATCAGCACCGGTGCTGTAGTCACCTTCTCTTTCAAAGTCTCAAACGCGCCTTGTTCCGTAGGTCCCCATACCCACTTAGCATTTTTTCGCTGTAAGTTATTAAGGGGTCTTGCAATGTGAGAGAAATTGGGAATAAAACGTCGATAAAAATTGAGCATACCAAGGAAGCGTTCGATGTGCTTGACTTTTTGTGGAGGCTCCCACTTGGTGATGGCTTCGACCTTTCGAGGATCCATGCGTATCTCCGTTGGAGTGACGATGTACCCCAAGTATTCTATCTCCGTTACTTCAAAAGATGATTTTTCTGCTCGTACAAACAGGTAGTTGTCACGTAATCGCTGTAGAACTTCTTTGACATGCACACGATGTTCTTCCAGATTTTTTGAGAAAATAAGTATGTTGTCGAGGTAGACGACAACGTATTTATCAAGTAGATCGCGAAATATGTCGTTCATGAAATGTTGGAACACGGCCGGGGCATTGGTTAGACCAAACGGCATGACTTGGTACTCAAAATGTCCATATTTTGTTCGGAATGCCGTTTTCCATTCATGCCCTTCAGCGATGCGTATGTTGTTATATCCTTGACGGAGATCTAAGGCGGTGAATATTGTAGAACCGTGGACCCTGTCGATCAATTCGCTAATTAAGGGAAGCGGATATCGATTCTTTATAGTAACTTGATTTAATGCTCGATAATCGACGCACAGCCTCAAGGCGCCACTCTTTTTAGCCGCAAAGAGAATTGGTGCCCCGGCTGGTGATTTGGAAGGACGAATGAATCCTTTTTTCAAATTTTCATCAATCCATTTTTTTAATCCTTCTGACAACTCCGGGTTCATAGCATATATTGGCCCAAATCGAGGTTGGGTTCCAGGCAAGAGATCAATCTTCATATCATATGCCCGATGTGGGGGTAACTTAGTCATACCCCCCTTCTTGAATACGTCTGCAAATTCCTTATATTGCTCGGGTGCCTCTGTGCTTTTTTCTTTCTTCTCGTCTGTGGTCATCACATATGCGTCCCCTTGCTGTCTCTCGACATGTCCATATGCAACAGTTGATTTCTTTTGGCAATGTTGATGACAGAATTTCGTGGTGAAAGCGACTATTCTCCTATTCCAACGGATGTGAGGATCATGTTTGCTGAGCCATGGCAACCCTAAAATAGCTTCAAAATCGCCAAGATTTGTGATGTTTAATCTGATTCGTTCGAGGTGGTTTCCTATTTTCATTAACACTGACACTTCATGTGTTATTGCCCCCTCCGAGAGTGTTCGACCATCAACCACTTTTACCGTTAGTGGAATTTTACGGCGTCTGGGAGTAAGCTGTAGTTGTTGGACTGTTTTTTCGTGAATAAAATTCCCAGTTGCCCCTGAGTCAATCATGGCGTGCATGTCGTACTCAGGTTGCCCGGGTTGCTTGGCAATGACGGTTTTGATGATTAGGTGATTTCCCGAGGGCATCACATTAAGTTGAACATAGTTAGCCCTAGGTCGAAGTTGAATAAGATTGGTTACTTCTTCAATTGGAGATATGGTAACATTTCGTAGGACCATGCTAGCTATCTTGTCCCCGTGTCGAATATAGGTGTCCGTCCTGCCACAATTAATTAGGTGAATATGTAGAAGCCGGTTATAGGTAGGATTAACACAATGGGCACCCATAACAATATTGTTCCGTACTGTAATTCCTCCGTGGACATCAAAATGAATATATGTCCCCTTTGGTGGTTTAATGGCTAATCCTGTGCTGAAAGTATGCGCTTGCCCAGGTTTGAGTATCCTCCTTTCATCGGAGAAAATGTCATACCCGATGTCAGATTTTTCGGGAAATTTTGCTGAAGTGGTTAGTCTTTGAACTTTTATTGATTCGGCCGATGCTTTTTCTGATGATGAGGTATTATTAATGTGAAAGGGATAGATTACATGGTCATCATCAGAAAAGGGCGCCTGAGCATTATCGGCTTCGTTGCTCAGGCCATTCGAAAAGACCGGTGCGGAGCCATAGCCGCAATATATTCATCGACATCGTCTAGTTGCATGTCATCGAATGCTGTGTTAATTTCAACATTTGGACGGTTTTGTCGTTGTGGCTGAGAAGCCGATCGGAAATTCAAAGTAGATCGATTATTATTGGGTTGATTACGATTAAATGGCCTAGATGGTCCCTGATTACCGAATGGTCGACGATTAGATGGGGGACTTCGGCAATCTCTCCTGATATGTCCTCGTCGACCACAATTCCAGCAGACCGGATCAGGAACCGGCATCGGCTGTCTATTTGTATTATTTGCCCATACTCGATTAGTTGTGAATGAGGGTCGCGGTGTGAGCTGCGGTCGTGGTTGAAATCTAAGATTGGAATTAGTGACCGAGGACGTAGATGGTCGCTGGGACATTAATCGAAGTTTGCTTTCCGCAGTCAGGGCCGAGGACTGGGCTTTATTAAGGGTCGAGGTATCGTAATTTCCCAGAAGGAGTGCGTTATTAATATTCCAGGATAGGCCTCGGACGAAGATCTGTCCTAATTGAGCGTCATTAGCTTTCTTATCCCATCCGGCATCTAGGACGAGATCATTGAAACGAGCAATATAGTCCGAGACCGTCCCCAACTGCTTGTAATCCATAAGTTGTCTAGACGCATACTCCTGTTTATTTCTGTCAAGGAATTGCTCAAGAAAAGCCGTTTTGAAATCACTCCAGGGTTTGGGTGAATTAATCCACTGACGACCCCATTTGAAAGCAGAGTCATCGAGCATGCCAATGGCATAGGAAATTTTTTTGTTGTCGGTGTCAAATTTATCACCGGATGCACTAAAAAACAATTCTAGTTTCTCGATGAAGGTCTTCGCATCAACCGGTACCTTTCCAGTGAAAGTAGCAGGTTGAATGTTAGATAGCGATGTGAGCACCTGATTATTCGAGGATGATGAAGCGATTGAAAATAATTGAGTGCGAATCTCCTGAGAGTTCTCATTTCGTAGGGCATTAATGTTGGAGAGAATTGACTGAAGTATTTCATTATTGATTTGGTCGGTCGCTGGTTGTACAGAATGAGAAGATGATGATGAATGGTCGGCTTCCTCCTCATTAGTGCCTTGTTCGCTTTCCTCTTCTAATGCCTCCTCCTCCTCTTCCTGTTCCTGCTCTTCTGTTCCTCCCTGGTTGCTACGTCGTCTAGAGTCTAATGAATAAGGGTTAGGAAAAGCAGGGGACCGTGCTCGAGGAGAGACGAACCATTCTGTCTGTTGGCCCAGATCGACGGCTAACAGGGATCGGTCCACCTCCTCCTCTGACGTAGGCGGGCCTCTCTGGCTGGGGGGGGCTGGGGTTGGGTCTGGGCTGGGTAAGGGCCCGCGCGAACTCGTGTTCGAACGGGTTGTACTCGCGAAACGGCCTCGGCTGTCGCGTGGCTGGGTGTGGTGGGACATGTTGACGGAGATGAATTATGTGAAAGATTTGATAAAGGATAGTCTCAGCGGAGAACCTGTTTTCGAATGCCTCGACGAGTGGAGTGGGAAAAATGCGATAATCGAGGCAATAGGTGACAGATCGAGGGTCAGCCTCTGGTCCGAAATGAATACGGAATGTGTTTTCAAAAGGGGGAAAAAGGGAGAGCGATATTGGACGAAGTTCTCCTTGGCAAACTTCTAAACAGAGCTCTCTAAACCGGACCGGTGAGTTGAGAGTTTGATGATTAGTGAGATAGATGTGTTTTTCAAAATATCCGCCGTTCCAGTGGATTTGTTTATACAATTGATCTTGAAAATATCCACGCTCTAAATCAAGGATATGAAAATTATAGGAGAAGAGCACTAATGATCGGTTTAGTTAGTATGAATCTTCCCTATAGACGTTAATGAATGCAACGTACTGTTGAACGGTTTGATGAAATTGATATGTGAAGAAAATATGCTCCAAAACAGGAGAGCGATAGCGGAGGAATTCGAGATTGGCGAAGGGCAGTTGTTGTTGGAGGTCAAAAGTAGTGAGACCCGGTACTATTGGTTCGGGATAGTGGATGTAGGAATAGGCGGAGTCGAGGATGAAGAAAAGTAGTGGATGAAAAAGGAAACAATATATTTGGAAAAATAAGAGGCCGGAGTCGTGAAGCGCGGCGGGATCGACGTAATAGATCGGGCAGGTGGCGCGACCAGTATGAAAAGGCCCTAGGTCGTTGATGTCAGTGTCCGGATACGATCCTGGGATGGTTTTTTGGGTGAGAAGAAATTTAAAAGAAGACCGGGAGGCGGAGTTCCCAAGAGTCAAGGGTAAAATTAGTGTGAGATGGTCGGAGGAGAGATTATCAAACTGATTTGAGTAGTAATTGGCGGTTTCTAGGTCTGGAGCGTCAACTAATAGCCAGTCGTGTCCTAGTAGTTCACAGGCTTGGTCGTCGCACGGTTCGGAATTGGTAAGGTCCTCGTCGCAGTAGGAAGAAAGGTGCGAGTTGACAAAGTTGTCGAAAAGATTCCTTTTGTCGAGCTGCCAGTAGTGTATATCCCCGTTGGAATGAAACCAGGAAGAGTCGGCTGCGTTGGAGCACAACCAAATGTAGACGAGGGCGACGACGAGGCGGGGGAATAAAGCACAAATGGATAGTGCGAATAGCCCACGGGCAGCGATAGCGATATTTTTTCGGCGCTGTTCGAGTGCAGCGTAGTCTATATCAGAATTCCACCCGGAGGACCAACCGGATGAAGATGTGGTAAATGCTGAGGGTGAGGCGGGTGGCGGAGTGATCGGAATCAGTTCCGGTAATGAATCCGGAGTAGATGGAAAAGGTGAATTAAAAGGTGAAAGGAGACCGTTTGACTCGATGTCAGCGTCGTTTGAATGATTAGATTGGTTTTCAATGTCCCAACCTGGTGCAGTCCAGGGGTGGAGTTGGAACCAGTGGTGCTCGTTAAAGGGGATGTCGGTTGGTTCGATGGTAACCGTTCGGTAGTCTTGATGGTCGGCGATGCAGTTGAAAAATTCAACCACGTTGATGAGGTCACTGATATTTCTCCTAATATTATGGTGTGAGCGATGTTCCTCGAGCTGTTGGGTAATAAAAGCCGAGACGAACCAGCTGGAATGGGCGTCCTGGTGGAAGACGAGATTAATTAGTTCCTCGAGAGAGGCGGTATTGATTTGTTGATAAAATTCGGCGGGAAGATCGATGACTTGGTTGTTTTGGGCCACTTGTCAGGGAGTGAGATTTTTATAGAAGCAGCCTAATGTAACGGTAGGGTGATCGGCTCACTGGCTGACAAGAATATATGATGGATGAAGGGCGAGGACTGCAGCTGGATAGTGAAGTGGAACACAAGGTCGTCGGCGATGGGATTAGCGGAGATCACTCGGATGATAGGTGCGGTGTTAGATGAGGAGTCACTACTCAAAGCGAGTAGATCAGTCAAGGTGAGAGTCAGTGGAAGAGCTATGATTGCGATGGGGAAAGTACAAGAGGCTGCTTGGGGGAAATCCCTCCGAGCAGCCCTCCTTCTTATATACATGTGCGAGGAGTTATTATTAGTATCTACTATATCTATCCGCCCCCTCCTTGCGCTGTTCTTCTGCTACTCTTGGAATGATCTCCTTGCAGCATAACCTCTTCGCGGCACAATCCTTTCTCGGATTGTGGAGTGAGAACCTTAGTTCTCGGACTGATGTAGGGATCCATCCTTTTCCGGATACTTCCAATCTAAGGTTCATCCGGATTCGCTAAATATTCTTATTCACACGAGTGGAGTGGGAATTCCTAATGATATCCCTTCCTATCGTGTCCTCGGGTTCCTATTCCTGTATTCCTTGTATAACCGGAGAGGCGGAGAGTTATTGAATTGGCGGAAGCAAACATCATACGCTTATGTTATGCGTTAGCGTAACAGTAAGTGACTTGGCTGGTTCTTCATATTGTGTGCTGCCCTGTGCTCACCACCCAGCCTCCTTTGCTCAATAGGATGTGAGTGCATTGGGTGGCAGTTCATACTGTGTGCTTCCCTGTGCTTACCACCCAGCCTCCTGTGCTCAATAGTATGTGAGTGCCTTGGCTGGCTGTTCATACTGTGTACTGCCTTGTGCCCACACCATGCTTCCTGTACTGAATAGAATGTAAGTGACTTGACTAGCTGTTCATACCTGTGCACTGCCCTGCACTCACCACCCACCCTCCTGTGCTCAATAGGATGTAAGTATCTTGACTGGTTTGTCATCCCTGTGTGCTGTCTTGTGCTCAATGCCATGCCTCCTTCACTCAATAGAATGTGAGTGATTCACTGGCTACTCATACTTATGTACTGCACTGTACTCACCACCTAACCTGTTGTATTCAATAGGCTGTGAGTGATTTGGATGCTTATGTCAGGTTTGCCTACTAAATCTGAAGCTCATGCCCAATCTTCTCCTTATTATTATATTATGGCAATGTTATATTTCTCTTGCCCCTGATCTGGATTTAATCTTCTTTTTACTTTTAGGGTTATGCTGTTGATCCTTTTAAGGAGGCTGTCACGCCCCTTGTCTCCTCCCATGTCTGTCCCCTGCAGACTACAATAAAGTATACTTAGCAACTGATGCACACATTGTTTAGCTCCAATCTATGTCACCTCCACTCCAAATCCTTTGTGTGGGCTGTGGTATGTGTGTATAATTCCTTGAATTCAGATTTCTCATCATGTTTTAGCTGCAGTCATCATTGCTGCAAAGGCATTTTGGATGAGTCCTGGTGACATAGGAAGATCACATATCACTGCTTCATCAATGGATTACATCCAGTCCAGTACTGCAGAGCATGTGAGAGTGGCCATATTGGAGGCCTTTCAGGACATGCTTGGGCAGTATGACACCCCTGAAAGCACAGCAGCATTGTTAGGTGTAGCTTTGAACAATCAAATGTGTAAGTCCATTGGCCTCTCAATATATGAATTGGAGCAGGCTGATCACCTCTTGTCTCTGCCCTAGCACATGTGTCAAAACCACTGCCTGAGAATGTTATGTAACATGTCATTTCTCTGTCATTGAAGTACAAAGCTCTGCAAGGGTTCCAAGGGCATTGATTCATCCTTAGTCATGATTGCCTCCTATTTTTTTCTTCATAAACAACTCAGCTCCCTGGGTATTTTGACTTTGTTACAGCTCTGAGACCTCCCTGCTCACAATCACTGAGCAAACACATACCCTGCAAGAAATGTAATAGATGAGTAGCACAAATATGCAAGGAGAATGCCCTGAAAAATACAGTGTTCTACAGTTTCTGCTTTTATTCTGCCTCCATTTTCCACTTTCAATGTTGACCTACTCTCATTAGGGCTAGATAAGATTTAGTATTCTCATTCTGAGATTAGACTATTCTTGAATGAATTTTTGTATTTGAACTCCCATTTTGATTTCATATTTTCAAATTCTTGAATAGTGCATGGTTTGCAAAACCTCCATATATAGATTTCTATCTAAGGAAATACTTTTGTATGTCATAGTCAGAGCAGGACCCCTGGAAGCCCTAATATATGTCTGATCTGGAAATCAAACATTTCAGAGGTAAATAAAGCCAAATTTCAACTCAGGAGTGCATAACATTAGCCAATTTTCTAAACTTAGTCCTTGTATGTCACCAAATTTTGTGTAGCAGTAGGGTGATCGGCTCACTGGCTGACAAGAATAAGTGGTGGACAAAGGATGAAGACTGCAGCTGGATGGTGAGATGGAATACAAGGTCGTCAGTGATGGGGTTGGCGGAGATCACTTGGATGATAGGAGCAGCACTGGAAGAGGAGTCACCACTCAAGGCGAGCAGATCAGTCAAGGTGAGAGTGAGTGGAAGAGCTATGATTGCGACGGGGGAAGAATACAAGAGGCTGCTTGGGGGAAATCCCTCCGAGCAGCCCTCCTTCTTATATACATGCGTGAGGAGTTATTATTAGTATCTACTGTATCTGTCCGCCCTCTCCTTGCGCTGTTCTTCTACTACTCTTGGAATGATCTCCTTGTAGCATAACCTCTTTGCAGAACAATCCCTTCTTGGATTGTGGAGTGGGAACCTTAGTTCTCGGATGGACCCATCCTTTTCCGGATACTTCCAATCTAAGGTTCATCCGAATCCAATGAGTATTTGTATTTGCACGAGTGGAGTGGGAATTCCTAAGCATACTTCTTCTTATTGTGTTTTTGGGTTCCTATTACTGTATTCCTTGAATAACCGGAGAGGCGGAGAGTTATTGAATTGGCGGATGCAAACATCATATGCTTATGTTATGTGTTAGTGTAACATTTTGGCAAAATTTTTTGGCTTTTTGGGATTGGACATTGCTCCAGATGGCAAATCCACTCCATGGATACTTTTGATTTCTGTCAAAAAGTCTTTATATAATGGAGGGTACAAGGTATGGAAATGGTAATAATCAGCTAACCATCAAGGGCAGCCTGAGGCACTATATAAGATTTCGTCTGAAATAGTCAAAATAAAGATACACACCATTCCTGACATAATAATATCTACAAATCAGATCATGTCAGCAAGCTGACATTGGCATATTTGAGAAAACGGCTTACCATGGAGGTGGAAGTACATGTCATGTGATTGTAAGCAAACAGTGTTGTGACCAAAGCCATATAGATTGGCAGGCTTGTCAATTTGGAGTGAGTCCCAAAGATCGGCATAGAACTTATAGAAGAGCTGAGCCCTCTGGCACTCAGCTGCCCAGATCTCACGTTCCTCAACAGCTCGATCACGCTGAGCCCAAGATTGGAAGAACTGGACCTTGTCCGCTGGAGAAAGGAAGTTTGTTGGCAATAAAATGATTCAATAAAAGAAACTCACACTAACCAGCTTTAGACCAGCTCTCCACATCACCGTCATCACGGGGGGTGGTCCAAATCCAGGAGAGACTTCAGCCACTCTCACCAAGACCAGGAACCTCCCATCCCTCACCCTCCTTCAGTGCACTCCCTTTGAGGTCTGAATCAGACAATGGTTGGAAAGTTGTATTATTGGGGCTCATACCAAGATTAAGTAAGGCCTGGCAGGCACAAGAATACTCAGCAGCATACTTCTTCACTTGCATATTGAGAGAGGACCCCTGAAAGCCCTAATATATGTCTGATCCAAAAATGGAAAAAATTAGCACCAAATAAAGCCAAATTTCAGCTCAGGGGCATATAACATTAGCCAATTTTTGAAAATTAGTCCTCAGACATTGTCAATTTTTTGTGCAAATTTTTGGAGTTTTGGGATTGGACATTGCTCCAGACTAACCTATTTCATTTTTTGGGATTTTTCCCCAATTTCCAAGCATTATAGACTTTCTGGCATAAGACATGGGCCATTTTTGCCATTTTAGTCCTCAGACCTTTACCCAAAATTGCACTGTTTTTAGACTTTCCAGCATGAGACATCTGAATTTTTTCCCTAAAATTAGGAGATCTAGCATATAACATTTCCTAGGGCTTCCCAGGGTCCTATTGAGAGTATCACTATAACCCTGCATGCATGTATGAGCCCTTTGGCCGCGAGGGGCCTTCTGGCTGTACTTTCCACATGTTTGATCGTAATCTGAAGCTCATCAAGGGCATCTCAAGCCTGGGCTTGCTGATACCTGCGCTCCGTGTGGCCCAGCGTGTTCAAGTCGTAGCAGCGCTGTTGATGATGACTATATGACGGCGGTAGAAAATAGCAAAAAGATTCAGGCCCACACTGTGAAGACTTGGAGGAGTGGAGCAGAGCACAGGGCATGAAAATCGCAAGGGCCGGCAGCCAAGCCTCAAGCTTATTGGAGAATGCAGCTGTGGCACTGCAGAGAGCCATCTCAGGTGAGCCATCAAGATTGTTGGACTGGCCATCACAGATGCAGCAAAGATTAGCCCTGCCATCACAAGACTTAGAATTATACCCCAAAACTGGCAGTGGATTCTCCGCACCTTAGTGTTTCAAGCTCAATACCTTCAAGAATAAAATCTACCAAATCAGTCACATGAACCCGCTTGGCACCGCGAAGGGCATTGGCCTTGTCAACCGCATGTCTGGCCAGTTGAGGAAGGGTAGGGGCTGCACTAACGAAAACAGTAAATTTAAGGGAAACGAATACAGCAATATCACTCACTCATAGTCATGTTGAGCTTGAAAACACTTGACACAACTCAGCCACGTTGAGTGGGCTTCTGGCTGAGTTTTTCCCAATCTGCCACAACCTCAGGAGCAAAGGATTCCTCCAACATGTCAAACTCAAGGATGTGATCAGCTGTGTTGCTGGTGGTGTTGAAGAAGGCAAGTGGAAGCCTTTTGGCTTTCAAAAGAATTATAAGGCAGACATGTACAAAAAAACCTGCATCTCACTGGCAGACAGCATATTTTGATGGTTAATATCATTCATATGGTCATCAAGCACCTCATGGCGATGGGCAGTATTCATCTCCCTCGCACTTGGTGCCAGAGGATTAAGAACGGCCCAGTTACACTCAGGAGCCTCGCCATCAGTACTGCCAACACCAGGTGTGTAGTAAAATGAAAATTCGTACTGACAGTCCTCGTGATGTGCAGAAGCATGCCATTTTGGTATAAGGGACTCGAGGACACTCAGGTCAACATTCAGGAAACACTTTGCAAAGCGGGTGGCCATCTTCCAGCAATACTGGCAATTGACATCATATGAATGCACCACTCGAGGGGTGGAGCCAGCAAATTGGAGTGAGCCAGCAACAGTGTAATCACAGTAGGGCAGGACAAGATTTATTATTCCTGCACTGGGATTGGTGATATTCAGGTGTGGTAGGGTCCAATCCCAATCCCAATCTCAATCTTTTTTAAAAAATATTCATGAATGTAAAGAACACCAGAGTGACTAAGCTCCAGAATCAAACCAATCGTGAGTCATGAATATATTCTTGAACTGGCAGTCCTGGTCACAGAGTTAAGTGGCTATACACAGAAAAAATCTCTAAGTCTCACTTGATACAATCGGACAGGTAGACTTTGGTTTTGCACAAGTAGAATAGCGAGAATAAATGATATTAGAACAAGAATTAATAGCCCACCCACCCACCCTTACAGGTACATGAAAAAACAGAAGAAAAAATAGGCAGTGCATCTCACACACACCTAGTCTATGATATCCCAATCACCATCCAAATCATCCATGCCCAAATCGGTGTCACCATCCTCTTCATCTTCTTCCTCATCGCCAGTATCCAACCGAGAATCCCTTGCCCTCACCCTCACCCTTTCCTCCCTCTCCCTTCTCCGAGGCCTTCCAGTGTGGCTCCCCTTGTCCCGTAGTAGCATGATGAGCTTGTCATCGTTGATGAGGCCTTCCTTGCATTGGTTTCCGAAGACGATACTTGCCTGGATTGACTGACTAGAGAGTGAATGTCAGTAAAGGGAAACTGTCTGCCGGCTGTAAGAAAATGTGTGCTCAACATCCACAGAGGTAGCTTTCAATAGAGGTTAGTGCACACAGGCGTTGATCGTGCTGTCCGAGAGCTTACCGGGTATCGTTAAATAATCCAGTGCCATCTGTGCAAGCTCTGGCCATGTGCCACTGCTGCACTTATCATTCCAGTATGCTAGCGGGTCATCAACATAAAAAGAGTCCTGTGATAAGTATCACAGCAAGCAGGGGTCCATTGACCCCTTGGGTTAAGGCTGAAGAAAGGGTGATTGCATGTTTTGTGGACTCAGCTGCAAACCAGCTGTGCTGAAGCTGAAGCTCTTTAACATGTCCTTCCTCTCAACACCCATGAAATAGCTAACATATTGTGCGTCTTTACCCCCTGGAGAATGATGCAAAGAAAGTCTGATCTTGAGTAAAATAAGCAAGCCCCAAGCTAGATGAGTGCACAGTGATCTCACAAGAAATTCATTCAAGATTCCCTCAGTGAGGAAAGTGCAGGAATCAAGGGCCTATTGCAAGCTGAGCTGAGGCTGCAGTGATGCTGGTGACACATTGCATAGCTGCAGGTTTGAG
>KL198069.1:201241-279770 GCA_000697705.1 Botryobasidium botryosum FD-172 SS1
TGCGATATCTGGCATTAAGAGATGTGCTGGCATGTTGGCCATAGCGTCGATGAGAGTGAGAGCGGCTGCGTGGGCGCGCTCCCCAATAGTGTGTTCTGGGAGCTGTATCGTGTAGACTGCCGAGGTGAACGGGGAGTCAGGTGGCATGAATCTTGGGAAGATTTTAAGGTGAGCGTTCTTGTGGTCTATGCAGGACCCTGGTTAATGCTTATCAATGTCCGATCCCAAAATGGAAAAAATCGGTGCTAAAAATAGCAAAAAAATCGGTGCAAAAACATAATACATTAGCACTTTTTGCATATTTTCGGCCTCGGACCTTGGGGAATTTTTGGCCCTTTTTTCGGTGATCCGGCATCGGGGCTCACTCCAGACTACCCTATTTTGATTTTTTTTTGGCATTTGAGCACCATTTTAGCCTGTTTTTGCACTTTTTTTGTCCCAAACCGGATTTTTTCGGACTTTTCTGCATCAGACATCAAGGAATTTCGCAATTTTCAGCCTCATACCTCCGGCCATTTTTAGGCCATTTTTTGGACTATTCTGCATCAGACATTGGGCATTTTTTGACAAAAAACATACTTTTCGGCATGTAACATCCCCTAGGATAAACCAGGGTCCTGCTCAGATTCTGAACCAGAAGAAACATCAGCAACTATCCTTTTACCCTTACTTTTGGAGTTAGATGTTGCTGTGCTTGAGCCAGAGGCCACGTGAGTAGATTGCCAGCTTCCCCGGCTGCTGGTGGTCGTATTAGAACTTTTGCGAACCATATTTTGTCAAATAGTGAGATTGTGTGGCGAATAGAATGTGGGGGGAAGTGAGCATAGCCAGCTGGTTATGGGTATATATGAGGACATCGTGCAAGGACAGACTAAACACAGAGCAAGCCCAGCATTGTGATTGACAGCATTGTTGGGGCAGCGTTGGTGAAACGAGGAACCAAATTGCAAAAAAAAACCCTGCAAGGTGTTGTCAGAGTGGTGAAAATATTGGCAAGGATTGTAGCAATCTGGTTGGGCAACGTCAGCACTGATAAAGTTATGGAGAGTACCTAACATTTATCACTTGCCAATGGTTGGGGGCAACGGCAAGTTTTCGCAGGTAGAGTGCTCCAAGTTTAGAGGTTTGAAGCTAAAAAATAAATGTACTTTAAACGAGCGTCAGTGAGGGTCTGAGTGAGCATGAGAGGGGGTTGAATGTGTTGAGTAGCATCAATGGTGCAGGGGGATTGGCAATGGCGGGAGCAGCATTGCGGCAATGCAGTGAGCCAGGCAGTGGCCAGGCGATGTGAGCCGCACATGAAGCAGCCGCATGGAGGAATACTCATCTCTATTTGTGAATAGCCATATTTGTGATTGGTTCTGGAATGAATTGAGAATATCAACACTTGTTCTCTATTCGCTTTGGCAGTAAGATGTCAGGTGCCGTGACTTCATACAGTCCAGACAGGGTTCCTATTGACTCCCAGCCTCTATTCAGCAAATATGACTATTCGTTTCCCTGCCCTAACACTCTACCATGACACTTTGTGTCAGTAATCAAGATTTGTTATAAGATAGGGCTCATTCACTCACAGCCACATCACATAATTTTATAGTGACCAAGAGTGACCATTTCCTAGCACAATTAAGGTTGAAAGTCAATATCAGTCTCAAATTCAGTCTCAAATCCACCAGACTCTCTAAATTATGCCCACAGAAAATTGAAGAGTCAAGTTTTGCACATGGCTGTGCACTCAGATTTTTTGTCAGACAAAATCTTGAGTTGATATTGCATACTGAATCCAGGCTTGTTGAGATTGATGCAGATGCATTCAGAGCCAAATAAGAGTAAACTACATTGTATTGTGCATGCTCAAAGTGTCTCTACATGCCAGATCAATGTTTTCAAGCCATAAAATGATTATTTAGGTTATTTTTATCTCTGTAACTATGTACAGTGCACATCTTTGTTGTACATCCTGTTGGAGGGGAGGGTGGGTGATGCTCACACTGAGGAGCCTACACTTGGCATGTGGCAGTGTCACACTGTGTGACAATCACATGATGTGGCTGGAAGTGAATGAGCCCTATCTTAACTTTATTAAAGAGCCTGCAACCAAGGCTATCCTGGACCCTGGTACAGTACCAGAGACATATAGCTTTAAATTTCATGCCTGTAAGATCCTTCTACCATTTCATGGTAGCAGGAATAAATATCCATGGATAGTTGGAGTTGTGAATACAAATATGTACTTAAGCTTGCCAGGCCCCAGTACAAAATCAATATCTCAGGACTCCCCACCAATCATTCAACAGCTTCCCGGGCAACTAATCAATCCTTTACTTATACTGATTTTGTAGCAAGCTTTCCCTATCGACTCTCGTTAGACAGCACTTCGAAGGTCAATACCTCACATCGTGATAGACGACCCAGAAGCTCCGGCCGACGGATGCGATGCCGATGCCTCAGCAACAACCAACTCCCAAATTGTGAACACTTTTTCCTATCCGTCTTGGGCACTGGGAAAGGAGAATCTCGCTCCTTGCGATCATGGGTACGAAGGGCCTAAACACGCAGTCCGAAGCAACGCCTACCAAGCGCAGAAAGACCCCGCAAATCACTACCGGAACGACGGAGTTCGTGCATTGGGACTTCAGAGTGCCTGGCTCAGACTTGATGCTCTTTGATTTTGCGTTGTAATCCGCAGGAGATGATTAAGACCCGATATCGAAGAGCGAGCTCGGGAGAAGCGCAGCGAAAAGTCAAAACGGGCGCACTAGAAACCAACGAGCCTATATTCACCGTTCCCAATCTAGAATATAATTAATGTCCAACAGACGTTGCTCGGCGTACAGGAAAGACTTGAACCGCAAGGAAAGAAAGAAAGAGCTGGATCCAGCTGGAAAGATCACAGCCTAGTTACGCTCTTGTCTTTGTCGAGGGCCTTGGCGATCTGCTCGGCCAACGGCGTGGGTTTGGGAGACCGGATGCTGTCGAGGAACCATGGTCTCGACATGTAGTTCCGAAGCCTTTTCAAAATGAAAAATAAAGATAAAGATAAAATCCTTGGTCAGAAAACTGCTCGCAGAATCTGGGTACCAAAGTGTGAGCTTACCCATCAGGAAGGATGATAACGACGTTCTTCCCGCTAACGCTCCCGAACTTCTCCCAACCCTCGCCGCTCTTGAGGTATCTCAGCGCACCTGCCATGACGGATCCGCAGCTTCCGCCGATCAGGAGGGCCTCCTTCCGCATGAGTTCAAGCACCTTCTCAAACGCCTCGTCGTCTTTCGTCTTCACCCATACGTCGACCCAGTCGCGGTCGAGAGCGTCGGGGATGAAATCGTACCTGTCAGCAGGTCAATGGGTTAAATGCCTAACAAAGCCTAAGACAAGAGACAGAAGCGGGCTTGGTGGACCTACCCAATGCCCTCGATCTGGTAGTTGGGGCTTTGTCCATCTTTAAGAATGTTCAGAGGTTCAGGCAGCGCGAGCAAACTTCCTTGCTAGAACAGCGCGTGAGCAACATTTAGTCAGAACGCAGACATAGACGTAGCGGAGGGTGCTAACAGGGTCAATGGCCACGACGACGCAATCTTTATTGTGCGTCTTCTTGAGCGCGCGCGAGACGCCGGTCAGCGTGCCGCCCGTTCCGGCACCAGCAATAAACGCGTCAACTTTCCCCGAGGACGGGCGTTCGGGTGTCGAGGGTGTCGAAGTGACCGCTTCGATGATTTCTGGCCCTGTTGTGAGTTCGTGGGCGAGGGGGTTGTTGGGATTGCGGTATTGATCGAGGATGACGCCGTTGGGGATAAGGCGCTGGAGTTTTCGGGCAACGCCTATTTGGTGTGGTGGTTAGGTGTTGATTCAAGCAAAATTTTGAAGAAAGATGGCATACCGATATTGGACTCGTCTGATAGTGAGGGCGCCTCGGTTGGTGTGCGGACGATTTCGGCGCCGAGGGCACGGAGGGTGACTTCCTTCTCCAGGGACATCTTTTCTGGCAGCGTTATCACCAATGGATATCCCTAAATTGCGGCGAAGTTGGCATTAGTCGCGATTGTCTCAGCGCATTAAGGTGCTCTAACCTTTAGCGCACATACGAGCGCCAAACCGATACCTGGCGTAGTCTTGCTTCAGTACTCGGCGGAGAGCGGGAGAACAGAAGAACACACCGGTATTGCCGCTGGTAGGCTCAATGACCACGCTCTTTCCTGGGATTAATACACCATCCTTTTCCGCTTGTTCCACCATCCGTTTCGCGATTCTATCTTTCACTGAGCCTCCAGCAGAGAAGAATTCTGCCTTTCCAACTAAAGAGACGCTTGAGGCGCGGAAATGACACGGTATGAGCGTCAGTGAAGACTCACGGAGATTGCACTTGAGCCCATATTCTTTCGCTATCCGATCCAGCCGGATGAGCGGGGTATTTCCAACCGCGCCGAGGACGTCGTCGAGGATTAGGTGGCTGTTGACGTTGTTGGGGGATGCCATGATCGTCGCGGGATATGCAAGGTGGACGGAGGGAGAGAGAAAAAGATGGCGGGAGGTGTAACTTTTAAGACATGGACGGCGACGCGAACAGTAAGATCCGGGCTATTTGCCGGTATTTACGCGCATCTTGTGCAACACACCCAGCCGATTGCCTCATCGGGTGCTAAGTAGTCCTTCGCGAATCGCGAGCGACCTTGTAAGCGCGCGTATATGCGCGGATGGAGAGACTCAAGTCTGCTTTCTTTTTAACCGTCAGACGCGTTAGAAATCGCCCTCCACTTTAACACACGGTCAGCAGTACAGTATCTAGTGCGGGACGATTGGGGCGACTTTGGACGGATCGGCAACATCGACGATCAGACTGCGGAATTTTTTTCAGCAAATCAAATCTGCCGATTTTGACTCCATGACCATGGGCTCTGCACGGGAAACTCTTTTTTCGGTGCTCGTTCTGGCGCCCAGTGCGGTAACATATGCCTTATAATTACAATATTCAGCGGGCTAACCAGATTCAGATGCGCTGAAAAGCAGAGCCTCGATCGAGCGCTGGGAGCATCTTATAATAATATTGCACCCAGACTTAAGTATGCCTCGGGCAGGAGGGCCTGGCCTTAAAGTTCTCAATTACACCCGGCACAAGTACTGATCACCAGCGCCATATATACCCTGCGCGGGCGTCTTCTTTGCCACCACCCCCCACCACCACGATGAGCACCCCCGCAGACACCCCGCCCGTGTGGGCTCCCGAGGAGATCGTGCTCACGCCCTGGGAGGACGCCTCCGAGTCCACCCACGCCATCCTCTCTTTCTGGGCCCAACTGAAACAGTGCAGCGCCGAGGCGACCATTGCGCCTGTTCCGGACATAATGACGTTTGCGCAGTCCTGCCTCTATTTTGCGATCATCTCGTCGCCAAAGAAAGAGTCGCCGCCCGGCACGCCCAAGGGGCGGAAACTCGAGCCATTGAGCGCGCGCGAATTATCTCGGAGCCTACATTTCAACACGACCCAGACGCTCGGTGGTAGTGACGGTTACCCGTGGTCGCCGCAGGGGAGGCTCAAGAGGAAAGAGAGGGAGGAGCAAAAAGAGGAGGCACCGACGATTCTGGGCTGCGTCTATCTCGCCACCACGCCGCGCCCGAATAGCAACGAGCTGAGCCTGGGCATCATCCTGGGGCCCCAGTGGACCGGGCATGGATACGGGCCTGAGGTGTGCAACAGAGTCTTGAGGATCGCGTTCGGCGATATGGGATTCCATCGCGTGACCGTATCGATGCTCAAAGGACCGGGACACCAGCGCGCGGTCAAGGTGTTTTGGAAGCTGTACGTCCCAGTCCACTCACACGCTCATTTCCCTCACCCTAGCGGTACTCATGTCCCGTGTCTGTTTTCATTTATTCATTCGCTTTAGAGGATTCCATCTCGAAGGCGTGAGCCGCAAAGCCGTCTTCTCCCAGATCGAGGGCGAGTGGGTGGACGTCACGCACATGGCGATGGTGGACACCGACTGGGCCATGCGCGAGCTGCGCAGGCCGCAGGTCATGGAGGAGGTGTGGAGCGAGATGTTCGAGCGGCACGCCGCGGAGCAGGAGATGATGCTCATGCTCGAAAATGCGCTGAAGAAGAGCCGGGCGAAGAAGAGCATCAAGAGGGAGAGCAGTATGGAGCGCGTGCCCATGAAGTCGACTTCGTCTACTCTGTCAGTGCAGAGTGGGGACGCGGACGATGACCATGTGGACGATATGATCAAAGTCGAGCCTCTCTCGTTCGAAAACGAAATTGACCCGTTCCGCGTTTCCGATCGCTCGACCTTGGCGTCGACATCGACGGCGACGCTGGTCTCGCTTTCCCTACCCCCTGTGTCTTTGCCTGTCATCCCCGGACAGAGCGGGATGGTCGTCGTGCACGATGAACATCCACTCTACGCGACGGGACAACACCCCGCCGCGGGCTCTTTCTATTCTCACCTTAATCTCAATCCCAACCCGAATTCCACCCCCGACGTTCACCATAGCGCATTCGACGCCGCCGACCCCGACGCTGATGTCGATGTTGATGATGATGACGACAACGACGATGACGATGACGATTCCGTTGATCAACTCGAGGAAGAGCTGTTCGCGCGGCTCGTCTATGATATCGATAGCACCGCGACCATGAGCTCGTCCTCGCCCGAGGAAGGTCATTCCAGGGCGCCCAGCGCCGCGGGCAGCCTCTCGGATGTGGGCTGGGAGATGGAGTTTGATATGGCGGACGCGAATGCAGACTCAGACGCAGACACAGGCGCAGGAGCAGATCGGATTCACGTGGATCATGGCGGTCCCAGCACCAATCCCAGTCTCAATCCCAGTCTCAATCCCAATCCCAATCCCAATCTCAACCCCGATTCGGACTTCAATCCCAACCCCGGCCAGGAGGGGCGGCTGTCTCCCGGCAGCAGCTTCGACTGGAGCGATGTTGGTGTTGATGTTGATGCTGATGTCGAGAATCCTGATATCGCATGGTTGCGTAGGCGCAGCTGGTCCGCCGAGGCGTGCGCTGGCACACCGTCGGCCCCGGAATAAGTAAAGCATGCTTTGAACTTGTAGTAGGTGCTGTCCTGCACATGCCTTCGTTCACATCGACCTCATTGTAACCTGTGACCACGTCCCTTGTACAACCTGCTTTCACGTTTTTTGTTGTTGTCATAGCTAGAGGCTACATACATACCAGTACCGCTGTCGACGAGATCCCTTCGTCTAAACTCATGCTTTTTTTTCCACCCTGTACTTTTGTACTTTAGTCCAACTAGCTCCTGTAAAGTAGTCATCCGCACGCTCACAAATCAAAGCGCATTGTACTTCGTTCTCAGCATTTCTTCGCACTGTAATCCCAGCCACTTGCCCCAAACTCCAGGAACGAAAAAAAAAAAGCATGGGTGTGTTTTGGAAGTAATCAAGATTGGCGCATATAAAGCATATAAAGACAGGAAAGCGCGGGACCAGGATAGTGTGATCAATATGATCAAGGTAGAGGGGCCGCTGGCGAAGATTCGAGTTCCTTTAGTAACTCCACCGGCATCTCTGGCACGGCAAGGGTAGGCTTAAGGTCCAGGTTCCCGAGGCGGGGGCCTGCTGCGCGTGTGATAAAGTCCGTTTGGCAGGGGAGTTTGGCAGCTGCGAGCTTTAGCGCTGTGAGGGGTTTTAATAGGTCGTCAGAGGAGCGTTGCTGGAGAGTTGGAGAATCTGGGGGGCGCACCTTCGCGTGCTAATTCTTCGCGCAAACCTCCGCCGCCGAGCTCGAATACCACGCGTCCCGTGCGCGCTCTGGGTAGGAGGAGATAGGATCATATAGCGCGAAGGCAAGTACGCGGGGGATAGGACATACCTGCATGCCCAGTACTCAAACGAGCCCTTTCCTTTACCCATACGCGTTTCATTTCCCTACAAACAGGCACGTCGCTCAGCGCGTTCGAATGTATAAAAATTACATTATAAGTCTCTCACCTTGACGCAAACGGGGATGTCGGGAAACACCCTCATCCACACGACGGCGCCCTTGATAACCTTGAGCTTCCTCTTCAGCGCGACTTCGGCGCTCTGGAGCTGTTTTGCGGTGAGGCGGACGCCGTCGCCGGATATGCGGAGACCAAAGTCGCCGTAGGCGAGGGTGGTGCCTTTGACGGAGCCGCCCGTGGCAATGGGGACGCGGCCTTTGTGGGCTTTGCGGTATTTGACGCGCCGGGGCGCGAGTTGGGTGCGCGGGCGGGTGAGGGCGGGGTGGGAGGGGAGACGCAGAGAGAAGGATGGCGAAAGGGAGGAGAAAAAGGGAGAGGAGAAGGAGGGCAGGGCCTGGCGGATCGACTGGAGCAGGGGCATTGTCGCTGTTCTCGTTGTTCGCGCTGCTCGTCGTCGGCGATGGTGGTGGATGGGAAATTGGAAGGTCAAGAGGCTATGTTACGTAAGCAAGTTCACTGATGTGGCCACCGTCCCTCCTCGTCGTCACCACCACCGCCGCCAAGTGAAGGTCGCCCCCGTCGTTCAGCGCATACATATCGCTCACAGGCCGTCCGAGTGGCCGTATCGTACCGCAAATTTTATTAATTTACAAACGACGCCATGTCTGCTCTGCCCAAACGACCACGGGAAGCTGGAGACGATAGCCCTGCTAAAAAACTGAAAAGGTTTCCCGTCTCCTCTCCAACACTTTATGCATCTCTAATGATATTTTTCTCTTCGCAGTGACTCGGTGAGTTAATACCTCTGATTGCATTTACACCACCCTCAAGGTGAATATCCATTCGTCACAACCAACGTCTGACAATCGTTTCTATAACCTTTTATCCTACTCTCAGACCTCGGCCAATGGAGCAGCAGCACCACCTTCTGTGCGTCCTCTTCCTACTTCTTTTCTCCCAGGACGCATTAATAACCTCGGGTTTATAGCTGTCGGGCGACGCCCTAATCGCCCAGAGGCGGGCCGAAATCGCTGCCAAAATGGCCTCTTTCCGCGCCATGCAAGGTGGTGCCGCCGCCGCCGGAGGTGGTGGCAAAATCACGATACCGAGTTCGGCCCCCAAGCTCCCCTCTACCCTCCCCACCCGCCCTTTGCCATCCGCTCCCACCGCCTCAGGGTCGACTTCCGCGCCGGCTGTTCCTGCTATTGACCCGGAGCTTGCGAAGAGGGTGGCCGAGGCGAAACGTCTCGTCGCTGCGAGCCTTGCTTCCAAAGCCGTCAAGGAGAACCCATACATGGTAGGATCGACATCTCACGTATGATCATGTACTCTAAGTATCTTACTTATTCCATCTATTCCCTAGACGATGCCTGCGGCTGCGGGTGGGAAGAAGAAAACCCAGGTGGAAGCCGTGCAGCAAGGTTCCGGTCTCAAGATGGCCGCGCATCCGTTGTTGCTCGATACGGCGCCGACCGCCGTGGTAGCCTCAAAGAAAGACAAGTACAAGCCAATGCAACCCAAATTTGCGTCTATCAAGGTACTGCCACTCCTACATAATCTTTTTACTTGCCTCTAATAAATATATCGTCTCTGTTTTTAGGCGAATGCCCGAAATAACACACCAACACCGACTCCAATGCCCATCGTTCCGGTCAAAGAAATCAAGATCAATCCATACACTTCTGGTGCTGCGTCTGTTGCCGAGACTAGTGGGTTCGAAGGCGCTCCCAAGGAAAGGGCTGGAAGGGGCTTCAAATTCAACCAGAAGGGCAAGTATGTGAATCTGGCTAATCAAATGAGGCAGGAAGTAAGTCTCCTCTCAATTATGCGGTACTGAACAGTTAGCTGATTGTTCGTGGTTTCGGGGGATTATATTACTAGGCTCAACTCGAAGCCCTTAAGCAACGTATCGCGGAGAGCGCAAGGAAGGCCGGTTTGGATAGTGAGTTTGAAACGCTGGAGAAGAATATTCGGGTGAGTGTCGCCACCACGTACGACCCTCCACTGCCACTGAAGCCCAATGCCTGCAGCGTGAGCCTCCTCCCGACGTAGAATGGTGGGACGCGGCTTTGCTCCCCAACAAATCCTACTCAGATCTCGATCTTCCGGAGGGACTGGCTGGGTTGAATATCAGGAACGAGAGCTCGCCCATAACAATCTACGTTCAACATCCCATTGCCATCCCTGCACCATGGGACAAGTTCACTGTTGGTGCGAAGCCTCTTATGCTCACGAAGAAGGTTTGTGTAGTATCCTTTGATTCCGTTTTTCGAGGCGAAGAAACTGAAGGGATTGCTACGTTTTTGAACATAGGAGCAGAAGAAGTTGAGGAAGCAGCGTCGTCAGGCCGAGCAGCAAGACAAGCAGGATCGAGTTCGCATGGGGCTCATTCCCCCCGATCCGCCCAAAAGTCAGCTCCCTATCTATCTATCTCTTGCCTCGTACTAAAACTGGCTCGCTTCACCTTTCTCCCTACAGTTCGCCTCGCGAATCTCATGAAAGTGTTGACCTCGGACGCTGTGCAGGATCCAACCAAGGTTGAAGCCCGCGTGCGGCGCGAAGTTGCGATGCGCAAGAAGAACCATGAAAAGATGAATGAAGAGAGGAAACTGACGGACGAGCAGCGCCGAGAGAAACTCGAAGCGAAGAAGCATAGTGAGGAACAGAAGGGGCTCTTTGGAGCTGCGTTCAAGTGCGTTTTACCTTCCTATGCATTTTCTCAGGGCATTATCTTACGTGCATCATCGTACCACAGGATCAAGACACTTTCTGATCCCTCACACCGATTCAAAGTACGGAAGAACGCCGAGCAGTACGGTCTCACGGGGCTATGCATCTTCAATCCCTCTTTCGCGCTCGTGATCGTTGAAGGCTCTGCCAAGGCTATCAAGCAATACTCCCGTCTCATGCTCGTCCGCATCGCGTGGACTGAGGCGTCGCGCGCGCGGGGCGAGGACTATTACGATGATGTAACTGGTGCGGGAGACGGCGATGGCAATGGCGATGGTACTGCGGGCGGTGTGGGTGGTGCGTCGGTGAAAGGGAAAGAGAAAGCAGAGGAAGAGGAGGTGGTATCGTTGGAGAATAATAAATGCGAGAAGGTGTGGGAGGGTCCGCTGAGGGAGCGCACGTTCACGGCGTTCAAGGCGCGGAGCTGTCCGACGGACGGGAGCGCGAAGGAGGTGCTTGGGGGGAAGTGGGCGAGCTACTGGGATGCGGCGAAAACGTTTGTGGGGGACGAGGTTGTTTAGCGGGTTGTCTGCTATAGCAGTATCATCTTGCAGTAGTTGGTTATGGCGGATTCGTCAAGTTCTTAATCGAGGCTTGGATTGTTTTTGTCATTTTTAACTTGGCAGCTTTTGCGAATATCCTGGATGATGAGAGCATTTACAAAGACTTAATACTTGAGCCTAGCGGTTTAAGCGCTGGCGTTGAATTATGGCAGTTGTGACTGTGTGATCATGTGACCGTGATTTTGAGGCGTCCGCTATTTTCCTCCGAGACCATGAACGACCGTCATGACGACACTTCATTCCGACGTCGACGTATAAGTAGCCCCAGAGTCAAACACTAGCCGAGCTGTTCGCAAAAACGGCACGTATATGTGAAGGCAGCAAATTTTCAGAGTCACACACTCACCGATACTTATAGCATTTGGCGATGACGTTTTGGACCGTATCAGTTTCGGCTTGCGTCACAGCCGTCGTGAAGGCTTGGACCTGCAGAGGAGCGCTCATGGTATAAATACCCGGTCGTCCTCGATTTTTTCTTTGATTTCATCCATTCTTTCACCTTCTCCACCGGAGGAGTTTATCACCTGAGCCCTCTGCCGGAATGGATGCAGTCTTGAGCCAGCTGCTTCAACTCGTATCGGCCGAGCAAGGGGCGGCTCCCTCTGACTCTGACTATCATGGGTAAGCATTCATTAATTGAATTCTTTGTGCGCTTGAATACTCACAGTCCAATATGCAGAGATTCCCTGTCTTCTCGTCTCTGTGGGGCACCCCAAACACTTGACGACGCCCATGACCTGTTACTGTGTGCGGCTTCGGGTTTCAGCGCGTATGTGGACGGCTGGAGACTCAAGAATAGGGCTACGCGAAACGAATCTTCTCCCGCATATTGCCTACCGCCCGAGATATACATCCAGATTTTTGAATGCATTCGGTATTCTCCTACGTTCAACATCGAGGACGCGGTGGCCGTGTCGCATGTGTCAAGGACGTGGCGAGCCATCGCTCTGGATGCCCCTTTCCTCTGGGCGCTTATCCGGCCCGCGCGCGCAGACTTGATCAAAGCATGCGCTGCTCGGTCTAAAGTAACACCGCTCGAGATTTCCTTCTGGGGAAAGCACGGGTCTCCGCTCAAGCGCGAGCGTCTCTATGGCGCCGTGCTTCCTTCCATCCTTCATGGCCCTTGCCTGGGTACATTCTCAATGAACCACATTTGTCCGACGGATCTGGTAATATGTCTTCCGCCCTCTGCACCCCAGCTGAGGACGCTGGCTCTATCTGTTACCGGTCGGAAACCTGCAGACACTCGGTACAGTGTGACCCCAGAGACCTTCCACAGCAGCCTACCGTCTCTCCGTGAGCTCTCTCTGTCTGGGATGCTACTCCCCCTCTGCTACTTCTCTGGCCTCGAGAAGCTACGCCTGCGATACGTTCTCTTCACGGCACCCATCTTGTTTCGATTGATACGTGCCCTGGGCGACTGTCCCTCTCTCGAACAGCTCCACTTCGTCTGGGAGTCTTTTGCCCTTCCAGACGCCGAGATCGAAGGGGAGCTTCGGAATTTTGATTCTCCGATTCGCTTGCCTTGCCTGCGGGATCTCAAAATTAAAGGCTCTACATCAGCCGTAGTGCGCGCCATCCTTGGCTTGGTTCGCGCCCCGTCGGTGATACGATCCCAGGTGTCCGCTAAGCTGGACTTTGGCGAGCACCTCCGCCATATTTTCCCATCTGATATGGATGTCAAGGACATATTCCCGGGCCTGTCTTCTTTGGAGCATCTTGAGGTTATTGGCGTTTTGCTCCCAGGTCAGGCTTTGACGCTGCGCGGACAATTAGGAGCCTCGACTCAGTCTTGGAAATTTACACTATACCCGCCCTCCGCTAGCCCCTACTCGGCCTCGTTCGCCTGGTGCGATACGCTTCGATACTTGAGGTCTTCCCGCAGCCCCTTCCCAGCCCTCACGGCCCTTACCCTGCGGGATTTAAAAATACAGCACTTTCGCTTGCCTATCGAATTCGCCAACGCGCTCAAAAAGATGCATTCAATCCAGCATATCGCCTTCCACTCGTGCTCGCCGGCGCTTGTGGAGACTCTCACGATCAAGATCAACCGGCGGCTCTTTCTCAACCTGAAATCGCTACGTCTCGATCAGGTGGACATCAGCAAACCGCGGCTGCTTGACTTGATCAAGTCTCGAATGAAATTCGACGACGGAGCGCGCGTTAGCGTATGGGCGGCTGTCGATTTGGCGAAATTTGCGTTGAAAAACAGCCGCGAGGAGGCGTGGGCCACTCTGGACGCATTGAGGGTTACGAAGTGCGCAGCGGTGGATCTTTCGACGGCCATTATGTGCAAAGGTCTGATGCGGGATGTACGCTGGAATGGGCGCCGTAGCTTTCACGCCCCTTGAGCGCCCGAGTTCAAATGAACGGCTGGGACTGGAGTATCCAGTAAGTGCAGTTTTCATAGTATCCTTGTTGTGCTGCTTGCTAACAAAGCTTCCAGGGAAAAGAGCATGAATCTTTTGGCGAAGACATGCTACCGGGGGTGCTTGCCATTTATCTGCGGCCTCAAGTAGGCTAGCAGCGCACAGACGGGTTTGCTCAACCTTTACGACTTGGAATTTGTTTGCCTCGATAGGCGATTTCAGGTCTACATTGTATTTTTATGGGTTTAGAGCTCCGAGACAAGAAAAAAAAGGATATGATCACCTCTTGGGGATAACACCAAAACTTACTTGCATGGCAGTCCGACCCAGTGGCGCGGGTGCGTTGGTTGCGTCGAAATATCATAAGCGCTCCCCCATAAACAATACCTCCTTTACTTACACTAAGTACATAGCGTAAAGTTATAGGTCTTGGACCCTTGGTAATAGGCGGGCTCCTGATAGTTGTTACGTAAGAATCGCCACCACCAGCTCTCCATCACCATCAAAGCACTGGCCATTTCTTTCCGTCTACAAACACTAGCTAAGTGCCGCGTCCAAGACAAACACGAGAATCCCACAGCGCGAGAATGGATGATGTTTTGGAAACCCTCCTTTGCTCGGCTACTGAGCAGGATCAACACGCTCCGGGCGCGAGCGAGCTTGAATCATTACGCGTCCTTTCAATCGCTTCGTAGGCCCGACTTCGCTATAACTTCTATTTTTGACCCAGGCTCTTACAATTTTATATCTGTGGTGCACAGCAGCACGAGAAAAACTGGATCGGATGTGCTCGACAAAATAGACGAACGTCACGAATTATTGAAGCGCACGGTGGCCGCCTTCGATGAATTTGCGCGCCAGGAGGGGTTGGAGAACCGAGCTGAGCGAGACCATTCAACCCGCGCCTTTCGAATCCCAACGGAGGTGTATATCCAAATTTTTGAGTGGCTTCGCTGCCACTACCGATTCCGCATCAAGGACGCGATGAGCGTCTCACACGTGTCACGACGGTGGCGGGACGTCGCACTGGGGACACCCACGCTCTGGACGCGCATATCGACCATACGCAAGGAGCTGATAGAAGTGTTTCTGATTCGATCGAAGACTGCGCCCTTGGAGATCATATTTTGGACGAAGTCCAAAATTGAAGGGGAGCCGGACATCGGACCCGCGCTCTCCGACTTTCTCGCCCCGTTATTGCCTCACCTCTTTCGATGGGGATCGCTGTCGATGAGCCGAGTCGAGCCGCATTTTCTTGCGCCTCATCTCCTCTCCCCGGCGCCGCAGCTGAGGGCTTTGACGCTCTCACGTCATGAATGGCAGAGAGATGACTGCCACGAGTTACTCTCTGCAACCCCGTTCATTGGGGGCTTGCCGTGCCTCCGCGAACTGTCGTTGGCTGGGGTGTTTTTCTCTCCATCCTCGCCACTGTACGCTGGCCTTACAAAATTACACTTTCGACACGTATCATTCTCCGTCACACTACTATCTCTACTGCTGCGCACTCTCAGCGAGTCTTCTCCCCGCCTCGAAGAGCTTCATTTTTATTGGAAGTTCCTCGATTACTATGGGGCCCCCAGTTGGGGTGTCAGCGGGCAGATATTAATAGGGCAGACTCAAAACCCATTCCCACTGCCTTCTCTTCGAGAAATCGTGATCAAGGGTGCGATTGCAGCAGTAGCGCGATGGATCCTTAGTTCCATATATCCATCCCCTTCCGTACGATTAGAGATATCGACCGCTGTGGGGAATGACGAAGGTCTTCGAGGCGTTCTTCCATCCTATTCGGATGTCTTGAACACCCTGCCATTTCTTTCGAGTATCGACCACCTCCATGTCCTTGGCCCCTCGTATCCGCACAGAGAATTATTGTCGCTCCATGGAAAAGCGGGGGGGATCCAGCTGCTGACGATTCACTTTACCCCGAATCCCTATACCAAGTCCAACTACCCCGACGCCCGCAGAGATATACTTCGGAGTATAGGAGGAACTCAAACCTACTTTCCATCCCTGGAAGGATTGACTTTTTGTGACATAACGACGCGACAGTTTCATCCAGGCGGACTCACTCAAGTCATCGCCAATATGCCGCGCGTCGACCAGCTCGCATTCCATTCTTGTTCGCGGTCGCTGGTCGAAGCTCTCACTATCAACGGTACCCAGAAGCCTTTCCCCCATATGACTTCGCTGCACATCCACCGTTCGTTCATCACCGCCGAAACGTTGATCAAGTTGGTTAAATCCAGGGTGAATGTAGATGATGTGCACATCGATAGTTGGACCGCTCTGCAAGAATCCAACTTCAGGGCCGCTTGCATCGACTCTTGTGCCAGTCTCGACACCCTTATTTTATCGCAATGCGACAAGATCGACACCTCCACAGTCGCGGTGCTGAAGAAGCTGGTGAGAGATGTGCAGTGGGACGACTCGCGCCACATTGGCAGCTAAACGGTCAAAGACACCAAGCGCTCATGGTAACAAGGGACCCCCATGAGTCGTCCTTTCTGGTTCTTATCCCATACTCTTGCAGAATTATCTCGCAAAATGCGAACACAGTACTTATAGCCAATACCTTTCGCATTCTGAGCTTGCACATAAAACTATGTAACATAGCTGGCGGTGTACAAATGGGTTTGCTCGACCTCGATGACTCGGAATATGCTCACTTTAATAGGTAGCTTCAGGCCTACCGCTATATTTTCGATCGATGATGGTAAATAGCTCTGGCGTCAGCACCCCAGCCCCGGGGCCAGCCGGACAGACGAATTTGAACCCCAAACTCGTATCACAACTCGATCTTGGTGCGCGCGTTGGTTGCATCGGAATAGTATGGGCATCTTTCTCAATACTGCCCGTAAGCTTTGCAGCATTAATATTAATATCTGGCCTTGAGCTTGAAGCTTGAAGCTTGAAGCTTGAAGCCTGAAACTGGGCCGGAGCCAGGCTTGCAGAGGGAGGCAGAGGGTCACCGGTGTGTCAATATTTGCCACATAAGATTTAGAATCACGACTCATCCACTCGCCACCACTTGCCAGTACTGTCTCATCACCAACGGCTCCAGTTAACTCATTTTCTTTCCGGCCACAATCACCAGTGCTGCGTCGAAGGCGAGATCGAGACTCAACGCCAGAATGGAGGATGTGTTGGAAACCCTGCTTCGTTTGACTGCTGAGCAGGATCAACATATCGCGAGTCAATTTGCTGATCTTCCGTTCAGCTCGTAAGTACTCCGAACTCGCTCCGCGACTCGCATGTTTGACCTAGGCTTCTACTCATAGCTCGCCATCTACGGTGCATGTGCACGGCAATACAAACACTCGTGGGATTGAAATCGATTCAGCTGTGCTTGACAAAATGGACGAGCGTTACGAGCTCTTGAAGCGTGCGGTTGCCGCTTTCAGTAAATTCGCAGATCAGAAGGGGCTGGAAAATCGAGCTGGACGAAACCATTTAACTCGCGCCTACCGTATCCCAACGGAGGTGTACATCCAAATATTCGAGTGGCTTCGCTGCCACTCCCGGTTTCGCATCAAGGACGCGATGAACGTCTCACACGTGTCCCGGTTGTGGCGGGACATCGCGCTGGAAACTCCATCGCTCTGGACGCTTATACAGCCTATACGCAAGGAGCTAATAGAAACGTTTTTGACTCGATCGAAAACCGCACCACTGGAAATCGCCTTTTGGATCAAGTACGAAATCGAATCGGAGTCATTCGTCGAACGAGTACTGTCCGATTTTCTTGCACCGTTGTTGCCTCACATCTCACGATGGGAATCGCTGTCGATGAATCAGGTCGCGCCGCGATTCCTTGCACCTCATCTCGTCTCCCCGGCGCCGCAGCTGAGGGCTTTGACGCTCTCAAAACGCGGATGGCACAGACATCATTCCCTTGATATCTTCCGTCCGATGTTGTTCGGCGGGAGTGCGCCGTGCCTCCGCGAGCTGTCGTTGGCAGGGGCATTCATCCTTTTAAGTCCCCAAAATCTACCCTTGTACTCTGGCCTCACAAAACTACACTTTCGACACGTAGCGTTCTCCGAAGATCTACTATCCGATCTGCTTCTCACTCTCAATTCTTCGTTCCTCCTCGAAGAGCTTCATTTCTACTGGAAGTTCCTTGATTTATGGATTGACAGCGAGGACATGCTTCAAATTTCATCTCCGCTACCTTCTCTTCGAGAAATTGTGATCAAGGGTACAGTCGCGCCGGTAGTGCGCTATATTCTTAATTCCGTACGCCCACCCTCTTCCGTGCGGCTAGAGATATCGACCACTTTGGAGGATCACGAAGATGTTCGAAGCGTTCTTCCATCCTGTTCGGATGTCATGAACACCCTACCATCTCTCTCGAACATCGACCACCTCCTTTTCCTTGGCACCTCGGATCCATGCAAGGAAATATTATCCCTCCATGGGAAAGTGGGAGCCGCTCAGCTGCTAACGATCGACTTCACCATGCATCCCGATACCGAATCCACTTACGCTGACACCTGCGGGAATGTACTTCGGAGTATAGGAGGAGCTCAAACCTACTTTCCATCCTTGAAAGGCCTGACCTTTCGTGACATAACGACGCGACAGCTTCAACCACGCCGGCTCACCCAAGTTTTCGCCAATATGCCGCGCGTCGACCAGCTCGCATTCCGTTCATGTTCGCAGTCGTTGGTGAAAGCCCTCACCATCAAAATCTCCCAAAACCTGTTTCCCCATATGACTTCGCTGCACATCCACCGTTCCTTTATCACCGCCAAAGTGTTGATCAACTTGGTCAGATCCAGAGCGAATGTAGACGACGGCGCGCGCGTCAACAGCTGGACCAATCTCGATCTCGGAAAATCCAACCCCAAGGCCACTCGCCCTGACTCTTGGGCCAGGCTTGATACCCTTGTTTTATCGCGATGCGACGAGATCGATGCCTCCGCAGTCGCGACGCTGAAAGAGCTAGTGAGGGACGTGCAGTGGGATGGCTCGCGCCATATCGGCAGCATTGCCAAATGGTCGAAAACACCAAGCGCTCGTGGTAGCAACGAACCGTAATAGCTCTTCCCAAATTCGATCTTTCTGGACAGTGCTGTATCCCATACTTTTGTAATTTCTCTTGCTCTTTTGTAAAGTCACGTGACAGTTGTTGTGGTGTGCTTGCCCGCGCGTCTGGGACTACGTCCGCTTGGGATTCGGAAATCAAATATCATCGCCCAACTCCAAGGCCGTTATCAAAAATACAGGTATAAGTACGGCCTGCATCGATGATCTTTCACTCTTCCCACCGCCATCATCGTCGCCACTGTCAGCGCTAGCCACCTCCAACACGCCCCTCGCCGTCTAGCATGGCCCCGCCGTTCCAAGTCCTCAACGTCGATCCCCCGTTCTCGTCTCCTGTCCCCCGGCCCCGTGGCGTGCGCCTCCCTCATCTGAACCTCCCATGGGCACCAACACCCGAGGATTTTTTCTGGCTCGAATTGGTTCCCAACTCGCGTTTCTGCACGTCCCGGAGTATGCTTGAGGCTATGGGTCTATTCTGCCAAGATTTGGGCAAATGCGAAGTGCCTTGGGTCATGCCACGCCATCGCCACCTCCTTCGAAACAAGTGGGACATTCCTGAGTCTGGAGATGAGATGGAGGATCTTCACTCGCGCGTTAATGGATTGCGATTGCACGCCCTGGAGAAGTCGTGCAGGTTCGGCCATCTCCTCCGCAGTATCCCAACTCTACTGGAGCAAAAGATACACAACCCCGATGAGGAACCGCGTGTCGTTTCTCTGCACGGCAACCGCTTTCTCCATGCCGAGCTCATTCAGGTCATTGAATGGAAGCAGAGGGCAGTATCTTCGATCGAATCTTTGTCGAAACTCTTGCGGTGGTCCGAGCACCGCGCGCCCGCGTACGTTCAACCACCGTTCAATTTCCTGGGAGTAAGGAAAGTGCAGAGTTTTAGGGAGGTTGACCTGGAGGCGGGCTTTGGAAAGCGGCTGCTGCTGGTCTGCACCTTCGCGGTCCATCCAGTTCTTGCGGTGCTCAAGGCCATATTGGCCCCCCTAGTGGCGCCCGGCGAGTTTGTTATGAAGGTCGACAAGTGGGGTGACTCGGTCCGTATATGCTACGAGAAAAAGATAGAGGATGGAAAAGAGGTCGAGTCCAGGGTTCTGGCTGTTGGAGGCGTTCCCCGTGAGGAACCGGTAAAACTAAAGGACGATGCAAAGCCAGAATCTGTAGAGCTGCTGGGTGAGACCATGCTACTGCAGCATTTCATCCAAACCGTGAGCAAGACGTTAGTATACCTGCTATCTCACTCAACCTCCCTCACGTTTACATTTCCAGATACACGAGGAAATGGCCGCAACGGGCGCGCGTGTTGGCTTCTATAGCTCCTATGCACATTGGATCTTCCTCTTCGCGTGTCCTGCTAAAGACCACACATGGTTTCCCCGGCATTCTTCTGCGGAACAGCATGCGCGAGACCGACTTTACTTCTCCCGTCCTATCTGGGTAGAAAAGAGATCGAGTCACCCGCATCTACCGACTCAGCCAGTCGATTCTGCTTTACGTACCCTGCTGCACGCGTTGTTGCTGGCATTTATCCAAACATGCCCCGATGACTTCATTATCCCGGCTGGTGACCTTACCTGGGACCAGCTCAATCAGACTGTGTGTGCAGGCTTTCCTGAGGAATGGGCATTGCAGGCGAAGCCTCGAGTACCGCTTTCAGAGCGAGAAGATGCCAAAATGAAAGTACGTCTTTTCTCATTATCTATCGTCCCACACTTCTCTGAAACAAGAGTTGACAGGATCCCGCTGTAGATATCGTGCGAATAACCAGCGTACCGAAGCTTGAGGAGCACATTCCATACGACGATCTTCCACATATTTTGATTGTCCATGATCCCGATAACCTTACCGGCGAATCTGATCCTTCGGTCTCTACATTCAAGTACATCCTTTCAAAAAAGCCAACTACATCGCAAACCGAAGCCGTGTTCATGAGCGCCCCAGATCCACGGCGCGTTGCCCATCTCTACCTATCGAAAGAACACCCGGTCGGAGGCGGACATAGTTCGTCTGTATGGCGTGGGGAGCTTGAAGTATTTGGGAAAGAGGGTGAAGATGGGGTGTATGAAGGCGGCCAGAGGGCCACTGTCATCGCTAAAATCACCAACAGGGCTTCGCACGCGCTCGAGCATATGTCGAATGAAGCGAGGATGTACTCGATGTTCCCAGACCATCTGTTCCAAGACTGGGCCGGCTACGTTATTATCCCTCCCATGATGCAACCGCACGCGCTCCAGCCTGTCGTGCCAAACTTCTACGGGCACTATTTCCCCGAGGACATCCCCGATGAGGCGCAGGACAGCCTTACTTCTTCAGCGCGCGAGCGAGCCCGGGACCATGTCCTCGGGCAGATTATGCTGCTTGAGGATTGTGGAAGGAACGTCCAACCGGCCGAGCTTTCGCGGAGGCAAAAGTGAGTGATCTATCAGCGCTGAAGTCAGCTCGTCTCTTGTTCATCGTGTTCCTGGTCTACCAACAGGGAAGAATGCTGGAGCCTCTTGTGCCGTCTTCATTACGCAGGGTTCACACAAGGGTCGATGTACCAGCGCAACGTCATGATCCAGCCCGGTCCCCTCTCTATTCCCCCCGAACGACGCTCCATGGCCACGCCGAGTTATCGCATCATCGATTTTGGTCGCGCACGCGCCGCTGCCGATTGCAGCGAATCCGATCTCCAAGAGAGAAAAAAACAAGACCAGGATGGGGCGGGGGAGCTGCTGGACATTCACTGCGCTTTTGTTAGTTCGAGTCGGATTCCGAATCCCGGAGACTACGTGCCCAAACCGCCACCTGTTATTCCGCTGCAACCCGCTCCCTTGGACTAATGAGATCTACCGTTTTTCCTTTTGAGCGCAGCTCCAACGTTTGTTAGTTAAACTCTTCTCGCTTCTAGTTTTCTTGAGCTGTAGCTGTTGATCCTTTTACGCGCATCGGCAACGTCTGTCGTAAACGCTATATTCTCTTGCGCACAGATACCAAAGCTACGTTTTCTTACGATTACCCTATGCGCTGACTTTGTACGAACTATAAAAAAATACATGGGAGAGCTTGACGCTCCATCCACTGTGCACAAAGAGCAAAAACGTACGATGACCCCGCACTGACTGTCGTATACTAGAGAGCTTACTATGCTGTTATGTTAGAGATTGCATTACCCTACTCTCCAATACCTCTTTTTCGCTGGCGTAAACTTCAACTCAGTCCACTGGAGGACACTCCATTTCATCAGGTATTATTCCCTCCGATCCACCGATTCGCATTGAGGAAGCCAGGTCGGAACTATCAATGCCCAACGATGCGACAGCGCTAACTTGGTCCTGGTGTTTCTGCTGAAAAAATCCGTCCTCATCAGCATAATCCCGGCGCGCACGACCACGGCCAAAATCGATGATTCGAAAGCTCGGACTCTCCATGGTACGTTTGTCGGGAGGGAGGCAGAGAGGCCCGGGTTGCACTAGGATGTTCCGTTCGTGGAAGGAGCCTTGAGCGAAGCCGGCGATGTGAAGACGAAGGAGGTGCGACCAGTTTATTTTTCTGTCCGTAAAAGATGGTGGGTTATAGATGTACAATAAAAAAGACAGCCAGAAATCTCGGGTGGGTGCTCACGAATAGAAAGGTGACAGGCTCCCCTGCTCGATTGGCGTCCCGCAGTCCTCCATTAGCATAATGAGGGTGGGTCTGTCCCCGGGGCCCGACTCTGAGCCAGATTTTGAGCCAGAGTCTGAGCCCGAGACCGAGCTCGGTTCAGCGCGAGAGGGTGGGTCCAGCTGAGCAATCTCGGACTCGGGGGCATAGAGGCCAAAGAATTTGGGTACGACGGGCCGGAAGGGCACGCGCAAATGGAGCGGGGGTATCTGACCAAACCCTGCCCATTCCTGCGAGAGGTGCTCGGGGAAGAGCGAGTATATTCTCGCCTCGTTGTGGAAGTGCGCATCAGCGTGTATCGACTTGTCGGTGATTTTAGCGATGACAGTGAATCTCTGCCGGTCTCCTCCGCTATCGTCTCTTGGACCATATAGCTCCAATTCGGCGCGCCAGACGGTAGCGCTGTGGCCATTGCCGGCATGATGATCGGGAGAGAGATATAGGTGAGCGATGCGTGTGTCATCGAATGTTTCTAACGGTTTCGAGATTGCTCTTTGACCAGCTGGGAGGTTTTGCAAGTCAGGAAGTGGACGAGTCAACAAGTATCGCTGGATGGACTCGGGACAAGAGGAATCGACGACGTCATGTAGGCCGTGGACAATCAGAATATGCGGGAGCTCATCAAATGGAATATGCTCTTCGAGTTTGGGTAATCCAATGATGCGCGGGACGTAATCAGCTACGCCCTCCTGATGGGAACATAGTGAGTGTTAAATGTGGACAAGAGCGACACAGTGAATAATATCCACCTTGGATTCCTGTTCTAAGTCCACCTGCGCCGGTGCCATTCGCGGCGCGGCTTGCAAAGCCCATGCCTCCGGGAATTCCGCACACAGGATATTGTGGATTTCATCCCAATTTTCCGTCCAGAGGGAAGGTAAATCCGAATCAATCAAGCCCGAGGATGCGGATTGTACGAATGATAAAAGTAAAGCGTGTAGCAGAGCCGGCAGTACAAACGAGCGATCTCCCAAGGTTTCCCATAAAAACCCTTTTTCGATCACCCAAGGAGGGGAGAAGAATATGTGATCCCGAGCATTCTCCTCGGCAGATGGGTCGCGAGGAAACCAGGACGATGTTTTCTTTGGGCAGGCAAAGACGAAGAACCAATGCGTGTAGGATGTGATAAATCCAACGCGCGCGCCCGATCGGTACATCATATCGTGCAGCTTTTGGGAAAAAAGGTTGACATTAGCAATAGGGCTAAAAAAGCAGATGGTGAAGGACTTGCGTCTCTGATGAGATATTCCATAATGTATGCGTCCCTACCAAAATCTAGACCGTACGCTTTACTGTTCTCTGGCATAATCGCCGGCTTTCCGCAAAGAAGGACGCCGAGGCTCTTCGAACTCTCCGCACCTTCCTCCCCTAGATTCGTCTTGACCTTGTGAGAAACGAACACCTCGGTGCCTTCCTCGGTGCAGCTCAAGGATATAGGAAATTCGTGGCGACATTCCTCGCCAGGTGGCGTCAAGATTTCCTTCAATGTGTCGAGCACCGGATGCAGCGTGAGGAAACATAGGAGGATAGGGCCTCCGTCCTTGTCCAAGTGATCAGACTTTAACCTGGACAGGTTCTTTACCCCATAAAAGTTGAACGGCGGAAAGGTGCAGGGCGGGCACGGATGATCGGCCCAGCCCAGGAGGATAGAAAGCTCTTCGAGGGAAGCACGCGCGGCCGCCCTCCAATATGGAACGTGGATCAACTCAGACTGGTGGTAACGAGAGGCGGACGCGTCGTCCCCCGACCCAAATGGCTGAGCGTGCGTCTCCTCTATCAGCGCGGGGAGGTGGTGAACAACCGCGCTGTAGAGAGAGGGCTCATGAAGGATATGGAGCTTGAGTGACTTGACACGCGTGTGTAAGTCCTCTGTCAGTCGCGTGGCGTCTGTTTTGTGGCGTATACGAAGGGCTCTGTGCGGAGGAACGACCCAGGGCAGCTCGCAGAATCCCGGATCTTCGCGCATGATGCCCATTTGCTCGAGCATGCTCAGAGAGACCGTAGACATCACAGCGGCGAGCCAGTATATCTTGAGGATGCCGTCGTGTGTAGGCGCCCACGGAACGTTTAGGTGCGGAAGCCGTCGTCCACGCGGGACAGGTTGCGCAGGTGCCCAACCGGGCTCCATTTCGATGATTTTCGGATAGGTGTATCCATCCTGGGTGGTGTCATATGGGGGCAAGCTCATGGATGAGTTCGCAGATGCTGGTGGATCGAGAGCAGGAGAGGGAAGGCCAGAGGTCTGAAAAAGGCGGCGACGGGACGGTCGGGACGATCTCCACAAGATCGAGCCACATATTTATCATATACCGCCATCACGGAGGCTCAACCAGGCTCAAGCGCTCAAACATGAGCCACCCCACACGTCTGCATCCGGCAATTCATGAGCTCCGATAGAAAACAATGGTCGCTCCGACTCGCGCTTTCATCACTCGTGAAATCCTTTTTGCCACTTGGGCGACGGTACCGGGTATCTATGGCAAATGCTATTCATTTCAACAATACTGCAACTGCTTCTCCCTACTAACGATCACAACTTAACAACATCCGTACACCACCTCACTTCTTCATCTCTTCTTCACATTGTACTCGATTCTTTCCTTTTTCCTTTTTTTTCCCCTTTATCTTTCCCCTCCCCACTTTCTAATCTTCTAAACCTGTCCCCCCGCCCCCCTATGGGCCGGGTCCCCTGCCGAACCCGGCGGGAAGGCTTCTAGATATGCACATACCCCCCACCTTTCTTCAAATACCTTGCACCCATGTATTCACAGATCTGCGGCGGTGCACCATAGGCGCTCAAGCGCCTCGAGCACCCTAATTGATTACTACTACTACTACTACAACTGCTTCTCTCCATTGAGCCCCCGGAAAGCGGTGCTGGCCTTGGGCCGTTGGCCTCAATCTAGTGGTATCTGATACACCTCAAACGTCCTCGCTTCTTTTCCGCCAATGCGCACTGATCCCATCGCTGCATGCATCCCCAAACCTAACGCTTCCTCCGCCTGCTGTTCGCCTTCGATCCTCCTAGCTTGATCGAGCATGCCGTTGGGGATAGGATCTAGTTTATCAAAGCTGGGAGGATAGTCCCTTGTCGTTCGACCGCGCCCAAAGTCGATGATTCTATAGCTCGGATTATCCATCGTGCGTTGGTCAGGCGGGAGGCAAAGCGGACCGGGCTGCACGACGACGTTGCGTTCGTAGAAGGAACCTTGCAGGAAACCTGCGATATGGAGACGGCGTAGGAGGGACCAGCTGACTTTTCTATGGACAGAAGTCAATAGCCGTAGTGAGAAGGAAAGGGTCAGATTTATACTTCGCGGAAGATGACAAGTTTGTCTTTTCGATAGGTTTCCCGCATTCTTCGATAAGCATTAGAAGCCTAGGCTCATCCCCCTCGGCGTCCGGGCTCGGATAAGCTAGTCTCTGCTCGGGCTGATAAAGGCCATAAAAATGCGGCACGACAGGTCCCACAGGAACGGGATAGTACACGGGGGGTATCACGACAAAGCCGGCCCATTCTTGCGAGAGATGTTCGGGGAAGAGCGAGTACATTCTGGCTTCGTTGCGTAGGTGTTGATCGGCGACAAAAGATCCATCGGCGATCTTCGCTGCTACAGTGAACCTTTGTCCAGCTCCGAGTTCTCCCTGACCTGGGAGCTCTAGCTCTGCCCGCCACACTGCCGCGCTATGTCCAGTACCGAGAGGGTGGTCGCGAGAAAGGTAGAGGTGTGCTACACGAGTCTCGTCGATTGGCTCTGGGGGGTTTGACAATGCCTTGCGGCTATGTTTCGCCAAATCGAGTGCCGGGCGCGAAAGGAGATACCTGACAACTGGCTGCGGATAAGATCCTTCGATGATATCCTCGAGACCGTGTACCATCAAAACATGGGGGAGTTCATCCAGAGGAATGCGCTCTTCGAGCTTGGGCAAACCGACAACTCGAGGTATGTCTTCGACGATATTCTCCTGGTCGAGGATGTTTGAGTTAGACCGTGCAAGCAAATTTTGATGGACTGTTTTTTCTTTACCGTGGTGATCTCCGCTGCTGCGTTCGTCTCTTCAAGAGCCAATCGAGATGCAGCCTGTAACACCCATGTATCCGGGAACCCAGCGCACAGTGCCTTCGTGAGCTCGTCCCGTTTTTCCGTCCAAGAAAGCGGCAGATCTGAATCAATGACACCCGAAGATGCTGATTCCACAAAAGACAGCAGCAAAGCGTGCAAGAGGAGCTGAGGCACGGGTGAAAGGGGGTAAAAGGGAGCCGATGACATTGTCCTTTCGACGATGAAAGGCGGGGAGAGGTATATGTGATCTCGTGAGTACGCTTTTGCGGAAGGATCGCGAGCAAACCAAGGTGCCGATTGCTTAGGGCAAGCAAATACAAAGAACCAGTGTGTGTATGACGTGATAAACCCGACGCGTGCTCCCGTCTGGACCATATCTTCATGCAACTGCAAAGGCAAAGGCATGTTCAAAAAGGCGCTGTGCAACTTGGGTATTATGATAAGTAGGTTACTTACGTCTCTTATAAGATATTCCAGCACAGACCCGTCTCTTTCTATATCAAAACCTGCCGCTTCACAGTTATCTGGCAGTCGCGCTGCCATTCCACAAATCAGAATGCCTAAACCCTTCGGTGTCTCACTTACGTCCTCGCCGGGTCGCGGTTTGACGCTATGACGCACAAATACCTCCGTGGGACCCATAGTGTAGTCTAGACACATAGTAAACTCATGGCGACATTCTCCCTCGTCTGGCGCCAGTATTTCCTTCATTGTATCGAGCACGGGCTGGAGCGCGAGTAAGCAGAGGAGCAGAAGGGTGTGGCCGCAAGGCTTGAAATGAGCGGCTGTTATCGCAGACAAGGTTTTTGCTCCAAAAAAGTTGAATAATTGAGGACTGTGCGCGGGACACTGCCGGCTGCTCCAGTCCAGAAGAGAAGACGTTTGCTCGAGGGAAGAAAATGCATGGATCTCCCAGGAAGGGAGATGTGTGATCTTGGATTCGAGAAAGCGCGTGGTGGCGCCATCCGGCTTCAGCAGTGGCATCGCGTGCATTTCTTCCAAGCCGAAAGGGAGGTGATGGACGGTCCTGCTGTACAGAGTATCTTTGTGAAATGGACGAATGTTGAGAGACCTGACGCGTTCGTGCAAATTGGTCATGTCCCTCGCAGCCACTCTCCTCCTTGAGCTCGAATTGCGAAGGACAGCATGCGGAGGCACGACCCACGGCAATTCGCATGTACCCGGATCTTTCGGCAGCAAATCCATCACCTCCAGCATGCTTCGGGAGGTAACACCCTGGATGTGCACGCGCCACTCGAGCATGATGAGATCGTCCAGCGCGGGTGCCCAGGGCACATTCAGGTGAGGGAGACGAAGGCCGCGCGGGATGGGAACAGGCAGCACCCAATCATCTGACTCACTTACCTTTATGAATGGCCATATTTTTTCGCGATCAACGCTGGAGCGCGGAGGAATACTCATCGCATTACTTAGCTGGTGGTGGTTAGCAGCTAGCTGCAAGAGGGTTGACTTCAATCATCAATATTGACACTGGATATTGTCGAAAACTGTGACCCGGATGCAACTTGTGTGCGACTTGTCACTCATCCAGCCACGACTCAACGCCAGCTTGGAGTTGTCCCACGACCAGTATCGAGCTTCAAAATTTGAGACTAGCCTCTCAAAGCGCCGAGCTTCAGGCTTTTTCTATCAAGGCCGTCACGAAAACCTATCGCCTTGAACCCCCCTGCCACGTTAAGCGCGCCGTGTAAGTTGAGCTGCCGGAGAAATATGCAACCCTGGTTTGTATTTCAGACCCACTTTCGCACGCGTTGCACCAATACGGTATGGGAATCACGCTCATATTAAAATCATCGGTCCATGCCATCTCCCAGTCACACAATTAGAACGGTCTCACATGCTTTGATAGCAAATTGGGCTATAGAGTAGCGTGAATATTTAGGCCACTGATTTCCTTCCTGATTGGATGGTCCAATGACGCCCACTAGTACTACCAATGGATCCACGATACCCCCCATCTATAACCGGCCCGTCACGTGGTATCATCAATTTCTAAAGTACTTCGGCTGTTCAAGAAATATTTATGCTCGCGTTGGAAGCTACACAACAGTCATCAAGCCAGAGGCGTCCCACCTTTTTACTCCACCATAAAACTTGATCAGAAGACGAAACCTTCGTAAAGTGGGTGCCCCGTGATACCTGGTGCATCTTCTTTCGTGCGGCCTCAGTAAATTTCGAACCTCCTCGCTCAAGCACTAAAACCTGGCGATTTGGAGAGGGGGAGATTCATTTGCCCTCTCATCCTTGGCATACGATGTGATACGATTTCTATGGTCTATTTACCGACGATCCTGAGCCTCAGGCCATTTTATTGCCTTCTATGCTTTGAGATGCACGGGTATCCGAAATAGAACATACGCGGCTATACGGTAATAACAGTTGTCCTGAATAAGCTCGGATGTTGTCTGCCGCGAACTTCTTATGACTTCTTCGTTAAGGCTCGATATGGCAGGCTTCTGCATGCGGACAGACGGCCGTGAAAGCCGTTCGTCGGCTATAAAGAAGACACCAGGGGCTCGTTACCGATATACCAGCCATTACCACGGCCATACATACTCGCATCACCGCTCTCCCAGAGCGCTCTCCCGGTGTGTAAGTGTCTTTGGACCTGAACGCTTGCACCCAGGTACTCACGCTTCGATTCTTAGCAGGATGGAATCTTCCGCCGTATATGCTGGCTCTGTCAGCCGTGCGTCCGTCGAGGCCGCGCGCGAGGCCAACGCAGCCTTCACCGCGGAGCAAAGGGACTGCGTGGCATCGAGCGTGAAAGCTATGGGTGGCAGATGCGCTGCATGCGGTGTGTTCAAGAAGAGGGAGGATATCAAGTATCGCGGAGGTGTAAGCATTCTTTGTGTAATCTGTGCTAACTCGCTCAAACTAGTAAGCGCCTTCCATCTCATTTACAATCAGTGTCGTATCATCCAGTACTGCTCTTCGGGGGTAAGCACTCAAATTTGAGAAGATTTCTTTGTCCTTAAGCTATCCCTATTCCAGTGCCAAAACATCCACTGGCCTTCTCACAAACCGAAATGCAAAGGATTGACTGAGGGCGATCGGGGTTACAAAGATCCAGTACTACAAATGGCGTGGCGATTCAGTTCGAACGAGCTGCTGAAGAAATTACTCGACGTATACATTATCCATCTCTTGGACCTCAACAACACCCCTTCCAATATCTTTCGATTCGTTGTTCGGGTCCGATGCAGCGCTCTGCCCGCCGATATCATGCGTCGCCATGGGCGATCGGACGACCCTGTCGACAACCGGATCATGTTTGCTATCGACGACATCCAGCGGCATCCGATGCAGGATCAGCAAGGGCACGAGACGATTGACCTTCTTCAAGCCGCCATCCAGCAGGCGCGTCAGGATGGGACTCCCGAGCTGTGCCCCGTCGTCCTCTTCTCGAATGAATCGTACAGATCTTCTCTCGTCAGGGCAAGCTCGATCAGCCTGGATGCTCTGGCCCTCTCGCGCTCAACATTCCCGCGGGGCGCAGTCAGCTTCCGTGCTGACGGAGGCGTCATCGAGTCAGACGCCATGGTGGATATCCGAGTGTGAGTCGTAATATTTAAGCAGCGCCATATTGCAGAGTCCGGACTGGCTGACTTGGAGCTTGGCCATTCGCCCTCTCGGTACTCTATTTATTCCTAGTCAATTGAATCTCATGGTCGAGCAAGATAAAGAGGACAAATTCAAACTTCGCATGGTACGCCTTTCTTTGAATAAAGGTCTCGCTGTCCATCTGAGCGATACGGTATTAACAACATTATAGCGCTTACGCAAATAGGTTTGGCGCATTTACGACTATTTTGCGCGAAGAGCGCATAGCTGGGCTTTTCAAGGGTATCTCCTCGCCAGTGGTAGCTATTCATATAGAGCGGCCACACCACTGTCGATAGCTTTCACGACGTTATCATGCACCTGTTGGTATTACTACATTCGCTTTTCCGCACGGCCTTGAGCTTTTTCAATTTCCGCACTGGCATGTCTATATCTGCCCATGAGGGGGTGATTTGCCCCAATGGTATAGTGCACCTCCTATATTTGGACAAAGAGTGTGGAAGGCACGTGGCGAACGACTTCGAAACTATTGGCCCCACCCAGTCACCTCCACACCTCCAACAGCGTTGTCTCAGAAAAACGACAGCAAGTAAGTTGGTGCGCCATCACGAACACCATAGCCGAAATTGACTGCATGATGATTCATCATCAGGACTATATCAACAATGAGTGATGTCGCTACGCCCAGCCCGACGGAAAGACTTACGTATGAGGACGGGCAACGCCCTATGAAACCCTGTGCACGCACTGCCACGCAACTTGCTTCCGGCGACTTGAGCCAGCTCAAGCCGGCTCAAGCGGAAGGTTGCGCACGACAGTCAAGGAGCTTCAGGCTTCGCACAGAGCAGTTTACATGATTTTAAACAGATAGATGACCTGTATTTTAGTGGTAGATAAAACTGTCCAACCCAAAAATGCAAAATTCGAAATTTTGGAAATTCAGGTGTGCGCATTTTGGAGCAATAGAGGGGGAATTAAGTACATTTTCCTTGGACATATTGATAAAACTGACCTATCGGGAATATTCCGAGTGATAAAAGCATAAAATCTCAATGCTACCGAGCCTGAAGCTCGCTGCAGTTGAGCGTGCCAAAGTGGATGCGCGACTACCAAATCGAGACAAATGAGCTTACCTAAGCAGGCTCAACCTTTACGCTTGGGTGGAAAATATATCGCAGCCTGTCGCTACGCGAGGTTCTTGCAATAATATGGGGTTAAAAAAACCTCGCTCGCACGCGTAGATTGTGCAGCTGAATTCCAACCATGGAAAACTCCATAAAAAACTCCACTCATCACCAATACTTTCATTAAACACCTCCGCGCCGGTATCGCCGTCACCACTGGAGCTCGCATGGAAAGAGCTGGAGGTGTTGAAGCGGCGCGGTGACGACTTCCAGAGGAAGTCACACAACTCCTCCCGGAAGTTTAAACGCGCGCGCGCGCTTGCCAATGATTTCGCCATCAAATCCAAGGAGATTTTTTCTTAGGTGGCCAAGGCGCTTAAAGGCAAAGCAAAGGTAGTTCAAGAACTTGAAGAGGTGTGCTCCCAAGCCACAGAGACTATTGCCAGCTTAAAGCAAGAGACCCGGCAAAAAATCGAAGAGATAGAAGCCGCCGGTCTTCAAGAAATGGCGGAGCTGCAGGCAGAGGTGGGCAAGCTACAGGTGGAAGTGGGCGAGCTACAGGAAGAGGTAGGAGGGCTACAGACTCGCACAGAGGACGCAGAAGAGGGCGTGCAAAGGCTACAGGCGAGGCTAGGAGAAGAGCTGGAGCGATTGGAGGGACTCAAACGCTGAAACAACGCCCTGCGCATGAGCAAGGCTTGCGCCTCACAGAAACAGCAAAATGCTGTTGCCGCAGGGGCGAGCATGGCGGTGGAGCGTCGAGCAGAGCACAAGGCCAAAGGGGAACACCCAGTGAAGACGAGGCTGAAATCGTCAAAGCCACTGTGGTTTTGGAAGATGAGTTTGCGTGCGAGGATGACTCCGACGACAAGGAGCGCGATCATTATTGATATTTAATATATTTAAATATTTAAATTGCTATTTAGGTCGTACTTATTTAGTCAATTATTATATTTTCTGGTAGCTACATCGTTTATACCCCCTACCACACTCTTTAGGCTGCCTAATTCTAGGCTACTGAGCTGTTCGCGCTCTTGACGCGCGGCTTGACCATGGCTTGACCATTAATTACTATGGATTGATCGAGCCGACCCTTGCATCCGGCTTATGTCATATAGGTCGCATCGTGCACAGGGTTTCATAGGGCGTTGCCCGTCCTCATTACGTAGCGTGATTTGGAAGAAGCGCGGCAGGCCACCTTGGAATTTGACGAAGAGGCGGAACGCCAGCTCAAAAAATCTTTACGCGTGGGTGGATCCTGCACCTTGTGTAATGAGGTCAAGAAAAAGAAAGTGATCAAACTGTGCGGACGAGTGCGTGCTCTGAGAGACAGCGTGCTCTTCGATTCGGCTGATCGTTTACATTCGTGACTTAGTGCAAGGTGGTTCGGTACTGCTCCGAAGAGGTATGTTTGTCGTAAAAATCTTGAATCTGCTATGTCTGCCATCCTACCATTATTAACCCCCTACTCACGTTTTTTTCTTCCCGTGGGCAGTGCCAAACGGCTCACTGGCCCGTTCACAAAGAGACGTGCAAGAAGCCCCTAAACGATCATGGAGGCCACAGCGATCCGCTGCTTCGAATGGCAGCACGCTTCGCTGGGAACGGCACGCTGATGAATTATCTGAATTGCTACGCTGCACTTCTTTTGGATCTCGCCAGAACGCCTTCCAATGCCTTTCGATACGCAATTCGTGTCAAGTGCACCACTGTACCCGCGGACGTAGTCCGCCAGATGGGTCGTCACGACGATCCCGTCGACGACCGGGCCATGTTTGCCCTTCTCGGCATACAACGAAGGCCGCTTGAAGGCGATGGACACAGAGAGCTGGAATCGAAGAGGAACCTGATCAATGGTATTCTGGAAGCGCGCAAGCGCGGCCCGATAGCACCTGGTATACCCGTCGTTTACAACTTCGTAAATCGGTATGAAGTTGCATTCGTTGCAACGGCGTTCATACCCCAGTCTGTGTTGGATCACTGTGCGGCAAATCCCGAACAAGTATCGAGCGCTACGGATGAATATGGGAATCCGGTTGATACGAAGCTCATGAGATGGTGCCGAGGGTGGGTATCTAAAACTCTATGTGCCTCGTATTGCGCCAAACAGTTAACTCTCGGCGCTGGGATAATCGATTCGTCTCAGACTAATCACTCTGATGATTGAGCAAGATAAGGAGAACAAGTTCAGACTACGGGGGGTAAGCTTGCTTGGCCAAACACTATCATGCCGCCACAAATCTGACGACGCGGTGGACCCAGCCGTGGCAGCCTCGATCAAACACGGCCTGGCCCTTCTCGCTGACCCCCAACTTGTACGACTCGGGGCAGGCAAGTTAGGTTCCATTGAAGCTTTATTATTATTCCCGTGCGAGCGAAAGCTTGCCCCCTTTTTCCTGCGTCCAAGTATCACCCCTTTAATGTAATCCTCTCGCATATATAAGCGATGGGGCACGACATAAATAACCATGCAGTATGCATAAGTAGGTCATTCCAGGTGTGATATTATGACCCGGAACTGGTCCTACCGACCTTACGGGGTCCTTCCCTCAGCACTCCGCCAGTCTCCGCTTGTAGTTTCTTAAACTAGTCTTACACGACACGTTGTCTCGTTACACTTGACAATACTCTTGCATTTGTATCACCAGCCCGAAAAACTGAGCACATGACGAATCGCGCACATATATACACTTTGGCCTCGCCGTGCGGCACATCTGAATGCCTTTTCATATACTTGGGATCTGTATCCACCACATGGTCATTGGGTGACCGGTCGTCCTAGCTTGCGGTTGTCTGTCTCGATCAGGTGACTGCTTTTTGCTAGCGTCATTTACTCGTGCGTGGAATCGAACCCGTTCATCGGGTCTTTTGCAAATTTGTCTGTTCATCCGGGCACCCTCGCTCTACCTCTCCTGGCATTGCGGCTTCGGGACCCTCCGCTTTATGCACTACGGTGCGTGTACTTGCTTAGCCTGCACTCGCGTGCAAATGCAGCTGGTTGACATGAAAACAAAGGCACGACACTAGCGACCAAAGAGCAGTCCATGGATTCACTTCCCCCAAAGATAAGCGTCTGATGTTCTCGCACGGTATATTCGCTGTAAGTTTGCTTTTTTGCCCCAATGTATAGATGATATCACTTATATTGATGCAAATCAGAACCGTGTTACAGTGTTGCTACCTTGCAAGTCACAGTGCGACGACATATACAGGCTCACATTGACTATTTCCTTGTTAGCTAACGCACATACGGAGTGGCCGATTTGATCCGACTTCTGGGGTGGTCTGGGGCACCTACTTTCCGGATTGTATGCCATGCCTTCCCCCATTTTTCCGCAAACATGTTGTGGAATCAGCAAAGTGGCAAACCAAACTGAAGGGCGCAGAAGTAGTAGTGCATTTCACTTGGGGTATAAAGCGGCGAGCAACAGCAAATCCCGCATCGCCAGAGACATTGCGCGAGTGAACATCCTACAGCGAGGACACGCTTAGCCTGTGCTTGTGTATTAATTCGCCCTTGTTTTATGGCATGAATTAATTATCCATCATGTCATCAATGAATCCAAACACCAAGCTCTTAGGCGTAAATCTAAGCTTCGTAGCTGCATGGTCCGGGAGGAGCGCACAACGCGCGCGACCCCTCTATGCAGTGACAGGATGGCGCACGGACGGCGGTTTATTAGAGGCCTACTGGGTACGATTGCATATTACGTAAGCCTACCACCACGCTTCCACCGCCAAACATCGACAATGACAGGCCGGAGCCTGTATTTAAAATGTGGCGTCAAATGCCATGATCAACATCTCGTGCTCTACCGCCACCCTCTCAGATCTCAGCTACCGTCTCTATCCCATGAATCCACCATCCACGTCTGGCGTAGATCGCGAGAAGAAATGGCCTGTCTACGTTGCCGAGGAGGGCTGGATTCCACCAACGCTCATCCCGCGCGGCAGGCGGCTTCCACACCTGAACGTGCCATGGGCAGCCATACCTGAGGGCCTCATCATGCTTCAGTGGGCGAAGCATATGCTCTCGGTCACCTCTGGGAGCATGCTTGAGGAAATGGGTCTGTTGCCGAGAGATCCGGGGCTATGCGAGCTACCTTGGGTCATTCCGCCGCACACGATCCTGCGCAGGACGCTTGTAAACAAACGCGGGGTTGTGGTGGAGGACTTGAACAAGCGCGCCATGTCTTTGAAACTCCCCGTCTTGCACGACTCTTCTGCCTATAGCACAATCGCCGATGAGCTCCCTTATTATCTGGAAGCTATGCACGATGGGTTCCTCAAATACGAAGACGGCACTGTAGATCGATTTGTTCAGTCCAAAGTGATGTACTGGCCTCGCTGGGAGCATTTCGCTCTTGCCGCACTCCGAAGGATGTCTTCCCTTCTTGAATGGCCTAGCCACCCGTGCTCTGCGTATGCTCCTCCGTCGTTCAATTTTTTCGGCATAAAGAGCCAGGACCGAATATCCCCGGACAACTTGGAACCACAGGGACATAGGATCCTCCTCTTCTGTCTGCTCGCACTTCGACCGGTGGTAGAAACCTTGAAAGAAATCCTGACGACGCCCGGCGAAGACTGCCGCCACGAGTTTACCATGTGTCTAGATCAGGCGAGAGCTACGACCAAGGTCGTTGTGCGTCATTGTACTGTGTCGCGTCCGGGAGATAATGAGGAGCCAAGGGGCCTAGGCGTGCTGATGTGTGGCGTGGTCGTATCGTTGTCAAAAAGCAGTGAGCCACATGGCATGGATCTCGAGGGAGACAAAGCTAAGCTGGAGGCCCACTTCAGAGACGTGTGTCTTATCTGATCATCCATCTCCATGGTTTTCCATCTCACGTTCTTTTCTCTAGCTACACCTAGATATGATCCGCACGGGTGCCCGTGTTGGCTTCATTTCGTCCTATTCCCATTGGCTCTTCGTTTGCCCCTACCCCAGCGCATCTGCACCCTGGTTTCCCCGCCCAGCCTGGACTGCCAATGGTTCCAATCAAGATATGATGTTTATCTCGCCTGTTTTTATCATCGAAAAGACCACAAAACCCGGTCATAACACCGTACTGCAGGTCATGCTCCACCTTTTGCTCTTCTCGTTCGCACAAGCCTCGGCTTCCGGAGTGATAGATCCGGAACTACCGCCTTCCTGGAAGAGAGAATCGGCGAAGATTATGTTTTCTCTATGCCTTGGATTTCCGGGTATGTGGAGGGTCCAACACGCGCCACGACTGGTGCCGGCGTCGGGAGAGCCAACCGTATCGGATGTGGTCATGGTACGTCCCATCTTCATTACCAAGGCTCGGCCCATTTAGATCTATAATTACAACTATTGACACCTGGGAATTAGGAGGATGCTGAGATAAACATTACCCGAATTACCGGCTTACCCAAACTCGAAGAACGTATTCCGTTCGATGAACTTCCGCACGTCCTGATCGTACACGGCATGAACGGCGTGGGCGGTGCATCCTCTTCGAGCCCGGCCCAAAGATACATTCTCTCTCGCCCAGCTCCAGATCTACAGACCTCTGCTGAAAGCGGCGAAACTTACGCGACGTCGAGTCCGTTGGAAAATATCGACGAGACGCGTGTCGCCCATCTTTACCTGTCTCGCGGCCATCCTATCGGTAGAGGAAATAGTGCCACAGTATGGCGGGCTGAGTGGGAGCTCTGTGGTCAACAGGACGCTGAAGGGAGATCTAAGGACAAGCAAAGGTTTACGGTCGTTGCAAAAATCACTGGAACCGCCGAGCACGCCCACGAACACTTTCATAACGAGGCCCGGATGTACTCACTATTCCCCGAGCATCTCTCACAAGAGTGGTCGGGATATGTCATCGTCCGACCACAGCACCTACCTATTCCACTTACCCCCGTCGTCCCCAACTTTTACGGTCTGTATGCCCCGGACGAAGCTACTATCTCAGACTCGGGTTCGGGCAACGCAAAACCGAAGCTTATAATGCTCATGGAGGAATGCGGAAAGCCTATCCGACTGGACAAGCTCTCTACTTGCGCTAGGTACGACGCCTTTCTTGAATCTCTGAACTTGTTTCGAGATCTGACACCGTAAACTTCAATCAGAAAAATTAGTTGGTCGCACCTTCTTCGACTTCACATCGCCGGCTTCGTCCAAGGCTCTTTCCACACTCGTAATTTGCTCGTGCAGCCCGGTCCCCTTTGCCTTCCTCCCAGCCAACGCACCATGAAGCATCCAAGTTATAGGATAATCGATTTCGGGCGCGGTCGTGCGGAGAGAGATTACGCCGACAATTGGGCATTTGTGTTGAGGGAGAAGAAAGAAGACCAGGAGCAGGCTATGGTATCCTTGAGCGTGGAAGAAGCTGATGTGCTCGCTTCGTTGTATCTTGGTGGGCAGGCGAGGGACGTGGATGAGGAAGATCCGCTACCACTGGACTAACTGATGGTGATGCAGGTTAGGCACAAGCTTGATTACCTTTTCGTCTCAAGCATTCACGAGTCTGAATCTATACTCATGGCTTCGCAGCTTTGCAGCTCTGGTATGCTTCCCACACCCTGCCAACGCTACGCCAATTCCTGCCACAAGTTTATACAATACCCACCGACCATGCCCCTGCAGCCATCGTCACCATGATTCTCAGCCTTTACACCCTTTCTACTCGTGTATGCAGTATACTTCCCCCGCATTCTTGAGCCAAAGTTACTGCTGTTTTCATGTCGATAGACCACGGAGAGAAAACCTGCGCCCAGGGATCTCATGGAGCTGTAGAATTGAAATGCATCAAATATTGTGCCTTTGCACGCGCAAGCTCTGACATCCATTGTGACCTACATATGTGCAGCTCTCCTCGAAACCGCTCAGAGCTCGGAATTGCGGCCGGGCGCGACAGGCTACAGCACGCGGCGGCTTGTGGTACTTCCTCGAGTCCGCCGTCGGCCCCAGTACCGGCTCCAGCATCGTCTGCGCCTGCGGGCCGCGACGGTAGAAGGGGACTCGACGAGGCAGATCGTTACTCGGTCTAACGTACACATTAAATACCAATTACGATTTTGGAACAATGTTGCTTGGCGTGTGCGCGAAACAACGCCCGCAGTCCGTAGCGGTGGTACTCGAGTATTCCTCGCAGTATCGACCGGGGATCAAGTAGTGATTGAAGACTCGGAGCGGCGCTCATTACTTGAGCGATAGTCAATACTACGAATTTTCAAACCCAGTTCAATGCTTTGACCTCCGCACACAAAACGAAATTCAAGTCGCATAAAACTGTTACTTATACGCTCGTATCTACGTCTCTACAAACCACAGCGTGCATACGAGCAAGTCCGATAGTCCAAAGTTCATTCAAAGATACGAAAGGGGTGAAGGGGTGGTAAGTTCAGCGGTATGGGGTAAGCTCATCCAGAAAGCGAAGCTCCGCTGGGGGCTCATGGCGGAGACGCGGACCGAGGCAATGGAAAGGTGACGTTCACTGGGCAAGGTCCTTGGGCGCGAGCGAAGCCCTGGGGAAACGTCTGGCCATCTCGGCGCGCGCATGAGAGCCGCCGGTGGGAGCTGCGGTGGCGAGCGCGGCAGCCTTGAACTTGTCAAAGGTGTTGCCGGACGCAGGCGGGTTGATGGCGAAAACCATGCCTTGCTGTTGAAGAGAAAGCAGAGCATCGGTGTTAGTTTGTGCCATTCCTGTGAGGACAGGAGATGAGCGTACAGGGCAGTGGCCGGTCTGCTCGCAGTGGAACCAGAGCGGGGTATCCACCAAGACCGTGAGGGTCACCGTGGGGAAGTCTGGTGGTGGGGAGGCGTGTCAGCAAGGGTGGTGGTATTTCACGGCTCTCTGGACTTACTGTCGTAGACGTCAGGACCGACCGGGTTGCTAATCGAGCAGGAGCCAAGTAAGCAAATGTCTCATTTGTCACGCACGCATAGACTTACAATCCAGAGTTGAAGCCATCGAAGATCTGGGTGCAAGGGGTTTGGAAGGACGATTGGGTCACTAGAAACACGTACACTCGCGTTAGTCAAATAGGAGGTATAGCCGCGCGCTAACTATCACCGACCAGTATGATTCTTTTGGTGGAACCTGAATGTGACTTTGTCTCCGATATCGGCGGTCTGGATCGCGGTGTATCAGCGTATGGGCCAGACCTGTGGACGGACTGCGAAGGCGGAACATACGATGTACTCGGGGTCGTAAACGAGCTGGCTGTTTGGGCCAACTTCGACGTGGTGGTGGGTCCAGGCGAAGGCCAAGGGCAGGGTGAAGAGGAGAGTGAAGATTGCGCTGAAAATCATGATTTCGTAGAAGGGGGGTCGTAGAAGAGAGAGGTACAGAGGGGAAGAGAAGGGGAAGAGAAGGCGGATGAGTGAAAATGCCCCATCTCAGGCAGCGATTTATACCACGGATTCGCGGCCTCGGGACTAGGTCAGCTTGCCCCCTCAGGCACAGCGTGCAGAAAATGTCTCGCGAACGGGTAGCACGGCGTCGAGAAACAGAGATTGCACCGCGGTGCGGGTCCACATCAAACTTGCCATCAGGGCTTGGTGAAGTACCCGTCCCGCATGTTATGATACTAGGGCCGAACGGGAAGATGGAGAGATACGCAGCTGCACTAGCTAGGAGACGGCTTAAGTCTTAGCAAGCTGTGGCATGAATGCGGTATGCTTGTGATGGAGCAGTACTTTCAGCGGTGGCTGGGTCACAACCCACGACCTGAAGAGCTAGTTTCCCTTATGTAGTAGAATCCTGCAGAGAAAACACTGATATACGGTAACTTACTAGAAAGCAAGTCCCCCACATGCCTGATGATATGTCGCTTCATGAGCCGTACCAAAACGACAAGTAACGGAACGACACCCAAACCATAGGAAAACTTGAGCGTACTTAGACGATGCTTAGATCCAAAGCTGTGACCAGGTGTGCATCACAGTATAGTACTTCCTGATCGAGTCTTTTCACTGCAGCAGATTTCCTGTGTAGCGGCATGCGCGCGCAAGCCGAATCGAACAAGTTATGGCCACAGCTTCGAGGTCCGGTGTTGTGCGTAAGGGGTGGTTGGCCGAAAATTAATCTTCATGCCATCGCCTTTGTTTACACATGTGTACAATGAATCTCGGCGGACTGTCGTCGGATGTAAGTAGACCTCCCGCCAACACGTATATGATAATGCCCGCCGCTTCCGATCATCTACGCGAATTATCGCGGTTACGAACTCTCAGAGTACTAACGCAAGATTCTTCTAACAGCTCATATCCCCTCCTTAGGTACTACACCAAGAGGCCGTACATCGCCGACGCACGACTTGCTCTCCTTGATTCCGATTTCTTTACTGGGAAAACCGCGCAATGAGAGGTGGATAAGCCGTGATGTTGGTGAGGGTCGTGTGTAGTATTCTACGTTGCACCTGAACCTGACTTCGATCTGGACGAGAATTTCAGTTCAGCGCTGGAGGTAAAATCAGTGGCTGGCGTGGATATTGACGATGAGCCCATCCAGCGCGCATGGAGTCTCGGTGCACCCTCTGAAGACTTCAGATAACCCGATTCATCCTCTTCCGCAAGCAAGAAGGAGGGGGAAAGAAACGACGGCGACACTCAGCTGGCCGTGACCGCAAGCCGCTGTGATAGCATGGCCAAGTCAGATCACTTCCCAATGGCGATGTCCCACTTGTTCGGCCCCCTTCCCATTCCGCCGGCTGATTCACCTCAGGTACTAGTACACTTTCCCATAATGTCACAATTCGAACGGCGGACTGAGTCAAGACCGGCGCTAGGGAAGATGCCGAGGGATATGATGTGGTCCTGGCGTATGTGAAACGACTCCTAGAGGCAATTTTCACGAATACGATACTCGGAGATATCAGAGATATCGCGCTTCTTTGAAGTTCTCGCTAGTACCATCACACCAAGAATATCCATGCCGTTATGCATAGCGTTGGAGCACCTCGATTAGTCACTGGCCGGCATTGTCACCGAGACTCCGATTCGGATCGTAACGTCCATCGCGCTACCCACTTGCTACCTACGCCCAATAATGTCAAGTGGCTCGCCTCCTATTTACGAGCTCTGGAATTATTTTATCGTTCCCTTTGTATTTGCCTCGATCGATTGTCGCACTGAGAGATCACTTGATAGAACTTAGAAGTCATGTCCCCGAAGCCTCCTGCGTCACTGGAAGCCGAGCCTGGCCGAGCGCCGCTGTCAGCGTGAAGTAAGTATAATCAGTGTTCATGAATCTGACATAGGGGGATGTAGCTTCTGCTCGGTTGCGCACCGATCACGCACCGATTGCCAAACACATAGCATGCCAACTAGCATCACTTGCCCACAAAGCCTAGTGCAGATGTTTAGCAGAGATCGCGCGAAAACAAACGCACTCTTGGTGTGCAAGAACGTTGCGCGCAGCAGGTTTATAATGACCGAGTGACCACAAACTCTGACGTGCCTCATACAGAGGTTAGTAACCGTACAGTTGCCTGCAAAGCTTTGACGCCTGTCTTGAGTGATGGCCGCGATGTCTTCTCTCATGTCCGCCGGCGATCAATTTCCACTGATAGTGACCTTCTGAAGTGTTCTGGAAGATGTGTAGAATCGGATCATGGTATTGTGCACTGTGAGCGCTCGTCGACTGAAGAGGGCCCAGGGCGACAAATATCGTATAGTGCTTCCATCTCAACTGGCGATAGCATAAAAAGCAGCTCTCTTCCCGTCTTTTCGACTAGCTTTCCTCCCACTCATTGATCATCCTCTCTTACCGCAGACCCCTTCGCTTCATCCTCCTACGCAACATGTCTGTCAATTGTATGGTGCACTCTTTCCCCTAAGTCATCTATGGCAGTACTGAGCGGTCTTTTTGTAGTTGAGGGCCTGAAAGTCATTGAGACCGGCAGCGGCCCTGCATACCTTTACACTGCTGGAGGGGACGAGTACATACTCAGTGTGAGCCTTATGGAGGTCAGTGGTAAGAAAAATTTGATTAGCCTCTTGTGCGCCATTTATTGAATTCCACTTCGCATATGATGCGCACTAGTTTCAGAACACTATCGATAAAGGGAGTAGGGCCATCAAGTTGCAAGTTTATTTTAAGCCGCCCTTCGTAGGGAAGATGGACCTCGGGGAGACCAGTGGGAATTTGACGGAAGGCGTCAAGGTTTCTTTTGAAAATAGCGGTCTCACTGCAGGGTGGGTCAGCGCCTTTGTGAGAAATAATCAGGTCATCCAGGCGTGGAAATTCTCTGCGTTCGGAAAGGAGATGGAAGGCGAAGCCCCCATCACCTCGCTCTAAGGTACGTGTATCGAGTAGCTATAGGCTTGCGTGGCTGCCTATTACTAACTAAATCAAACCTGCCCATTTATAGTCCAAAACAAGGCTCTTCAGCGGTGATGCGACTGAGCAGTGGCCATATGTAGCTGTAGCGTGCACGTCAAACACCAATTTACGATTTTGGAACGATGTTTCTTAGCGCATGGGTGAACCGGCGCCGGTCTGTAGTAGTGGCGTTCGAGTAATTGATTGAGGACCAAGCAGTAGTTGAAGACTCGAAGCGGTACTCATTACATACTTACTTGAGTACTGATAGTCAACGCTTCAGGTTTTCACTCCCCGCATACAAAACAAATTCAAGCCGCATAAAATCGTTACTTATGCACTCGTATCTACGTGTCTACAAACCATAGCGTGTATACGAGTAAGTCCGACAGTCCAAAGTTCATCGAAAAATGCGAAAGGGGTGAAGGGGCGGTAAAGTCCAACGGTATGGGGTAAGCTCATCCAGAAAGCGAAGCTCCGCCAGGAGTTCATGGCGGAGACGCCCACTGAGGCAGTGAGGGGGTCACGTTCACTGGGCGAGATCCTTGGGCACGAGCGAAGCCCTGGGGAAACGTCTGGCCATCTCGGCGCGCGCATGGGAACCGCCGGTGGGAGCTGCAGTGGCGAGCGCGGCAGCCTTGAATTTGTCAAAGGTGTTGCCGGAGGAAGGCGGGTTGATGGCGAAAACCATGCCTTGCTATTGAAAATAAAGCGGACCATCGGTGTCAGCTTGTGCCATTCCCGTGAGGACGGGAGATGAACGTACAGGGCAGTGACCGGTCTGCTCGCAGTGGAACCAGAGCGGGGTATCCACCAAGACCGTGAGGGTCACCGTGGGGAAGTCTGGTGGTGGGGAGGCGTGTCAAAAAGGGTGGTAGTATTTCACGACTCTCTGAACTTACTGTCGTAGACATCAGGACCGACCGGGTTGCTAATCGAGCAAGAGCCAAGTAAACAAATGCTTCGTTTGTCACACATGCGCAGACTTACAATCCAGAGTTGAAGCCATCGAAGATCTGGGTGCAAGGGGCTTGGAAGGACGATTGGGTCACTGGAAACACATACGCTCGCGTTAGTCAAATAAGGGGATGGCCGCGCGCCAACTATCGCTCACCAGTGTGATTCTTCTGGTGGAATCTGAACGTGACTTTGTCTCCGATATCGGCGGTCTGGATCACAGCGTATCAGCATATGGACATAACCTGTGGGCTGGCCGCGGGGGCGGAACGTACGATGTACTCGGGGTCGTAAACGAGCTGGCTGTTTGGGCCAACTTCGACGTGGTGGTGGGTCCAGGCGAAGGCCAAGGGCAGGGTGAAGAGGAGAGTGAAGATTGCGCTGAACATCATGATTTCGTAGAAGGGGAGTCGTGGAACGAAGAAGATTAAAGAGGAATGGAAGTGGGGGAGGAAGGCGGATGAGTGAAAATGCCCCATCTCAGGCAGCGATTTATACCACGAATCCGCGGCCTCGGAACTAGGCCAACTCGCCCTACAGACACAGCGTGCAGAAAATGTCTCGAGAGCGGGTAACACGGCGTCGAGAAACAGAGATTGCACCGCGGTGCGGGTCCAAATCAAACATGCCATCAGGGCTCGGTGAAGCGTCCCCATCCCGTTTGTTGAGTGCCAAGAAGCCACCTAAGGCCAAACAGGCAGGTTGAAGACATATGCGGTTGCACTAACTAGGAGATGTCCTAAGTCTTAACAAGCTGTGGCGCGAAGGCGGTATGGTTATGCTAGGGCAGCTTAGTAGTGGCTTGGTCACAACTTGAAGGCCTGAGGGCCCGACCGGTGTGTAGGCAGCGACCCAATCTCCCCCAGTAGAATCCCGCAGAGCAAAAGTTTATATGCATCGTCCTTATTAGAAAGCATGTCCCCCACATATCTGACGATATTTGTGTACATATTGTTTATGAGCCATATACCAAACAACAAGTAATGGAGTAGCACCTAAGCCTCGAATCTCAATAGGAAAACTTGAGCGTAGATGGTAGATCCAAAGCTATGACCAGATGTACACCACAGTATAGTCGAGTTATTTGTAGTGAATTTCCTGTGTAGTGGCATGCGCGCGCAAGCCGAATCGTGGCCACAGGTTTGGTGTTGTGCGCGTTGACCGAAATTAATAATGGCATCGCCTTCAGACTGCCGTCGGATGCAGATGCAGATCCTCCCGCCAACGAGCCTCACATGCCCGCCGGTTCGCTTCCGATCTACGGGAACTATCGTGGGTATGAACTCTCAGAGTTTAAGTTTCTTCTAGCAGCTCAGAGTTTTTTCCCCTTAGGTATTACACAAAGAGGCCTTACACCGACGCGCGACTTGCCCTCCTTGATTCCGATTTCTTTACCGGGAAAACCGTGTTAGATATAGGCTGCAATGAAGGATGGATAAGCTGTGATATTGGTAAGGGTTGCGTATAGCGCCCCAGGTCGCACCTTAACCTGGGTTTAATCTGACTGAGAATTTCAGCTCAGCGTTGGGGGGCAAGGAAAGTGGTTGGAGTAGACATCGACGATGAACTCATCCAACACGCATGGAAGCGGCGGAGAGCTGTCTGGAGTCTCAGTGCGCCCTCTGAAGAGCTAACACCCGATTCAACCTCTTCTGAAAGCCAGAGGAAGAGGAAAAGGGACGACGGGGACACTCAGCTGGCCGTGGCCGCAAGCCGCTGTGGTAGTATTGCCAAGTCAAATCACTTCCCAATGGCGATGTCCCATTTGTTCGGCCCCCTCCCCATTCCGCCAGCTGATGCACCTCAGGCATCACTATGTTTTCCCCATAACGTCACATTTCGAACGGCGGACTGGGTCAAGACCGGCGTAAGAGATGACGCCGAGGGATATGATGTGGTCCTGGCGTATGTGGGGCGACGGGCTCCACTCCTAGAGGCAATTATGGGCTGATATCACTTCCTTTCAGGCTCTCGATAACCAAATGGATTCATTTGCATGGCGGTGACGAGGGGCTGTTATCCTTCTTTCGCCGTATTCACACTGTTCTCATCAAGGGTGGACTTTTGGTGTTGGAGCCCCAAGGATGGGAGGGCTATGCAAAGGCCAAGAGAATGGATCCCGTGAGAATTTTAGTCTCGCCCGTGTTCCTATTCCTCTAAATAGTAACGCTATCGTGATGCTTAGAAACTCAAAGAGACCGCGAAGGGGCTGGTTCTTCGGCCGGAGGAGCTAACGCCGTCTCTTGAAGAGATTGGATTTTCCTTAATGCGGACGGCCGGAGTCACAGGAGAAGGAGGTGATGACAATTCGTTCGGATATCAATACTCTCTCTCACTTACCTCTATGTATAGGCTTCCGACGTACCGTGGACATCTATGTCAAATCGTAACTTGAGATTATCGGTTCGGAGGATACTCAGCTTCAATCAATGGTGTGAAATACAGGAGGAGTCACAAATGGCCCGTCCTAGCGGCCGGTGGGCCCAATTCCAGCTCGCTAGCACTTCACATCTGTGTAAAGTTAGCTATATACTCGGAGATCCGCGACTATTGATGGCAGATGCACTCTTGGTAACTCCTGGTACTGTCTGTAGTAATGAGACGAGCGAGTACGAGGGTGGCGGGCAGAGGAGGAGCATGGACGGACGCCCGCCGTCCATGTTCACGTCCGCATCCGCACGTTCGCGCTCGGCGCGCGCCTCGGTGTCTCTCGCCTAAACTGCGGTCTAGCAGAAGCTTCCTCGAACAGGCCATCCGCCACAAAGCCCGATAATTATACAAACGATTGGTACATGATACAATTACATGATTGTGTGTATACCAAGCTATGACAGCAAACCTAGATAGAAACATGATGATTTGCCCAGAACGAAATATCGTTGGCCGTGGCACATGGTACAAAGTTAGCCATTCGTCCTATGGCGGCGGTGCTTCTTGTTGACGGTGGTCGACCTCTCTAGAGAGTATGCCTTTTGGAGTCGTTTGATGCTGGCCACAATTTCCGCTGGAAAGTTTGTCGCAGGAAAAGCTCAGTTTTACCGAGTGAGCGTAAGGGGAAAGGCAGACTTACCGGCTTGCTCGACATTCTCCGCCTCGAAATCGTACCGCTTGTTGCCTGTATCTCGTTTTACGACGAGCTTGACGTACGTGGCGATCTTTTTGCTCTGCGCGCACGAGTAGATACTTTTGATATGGTAAGAGGCGGTATTGACATTGTCCAAGAATCGCCTCGTAGTCGACGGCATAATCTAAGAACAGACATAATATGAGCAAGACGTGAGGATTGTTCGGGGGCAACACTTACGTGGATGTAATCCCCATCGATAGCAAGGATACGCTCGTGACGACCAACAAGCATGGGAAGCTTCCGAAGGACTGTATACCGCTGATAGTTACAATTCGATTGGTCAAATCCCAGCATCGTCTAGAAATGCATAAATCACACGGACCTTGTATGCAGCAGTGGGGTCGGTGGTTCCAGCTGGAGCATCCGATGAATCAAATATAGATGCTTGAGGAAAAAAGCGAGGTTTCATGAACACGAAGACTCCATTATGCCATAGATGCGATACTGAACACTCACCATTTGGATCGGCACTCCGTCCCGGCTGTCGTCCCAATCCGTAGGCGAGCTGCCCTAACCACGCGCGCTTGTATAACACTAGCTCCTTCTTCCCTCGCAAACTGACCACCGTGCGATCGAGCGGGATGAGGATGCTCATATCGCCTAACAACAAGGCCCATTCTTTTGCATTCATTATGCGCCGTTTCCGGCATACGAGCTCCAGTACATCCGCCATGTACGTGTCCGAGTTGCTGCCAAATCCAAAAGCAGCGGTTAGCAAACCAGACAGTAGTAGACACTCGGAAAGGGAGGGCAGCGATAGTTCACGTACACATTGATGGTCGTCGAGAAATACTGCGCATCAGCGGTCTCAGCCACACGAACCTTGAGAAACACAGGTGGCCCGGCGGCGACGGTTGCCCCGGCCAGAGTGTTGGACGAAAGCATGCTGGAATTGAGGAGTGTCCCGGTGACCGCAGAACTTCCAGGGACTGCCTGTGCCCCTGCCTGCGCCCCTGTGCCGAGATTGCTCGCGGCCGAAGAATTCGCTTTGAGATTTGATTGCGAGCGTTGTTTGGACATCATGAGGCGGGAAGGTCGGCGCACAATCTTGGCCTCCACAGCCTGATTTTGTTGGACTTGATGTGAAGGAGGGAATGAGCAGGCGCTGCAAGATTTCTTGTTAGCATTACTTTACCTTGAGATGGAGTGGCTTCTTCAATAGCAAACTCCCCAAAAGCAAACTTTGAAATTGCTGATGTTCGATCCAAGGCTATAGAGAGACAAAAGAAGAACAAGTGTCAAGACACTAGTGCCGAAAGCAAAGGTGAAATTACAAACCGGGGAAATCTTCATCCACCTCGCCATTATCCTCGACAAGCCTTAAGCACCACCCGACCGCACTCAACCTCACCGCCCTCCTCTCCTCCATCCCCGCCGCATCGCCCTCCAGTCCCTCATCCAAGCGCGGCTCACACCCCTCATCCAAGCGCGGCTCACACCCCTCGTCCCAGTACGCCCACAGCCCGAACCCGATGACCTCCTCCACCGTCGCATCCTTGCGCACCTTGAGCTCCAGCGGCTCGCTCGCGTGCGTGCGCGAGTGCGGGAAGTACACCCGCAGCGTCATGGATGCTGTCTCGGCGCGTCCGGAGATGGCGGCGTAGAGCGTCGTGAAGGGGTTGTCCGAAGTCGTGGACTGCGACGCGAGGAGCGCCGTGAGGGCAGATTCGGTTGGGAGGCGGGTGATCTTGATGCGGGCGAATGAGGGCTCGGAGGGTTTGTTGCGGAGGTGCGGGTGCGGGTGCGGATGCGAGTGGCTGTGGGTATGTGTATGAGAAGCACTTGGGCCTGCTGCTGTGGAATGCGGATGCTTATGTTTCTCCTGGGGGTGCGCTTGCGGGCGGATTGACCCAGAGCCGCCAGGAGCAGCAGCCGTAGCCGTGGACGGGATGATAGTCGCCGTGGATGTAGTAGCAGTCAGCATCGTCGTATCACTCAACACCGACGACCCGGATGGGTTCGTCAATCGCTCGTCATCCCCACCGTTACCTCTGCTACCGCTGCTGGTGCTACCACCGTTGGGCCCACTCCCAGCAGAACTAACATCAAACGGCCCGCCGAGCGGGTTTGTTGGAACCATCAGATACGACCCCACCTCCTCCCTCGACGACTTTCTCGCGGTGTCATCCGACGTAATCGACGATCCTGGAGAAATTCCGCTCCCACTGCCATACGCCGGCGGCGCCAAACCGAATCCCGGTGTAAACCCAGAACTTGCGCCCAGCCCGAGCCCTAGAGCACTCATCTCCACCGGCGATATTGACGGGCGCCGGACTTCCGATACTGGGCTGAGACGCGAGCGATTCCGGGTGTTCATGGCAATCTGGAGCGCAGAGGATGAATGGGATGTTGAGAGACCGGATGCAGAGTTGACGGAGAGCCCCGAGAGGATATCGGAGGATCCGTGAGAGGTTATGTGTGGACGACTGGAATATCGGCTGCAGTAAACCCATTTCGAGTGTAAGAACTTCAGAGTTACGATAGAAAGAAAAAAAGGGCTCACGGGTGCAACAAGAAATCCGCACCGTCAAATTCGTCCTCGTGAATATCTATATCACCCGCCTCACCCGGTTGGTCTAGAGTGAGAACATAATCCTCATCATCCTCGTCCTCGACATCATCGTCCTCGTCGTCATCAGCTTCGTCGTCATCCGAAGTATTTGTCTCCATCCCCGACGTAGACCCAGCTGCGCTGGCACCAGAGAAAGCATGCTGCATCGATCCGCCCTCCTCAAAATCGCTTGGACGAGGGAATCCGCCCGTGTATCCGTGGTGCTGAGCGGCGTTAGAGTTATTTTCGGCGGGCTCGGGAGGAGGAGCGCGCGCATTCATGCGGACTCGTCTTCGGGCTTCCATCTCGGCTGCTCTCGGGAACCGCGGCGGAGCAAATTGCACGACGGGTGCAGCGGGCTTTTCTTTGTCAGGCGTGGCCGCTGTCGCTGTCGTACCTGCCGTTGTCGCAGCGCTTAGATTCATATTTGAACTCGGAGTTGTTGTGGACGCACCAAGGTTCGATGACGATGGGGCAACAGGAAGCGGTTTATCGAGATCGAAGTTCGATTTCGGGGAGGGCTCAACATCTGGACTCAAGATCGACGGCCTCACCGTACCTCCGCCAGATCCGAATGTAGACGCGCGGCGTCGCTCGCTTGTCGCACCGTCTCCTACATCTGGGAGCACAGAATGGTGGGGTGTGGGGGAGGCACCGGCTGATACGGGTGTAGGTGCGCTATCAGCTCTGATACGATGGGGCTTCGCGCCGACTTCCCCATCAACGGCAGTTGTTCCCGTGAGAATAGACGCGGAGTCTCTCCTGTTGCTGCTCGAAGCTCGACGCCCTGAGACCCGCATACCCAATGCACCACTCCTATTCGGTCCCATGATAGTCTGAGTGTATTTGAGTCCGGTTGCTCCTGGCCACTCGCCCGCAGCAGGGGCAGGCTCGGGGTTGAGCGAAGACGGCTGGTTGCCATTGGCATTTCCCGTTCGCGTGCGCGCAGCCTGCGGTAAATCCTGCTGAGAGAGAGAGTGGAGGGGAGATGGCGAAGGCGCGTCGTCCAAACTCGATGGCTGCGGACTCGCGGGTACGGCAAGCTCGGGCCAGCGGTCTTGATTCGCGAGACCTGCAGCGCGGATGTACGGGTTGGTAGAGTAGCCAGGGCTTAGGGACACGATGCGGGGGCCAAATGGGTCCTCAACATGACGAAGATATGCAAGACGGAGAGAATGGATGAGGAAACTATTGGTATCTCGCGTCAGCCGATAGATAGGATGGTTTGAGAAAGCTCAGGACTTGCTCTGTATCGTTGATAAGCGACATTTCGCCCTATAATTGATCGCTGCAAATGCGAAAGATGGTGTAGGTGCCCAGGATGGAGCGTTGTCGCGTGATAGAATCTGGCTCACTGTGGGGTAAAGGATCCTGATTTGAGAGCTACTTTTCAAACGCCGATGGTCATGAGTGCTATGTGTATGATCCGGAGTATTACGTCTGATCAAAACCACAGAGTTCGCATATGAGACTTGAATGTGGATAGGAGTCGCTTGTAACCGCCTGATAGCTCCTTTTAGAGCTGAAATCCAAAATCGTGTCGCTTGCCTAGAGCCCGGGCCGTTCGTAGATTGGCGTGGCGTTGAGTGATCAGTTGCATCCGCATGCTTACGTGATAGTATCTGGGGTAAAGCAAATTTGGAGGATTTCTTCCACAAGCGGGTTTTCTGTCCCTCAGAATGGCTCGCAATCTGCCGGAATCTCGCAGAATTTGTAAGAATCTTTCGAGCATAGATTCAGCCTGAAAAAGGTGCTGAAGAATAAGATGAAAGAAGCGCTTTGTGGCTGTGCAGTGGGGCCATTCTGGATCCGCCTTAAACCCACAAAATGGAAATAAATAAACCAAGCGATTTTTAGGTTTTGATTTTTTATAAAGAGCGCTCTGCTTGCGGATCTCCTGCCCCCGACTGTCACCCACTGGTACTGGTCCTGGGCTGCAGCTAATGTCGTCGACGTACGCCCACTACGGCGCCCCCTCGTCGCTCCCCAGCGACTATGCGATCCTCTCTGCTTCTGTTGGCGACCGCCACGGCGGGCACTTCATCCACGATTCGCCTGACATCGCTTCAGACGACTCGGACGATGACGTCTCGCCTACGCGCCATCGCTCTAGGCATCCTCAGTACGGTTCTTTCGAGTCTCCCCGTCGCGGCTCTATCCCGCAGCACCCCTCTACGCGTCGTCCGTCTCTGCGCGCCTCGGACCTCCCGGCTGTCCGAGCTGTCTCCGAGGTAGACCCCCTCTTGCAACCCCTGCCCCGGATCGAGGAAGCTGGTGGCTACTGCGAGGATGCCAACGATTGGCGCACTTGGTGGGACGAGACCCGCATTCTCGCCTCGTACACTGTGCCCGTGTTTAGGTACGCGTCTGTTTCATCTCGTCGTTTCATTCAACCCACTAACCCCACCTACTCAATAGCACCCATCTTCTTGAGTATTCCCTTGTGGTCGCCTCCGTCGTCTCGCTCGGTCATTTGTCTACAATTGATCTTGCCGCTTCAACCCTCGCCTCCATGACCGCAAGTGTGTCGGCCCTCAGTCTAATCCAGGGCATGGTCTCTGCCCTTGATTCTCTTCTCCCCCAAGCTTGGACATCGGGCAACCCCAAGCTTGTTGGGCTCTGGAGTCAACGCATGATGGTCGTCATGGCCGTCTCCATCATCGTACGCCACAAGCTCTCAACCATGTCTGTTAGGTTTAGCTCATCCAGCTATCTTTATTATAATAGCCTATGGCAATGATCTTTTTCAACGCCGAGCATATCCTCCTTTTCTTGAGGCAAGATCCCGATGTTGCGCAGCGCGCCGGGCTCTATCTCAAGTGGGCCAGTCTTGAGTTACCTGCTTATGCCTTCAATGCCGTCTCTCGGTTGGCACCCCTTTTGGAGCACTTTTTTTTTTTTGCTTGTATGACTCACTGCGACTTCGTTGTTCCCCCCAGCCGATATTTCCAGTCTCAAGGTAGGAATCCTCGCAGCATGTTGTGTGAGGGGCTGATGTCATCATCATAACAAAGGTCTCCTCCACGTGCCTTCAATCGTCATCATGATAGTCGCACCCATCAATGTCGTACTTCAATACCTTTTAGGTACGCACCTTATTTTACTCCTCCCCATTCCTTGTTTATCCCTCACTCACCATTACAAACCAGTGTGGGGACCCGATCCAATTCGCCTCGGCTTCATCGGCGCACCTATTGCTACAGCCCTCTCTATGAATCTAATCTCTATCATTTCCATCATTTACGGCGTGTTGTATGCTCCCCGTGAGGCGTGGTGTCCGATCACGAGGAAGAGCTTCATGGGGCTGGGAGTATTGGTCAGATTGGGGTTGGCAGGTGTGGGACAGACAGCGTCAGAATGGTGGTCCTGGGAGTTAGTCGGACGTATGTACCCTTTTACTTCATTCTTTATTATTTTTGTTTTCAGGTTCCTCATGGATATTTTTTGGCTCTTTTACTCTTTTGCGTAGTGGCCGCGAGTTTGTGGGTGTTTTCCTCCATTCATCGTTTGTTTGCTGGCCGCTGAATGCTGTTGGATTGTGGTGCGCCGCGAATAGACTCGGACCTGTCGCCCTCGCATCTCAATCCGTTCTACTTGTCTCTTCATCCACGACATACCAAGGTTCGCACCTCCCCCCTTTTTTCTACATCAATACGCCTTCCGCGCATTTTAGAACTAACCTTTCACATTCACGCCATGATAGCTCCCTTTGCACTAAGCGTCGCGGCCTCTGTTCGGTACGGACTCACTCTACTTGGTAAATCCTCATGCTCATAATTTCTGGGCGTCGTTCCGGAATGTTACGCAGGATTGGCAATCTCATCGGCGCAGGTCGTCCTATCCGAGCGGGTGTCGCCTCGAAGGTAGCGCTTGTATTGGCTCTTGCCATTGCCATGATATGCAGGTCAGAGTACAATATCAATCTCGTGGCGTGGTGGGATCTACGTGCTATAATCATACTGACACTAAAGGCCACTCCCTTTTTGCTTTCGCCTTTGTCTTTGAACAGCACTATTTTCCTAACGTTCCGCACGTCCTGGGCGCTTTTGTTCAACGATGATGAAGAAGTGGTGGCGCTTGTGGCGACTATCATCCCGCTTCTGTCGCTCTTCCAGGTGTGTGGTGGATCTTGACTTTTTAATCTCCTACTCTATTTTTGTTGGGCTGCGTCGGCACCTCGAGCCCTTGCTGGTCTTGGCATCGTGTGGGATCGTGTGACGATTTGGTGGATCGATGGCTTGACGTCATGGGTCTCTCATCTCTTATCCATTTACTGACTTGCAACGTGTTTCTCTCCCTTTATTTTTGGACGCCGCCGTTGTGGATTCGTTGACCTTGCTCGGTGCTCTGCTCGCTTCGGCATAAACCGGATAGGTATTTGATGGAATATGCGCTGTCTCTGGAGGCGCGTTGCGCGCGCGCGGAAAACAGTTCACTGGAGCACTTTTGAACTTATCTGCATACTATATTTTCGGTACGTATCACTGCTTTTGGCTTCTTCGCCACTCGCTCGATCGAGCTGAGGATTGGGCCTATTTGCGCATCGGTTCTGATCATAACCTGCTTTCTTCTTTTTGATACTACTAGGTATCCCTCTTGGTAAGTCCTCAAATCCTGTTATAGCTGTAGCAGTACAACACAACTAATCACATATTGTCTTGGTCAAAATCGTCTAGGATTGACATTGACGTTCCGCTACGGCATGGAGCTGAAGGGCCTCTGGATCGGCCTCTCCGCTGCCCTCGCATACGGGGGATGTGTCAGCGCCTGGATCGTTCTCAGGACGAACTGGGACCGCGAGGTCACCCGCGCGCGTGAGCGACTCAAATTAGGGCACAGGACCGATTCGGAATTCGATGAGAGCGAGGATGACGAGAGTGTTGGCGATATTATGGCGGGGCGGCGGAGCGGTGGGCGGGACGTTTGAGTTATCTTAGTAGCAGTTTCACCAGTTGACGATAAACTCTGTTGACGCTCACATTAACTTTGTTTTGGATATTTCCTTTTTACATTTTTAGTGGCTGGTAAGAGTTTATATACCTGCATAGGCCACCACTCTTTGATTACTTTCATGTCTTCTCCTGAATACACTACCGCTGCTATTGCTGGAAGTTCAGCGCTTAATGATTGACCGGAGCGCTCATTTATCTGTCGGATGATCAAGTTAGACAACAAACTGATCAACTGGTTCAAAGCGTCAGTCGACATCACTCCTTAACTAGAACGACCAGCCCCTCTGGCGCCAATCTAATTTCATTGAACAGCACAATAGTCTTGAGCGCTCAACCTTGTAGCGCGCGTATATCTAACTAATGAGCTGCCCAAAGTGACGAGAGGGAGAGAGGGGCGAACGGAGACTCAGTATTGAGTAAGCAACTGAATGGATCATATTTGAATTAACTCCGTAGCAACGGCTCCTTTGTTTGCAAGACGCGAAGTCCGTCCTATCCACCATGTCTACCGCCACGATAGTCTCCTCAAAAATTATCAACGCACCCATTGCAGATGTAATTTCTATACTACATGATCCACCGAGGTAGGTGCCAACCGTCTCAACGTCCGCCGCCGAATCAGCTATAGAGACTCAGTTGTTCACTGCGCAGGATGGCACATTTGAACCCATTGGTCGTGTCAGTCGTCCAGAGCGCAGAGGATCCGCAGTTATACACCATCACCGATAAAATGAAATTAGGCGGCGTTGTACCCATGCCGTCTTTCTCGTATACAGCGAGATTTGCACCGGTCGAGGATGGCGTGGATTCCGAGGTTGAGGCCATGGGCCTCCTAAAGTCGCACAACCAGTGGAGGGCAAGAGCGATTGGGGAGAGTCAATGTGAAGTGACTGAAACCGGTAGGCTTGACCCAGTTTAACTCGATCGTCGATCGTTCAACTGAAATTTGAACGTTCGCTGTTTGTTTATTTAGCGTTTGTAGATGTCTCGAAATTTTTCAAGCCGTTCGTCATGCGTACCACGAAGCAAGCTCACGCGGACCTGTTGGAAACGATGGCCAAAGAGCTGGAAAAACCTAAAGAAACGCGTTCTGGCTAAATCTTGCTGTTCTTTTCCTGTAACTTGTACTCTCGAGAATCCCTTTTATGAGAATATTATATAATCAATTGAGTCGGCTATAGCTGCCTTAACTCCGTGGTAGCGTTTTGTTCGCTACCACCATCATGTCCAGTACTACGACCCGCGTAGTGCTCTCGAAGATCACCAACGCACGCATCGCAGACGTGATTGCCATCCTTCATGACCCACCGAGGTACTTGAGGATCATCTTTCAGCTTCGTTTCTAAGTCTAATGATGAAAAATGCCATGCTATAGGATGGCACGTTTGAACCCGACAGTTATATCGGTCGTCCAAAGCGCCGAGGATCCCCAACTATACACTATCACCGGGAAGTCGATGCTCGGCGGCATCATTCCTATTCCATTCTCATGTACAACCAGGTATACGCCGGTTGACGATGGTGTGAACGCCGAGACTGAGGCCACGGGCCTTTTAACGGGGCGTAACGAATGGAGAGCTAAGGAAATTGGAGATCATCAATGCGAGATAATTGAAACCGGTTGGTTTGCCACTGTCTACATCTATGCTCGTAGTTCAATGGCCCAAGCTTAGATGATGATTTCTGTTAGCGTCCTTGGATGTCTCTTGGCTTTTGAAACCATTTGTTACGCGCACAATGCACCAATCTCATACGGATATGCTGGAGGCGTTGGCCAAGGAGCTCGAAAGTCCTGGAGAAAGGCAATGATACACTGGAGTTTCGCTCAATCTCTGGAGCTTGCCACCAACGTGCGTGATCATGTTCTTTGGCAGCGCTATAATTCATTTACCAGCTTGCAAGCTCTTGATAAGAGCCCACCAATTATATGCTCACTCCCTTCGACCAATTTCCCTTTGTGTCTCCCTCTGTTGCCTATTCTTTCGTGGCGTCTGAGCTGCCTGTCGCTTTTGCAGTCTCGTACCCTGCCCATTCTTTTTTTCGTATTTAGCCACGTTGAATACGGGCGAGACTTTGCGGCTCATGCATCCTCGTGAACGGTCACCGGTCAGGCCTCAGATGTATTTGAGCCGGTATAAATCGTACAGTCCCTTTGTGCAGTCAAATGACCCCCTACACCCTTGGCTACCGCTGGCAGAGCAGTCTTTCTTCCCAAGTCTGCGTATTTCTTGACAACGTCACTCTCTCAACCGCAATGCCCGATCGAGCCGCATATCGACTTGCTCACGCTTGGTCAGGCGCTGTGTGTGGCATACGAGATGGGCTGGGATGGGCCCATGGGCTTCCGCACAGGCACTTGGTCAGAGTCGGCCTCGGTGATCGGTGGGCAGTGCTTATGTTTGTACCCACAATGCCCGACTCACCGCCTTCAATCATTGGCCCGTGTACGGGTTCAATATCAACGCTATGCCATCGTGAGTATTTTTGTCTTGTTTAGGTGGATTTCTCAGCAAACGATTTCTGATAGTCCTTGCCGCCATCAGTTCGGAGCGCTGAGGCAGTACTACTGGGACGCGATCGCCGGTGTCGGACGTTGAGCGCTGACTATCACCGAGCTTACCTGGGCTTATTCGTTTTTCCTAACATCGCCCCTGGCCAATATTCAGGGTCCACTATCTGCACCGCCATGCTATGCACACACATGTGCGCTCTTCTCGGGGGCGCTTGCCCATTTACGCAAGCAGAGACATTTTTCCTCCGCTCTGAGCCTAGTTAGTATTTAGCCGACCGCTGGGGGTATAAAGAGGGCTGAGGATGAGGCATATTTCGATCATCAGCTCCCCTCTTCTCCTCTAATCCCATTCTAACGACTTCCGCTTCTACGACACTATGATGTTCAACGCTATCCTCGCTGTCCTCTTCGCCTTGCCTTTGGCCTTCGCCTGGACCCACCACCACGTCGAAGTTGGCCCAAACAGCCAGCTTATCTACGACCCCCCGTACATCGTACGTCCTGCGCTCCCGGTCAGCCTGTAGGTCTGGGCCCATATACTGATATGTTGCGATCCAGAGCGCCAGTGTCGGAGACAAAGTCACTTTCAGGTTCCACCAAAAGAACCACACCGGTGCGCAATAGTCGCCGTGGGCATACCCCTTCTTTGATTAACGTAGACGTTTATGATTCTAGTGACCCAGACGTCCTTCCCAGCCCCTTGCACTCCGCTCTTTGATGGCTTCAACTCTGGATTGTAAGTCTGTGCACGTGTAACAAATGAACCTCTTGCTTACTTTGTTCTTGTTAGCAACCCCGTCGCCGCTGATGTTACCTCCAGTAAGCGAAAACGACTGCGAAACATACTGCCGTCCTTACTGACATTCCTCCCTGCTAGACTTCCCCACGGCGACTCTCACGGTCTTGGTAGACACCCCCCTCTGGTTCTCCTGCCAGCAGACCGGTCACTGCGCAGTACGTTCAACTCCCGTCGCCGCAGAAATGGCACAAGCTGACACCGATGGTCGATCTGCCTTCTTTTCCATAGCAAGGCATGGTTTTCGCCATCAACGCACCTGACTCCGGCAACACCTTTGACAAGTTTAAGGCTTCCGCGCTCGCCACTGCTGCTACCGGCGGCTCCCACGCCCGCGCTGAGATGGCCAGACGGTTCCCCAGGGCTGCACTCGTGCCCAAGGACCTCGATCAGTGAATGTACATCCCAACTGTCGCACCCCGCCTCGATTTCGATGGACTTAGTATAATTGAAGAACCGCCCTCCCTCGATGTTCTCCCCCTGAGCTGATGATATGATTAGGATTCACCTCCTGGACTTTTGGACTTTGTTACTATGATTTATTTCTACGGAGTTGATATACATACGTCGATGTCGTTTGATCGTTTAAGTTTTGACCGGTACCGCATGTCAATCGATTCCAGAGTGTGAATCTTACGATGGGCCTAAACTGAGGATTTAGTACTTATACCGATTCAACCAAGATCCACGCGCGCGCAGATGGGCATTGTGAGCTGCAACATTTCATTCACACCATGACACAGCGGGTAGCGATAAATCAAAACTATGTTGGTGGTCCAATACAATATACGTGACGCCAAGTGGAAGACAGGATATCCAGCTACGAGAGAAAAATGAAGAGGCGCAAAATAGGTGTACTCCAGAAATGAAGCCAAGCGATAAGCAGAAAAAATCGAGTTCATGAAGCAAAAAGACCAAGTATAACATGCAAAAGCTCATCGCGCACTTGTGGACGCCCCACTAAACAAAGATCTCAGTGATGCATTCGAACGGCCGCGATGAAGCGTGCGCTCGAGAAGCTCCTTTTCCCGCCTTTGCTCCGCCTCCGTCTGCTGGCGTATATCCTCAAAACTTCGCACAAGATCTTTGACAGAGCCGTTGGACGCCGTCCGCCTGATCGTCTTCGGTGCAGGTTTGGATTGCGGGGTGGGCACATGATTGAGCGGAAAGACGACCCTGCGGTTAGTCTGGCGAGCAGGTGGAGGGGCAGGCTCAATGTGACGAAGTTCGGGTGGGATCTCGCGTTGGACAGCGGGGGCCGGTTGTGGGGCCGGAATAGCTCTACCTTTCCCCTTGTTGCGCGGTCCAGCATTGGTTCCATCGGTGTCTGGGGCAGGTGTCGACGCGGCACGTTTCCAGATAGACCCCAGCACGTTCATCACACGCTGCGTCGCAGAAGGCGTACCCAAGGTGGGGACCAACCTCTGAGATTGGAACGACTGCGAATAGCTAGACTCGGCCGGTTTCGCGCCCCTCTTGGGCGTATCCAGAGTTAAATCGATAACGGATGTCGATGCAGAGGCGGAGGCGGCAACTGCCTGTGCCTCTTCGAGTAGATGTGCATAGCGAGGAGCAAGTAACGAAGCGGAGGATATAGCGCGCTGTTTTCTGAAATATTCCGGAGTTTCTGGGAGCGCGGGGGTTTCGGAGCGGAGTCTAGAAGAGCCAGCGCGGCTTAGAGGTGTCTGGAACCGCGACGGCTGTTTGCTGATTCGGATTTGGAGTGCAAGTGCGCGCTTCATGATTTTATCCCTTTTTTTGAAGGGGGTCCGGGATAAGCATACGTTCTCTCTAGAAGATAAACAGAACAACTTACCGAGTCCATTCTCCAACCAAATACTCTTCATCAACATCTTGCAAGAATCGAGCGACAACGTTTTCAAGATCCACGCCACCCGCTTCAGCCTCTCTACTTGACTGCATCCCGAGGAGCCGAGCAAGCTCCCTCCTTTCCTCAACGAAGCAAATTTCCAACTGTTTCCAATCCTCCGTCGACCACGATCGAGGTCCAGAGGCGAATGAGGATGCATTCACAGATGCAGACCTCTCCAGGCGTGCCGGTAGTCTCGGCGTGGCGAATGCGCTGAAAGCGTGGTCCTTCGAGCGCCCCGGCGCCGGTGTGGACTCTGCACCAAGCGTATTCCATGGCCCGGGGATCATCATGGGGCTCCCGAAATCGCTCCCAAAGTGCGGGGACATCGCCTTCCCTTTATCCCAAGGCTTGATCTTAGGGCTCATCGTCATCACTTCCATCTCCGCCTCGTGCATGATCTCCGGCAAGGACAGGGTTGATGCGTTGGCAATCGACGCTGCCGACTGAGAGTAATGATGGGTACGCGAGATGGATCGGGACGAGCCTGCGCTCGCGGTTGATTGATTCAAGGTGTTGTCCATGTCGAGGCTCCCTATCGATCGAGTTTCGTTTCCAATAAAAGAGCCGTTGCTCTTGCGCCGAGAGCGGTATAGAAAGTGACCTCCGTCTTCAATATAGTCATGATGCTGCAGAAATAGAGATCAGAAAAGAGTTTATTTAGAGGAGGTTCAGCGCAATACGAACCATCTTGAGAATAGCAGCAGCTCTGGCAGCAGCCTTCGGGTCTTTGCTACTGATTTCCACAATCGGCGGCCCGCCTTCGTCTGAGCTAGCATCGCTCTCGTCGTCAACAGCTTCAGTGGCCGTATCGTCAACTCTAGAGCGCTGCTCTCGGGATTGGAACAGATCCGAATGTGAGAGATTGAGGCGCCAGCTACGATTGGCTGGAGTGACAGACGACCCCTTGATCGGAAGCTCGATATCAACATATTCCCCTTGGTCTCCGCCATGGTCCTCAGGCTCCACGCTCAGCTCGAGCTCAACAGAAGCCTCTTGGATAAAGTCGTCATCGTCATCCTCGACATCTCCGCTGATCATGGCGTGCTCGGGGTTCGTGGCCGGAGGCGTGGGCAGCTTGTGTATGGCAGTGTCGGGAGCTACAATGTCCATATCATCGATATCGTCAGAGCGGTTGGTGTCGGGCATGCGCGGCCCCAGAGTTTGACCATCCTCGGCCGTATCCATGTTATCATCGTCAGCCTCTCGTTCGTCTCCCTTCGTCGGCATCGAGATCGAAAAGTCTTCCGGGTCGAAAACCCAGCCCTCCCCACTCTGCTGACTCTCATCCTCCCGGCTCTTCTCAGAGCGCCGAGATTTGAACGTACGCTCAGGCGGGGAAGGTGATAATGGCGCAGGAGAGGATAGGGACATGCCCCTCCCCCGTCTTGCCGCATCATACGCCAACGACGAATGCCCAAGCGGCTCTCCGATAGTCATATCGGGTCCAGCCAAAATCAGCTGCCGCTCTGGACCATCCTCGTCACCGTTATCGTCGTCAAACACCTGAGTGCGCGCAAAACTGCCGCTGGCGCCGGGAGTGGGTACACGGCGTCCGAGATCACTATTGCGACGCCGCAACCGTGTCTCGGGACTTGGAGTAGAAGGTCCCACCGGCACAAAGGCGGTCGGACCGAGGCCACAGAGTGAGGGCTCTTCTTCGTAGGGAGACGATGAGCGACGAGCGTTCGCAGGGGAGGGCGCGCGCTGCGTGCCGAGTATTTCGGCAGGGGGAGAGAGCACGTGACCATGAACAGCAATATCTTCGCTCGGAGTGTTGTCTTCAAAAGCAGGCATCGAATCATTCCCCACCGCGCTGTCAACTTCCTCTATTCGTTCAAGCTCTTCGGCTGCGAGGGCTGTCTCGACTTGTCTGGTAGGGGCATGAGAAAGGACCCCCTTTCCAAAGACAGCTAACACTCTGCCATCGGACTCCTCAATGTCTTCGATTTTGGGTTTAGGATCGGGCGGCCCGAGGAACAGCCCTGTATTACTTCCAACGAGGAGGATGGGGTCATCCGATGGACTAGCAGGGGGAGGGGGGAGTGTGAGGTCGATGACGGGAGGGGGGAGACCGCGCTTAAAGTTGAGGGGATGTGGCGCTGCGGTGCGACGTGTCGATTTGGCCTTTGTCTCTCTGGGCGCAGGCCGCATGGGCGACGACTGTGATACGCGAGGGCTCTTGCGGGCTTTCGGATTTGGGGATGCCACGGAGGCAGCCCGCGTATGAGCGCGGGTACGCTTCGCTGCCTTAGCACGGTTGGGGGATTCGGAGTCTTGCTTAGCAGGCGAGACGGAGGACGATGAGGTACGCGCTTGCTTTCTCGGCTGAGCTGGCTGGTCGGCGTCGGTGGGGGGAAGTGATCGTTTAAGAGGGGACTTCCGTTGGGCGGCATTGCTCCCATTTGTAACTGCCTCCTCAGTAGGCGCAGCGGCGGGTGTATGGGAGCGGTGTCGTCGCGTAGTGGCCGACTAGTAGCCGAAGTAGCAAATGTTCAGCGAGCTGCAGCTTGAGTAAATAAAACCCACAAACCTTGGACTTGGGCTCAACAATTGGATCCGCGTCATTTTCTTCCTGACTCGACGGAGGAGTGAGGATATTCCGTTCGCGCAGGCGATCAGTGGCACCCGTCCTACGTCCGGGTGTACTTAGCGCGTCTTGTTTCTCCGCGGCATCAAGCTGGCTTTCAGCCCGGGTGTGTGCGGCCAAATCGCGAAGAGTGCGCAGAGGGCGAACAGGAACTATGCTGGGCGTGGTGGAGCGGGTTTTGGCGGTGCGAGAAGGCGTCTTTCGCGATGACGATGCTTTATGGGACCTGGAAGGTTGATGGATATTCTCTAGGTCGTCCATGGTGATATCCGCTCCAAAAAAAAAGGACGTGAGTAGCCAAAAACAAAAAGACGATACAAGGGCTGCCGATGTTGACCGTCGCGGTAAGCGTTGAGACCACGAGATGTTGAGTTGACCTCGCCCAACAAACACAGATCAACATTGGCACACAAAGGTCGCGTATTGGGGTCACAGTGATCACGTGCCCCTTATGTCCAATCTGTGGCCACACATGGCTCGTCATCTGGGCCTCAACCATCTCGTCGTAAACGGCCAGCTCGCCAGGAGGCCGAACTGGATCAAGAAAACTACTATAACCTGCTATCGAATAGGCTGACTCGAACTATTGGCTTGGGGCCTCCAAAATGTCACCTCAGGATGTTGCTCAAAGCCTGCAGGCCGCCCTTGCTTCACCCCCACCCGTAGATCTCACCGGTGTCACCTCTATCGCCCAGCAGTTTATATCTGGACTCCAGAGTTTGGATGAAGAAGAGCGTGCGACTGCCACTGCAGAGCTCGAAAAGGAGCTTCAGTATACCTACGAGAACCTGGTGGATGTAGAATCGACAGACCAAGTACAGTGCTTCTTTACTGTGCTCTACGTCCTACGCGAGGCGTTGCCGCACGCCTCGATCGTCTCGTTATGGTTCTACCTGGCCATTCGTCCCGCACTTCGCAATACCAGACTCAATGCAGCCACGGTCGAGCATGTCAAAGAACTGGTTTTGATGACGATGCAGTCTGAGGGGGAATCCAAGCCAGATGAAATACATCGGAGGGTGATGGACCTGTATCTTTTGGATGCTCCAAGTGAGCACTCGGCGGTGGAAGCTCTTGAAGATGTCGACTTAGACAGTGAAGAGCGAAAAAAGCGACGCGTGTGGAAGGAGAATCTTCAAGATATCTTGATCACTCATGGCCTCACAAGACCTAAAGTATAGATTCGCATAGTTTCATTTCCTAAAGTGCACTCGGACTTACCTCTCCTTTGTGCCTAATAGGAGCTCTTTGATATAGTGGACATGTACTTTACATCACCCGAAAATCGCCTCCAGCTCTCTATTCTGCTTCTGAATTTCTTCCAAGCACCCACTGCCATCCCAATAAAAGAGCTCACAGAATCGAAGCTCTTTGATACTATGCTATGCTGCCTCCAGATCGACAACTCAACATCGCTATTTGCCCTCCTTATTCACTGCCTAAACATGATACTGCCGACTTTGACAGTTTGCGAGACGGGAAAGGCGAGGGTGGTGCTACCGTGTATGCTAGCAACTCTCGGGAGAGCTCTCTGCTGGAGGAAGCGTACCAAAGATGATGGTGGGGTCGGCCAAATCCCGGTTGATATCCGATCTACGTCGGAGGGTCGTGCACTTCAGATCAAGCCTGATCTTGGCTGGACCCGTCTAGGTGTGTCAATAAGCCACACACCTAGGTATAGTATCCCAGCTTATGATTGATGATGTTTCTCCCTCTCGGTCAGAATCCACGTTCGATACTACTGTCTCGCCCCCACCCCCCGACGTCCGTCAGTACTTTACTTTCTTGTACGGGCTTTGGCCGTGCAATACCCTCGCTTTCCTACGCGATCCTGCCGCATACTTGGGCACAGCAGGTTTTGAGAGCCCATTTACTACTGGCTGGAATGAAGCTTTCGAAGTCGATCAAATCCGCGCCAGAGGCAAGGTAAGGTTATTGCATTGTTATACCCTCCACTCTTCGCAACCTAAAAACTCTCATTTAACCAAGACGTTATTAGAGATGCACGTCGTTCACCCTGCGCTCATTTACCATGATGCTTCCAACGAGCGGTCCGATCCCAAACTGTCCTCAGGGACCTTGGATGATGTCCCCAGGGTGATATCGGAGTGTGCGACATTGAACCTCTCCGTTGCCATGCTTCGTGCACGGCCAAACGAACAACCCCCGACCCCTCTTGGCGAAGGAGATGGACACACTGAGACTTCCCCCTCATTCTTCCCTACAGCCGACTACGATCAAGCTGGTGGTTTGGAACCCTTTGAAGTCCCACTTCCGCCTTCAGGGTCATCGGGGCACGATCTCCCCGCGCAGCCTCCGGCACCTACAATCGCGCCTCATTCCGCAATCACAAGCCTCACTGCTATGGAGTCTGCGATGGGCGGCATAACAATGGATGATCCTTCCTCCCCGCCCCTGCTCCCTCTCCACTCATCCCACCTCCCAGCACCGAGCACCCCGCTGGCGCTCCCATCTCCTCTTCCACTCACGCCCCCTGCTCAAGCCTCTCCGCATGCCGCCGAAGCGCCGCTTCCCGCCGAACCAACACTCGCGGAGGTTGAAGCGATCTCGATCTTACAGCGAGAGGTAGTGCTCCTCAAGAACGAATTGAATTTCGAGCTGTGGTCAAAGAGGCAGTTGATGTCTCATGTCGCACAACTCCACAAGGACCGAGTAGCTTCGGGGAACGAGGAGGCAGAGCGGCAAATCCTTGTACGCAGTCTCCCTCTCCTAATTCTCCTCTTTAGCGTATTCAATACTGATGTCTATGGTTTAGCGCAACAAGCTGAAAGAATACGAGAAGCGCTTGTTGACGGCGCAAGAACAGATCGAGATACTTAAGTCAGAAAACGAGATAGCCAAGGCGCGGCATGCGCAATGGGTTAACGAACTTCAGGAAAAGCTCCGCGCGCGTAGGAAGGAGAAAGCAAGTTGGCAGCAAGCAGCGGTGGAGCTACGAGGCGAAGTAAATGATGCAAACGTAAGTGGTCGCACTCGTCGGTATCTGGCCCCTCCCGGCAGCTGACTTGGGCCGGAATTTCTACTAGGCTATGCTCAAGGCACAGAAGAAATCGCTCGAAGACGCCCAGAACAGGTACGAAGGTCTAAGTTACGCAATCATGACTGCTGGGTGCTAAACGGGCCGTGCTTTCTTTAGTGTCTTTGTGCTGAAAAATACAGTCGAAGAGAACGCACCCAAGGTTGCAAAATACGAAGAATACAAGCGACGCATCGATGAGCTCACGAAGATGCAGATTCTCTGGGACGACTCGGATGAAAGGCGGGAATTCAAGACACAAAAAGCTGAGATCGAGCAACTCCAGATGCGATTGAGCAATTCGGAGCTACTAATAGAGAGCCTGAAGCATGCGAATGAACAGCTCGTGGACACGAACAAGTACGTCAAAGTCACAGGGTTGTGTCACTCATGCTCATTCACAACAACCACGTAGTTCGCAGCGCAATCAGATCATATCTCTAGAGGCCCGCGTAGTCTTGAGATCTCCGTCACCTGCCACCGCACCGTCCACGCCCCGCTTCCGACCTGGCCGGCCTTCACTCTCCCGTTCTGGCAGCCAACAAACACAATCCCAATCTCAGACTCAGAACCAATTCGAGGGTGCGGCAGCTCTACACACGAAGCTAGCACAATTCGAGGATGAAAGCACGGCATTGCGCGCCAAGAATTACGACCTGGAGGAGGAAGTGGAGGAGTTGAGGGCGATGGTGGAGATACTGCGCGTGGAGAGCAGCGGGGGTATGAGAAACGCTCGGGGCGCGGATGATATGGGGAGGCAGACCTCCATGACGCAGAGCCAGAGTCCATTCAGCCCGGGAATGTTTTCGGGTCCATCACCCCTGCTCTCGCCCGTCGCGTTGGCCGATTTGATGCAGGCAACGGAGCCAGGCGACGCGTTTTCTTTGCCAAGATAAAACTCGTGCGGTAGCTATTTCACTATCTCCGGGGGCTGCGTACCCTTGTATCTGCTTTTGTATTTGATAATGGATATCCATGCATGCTTTGCCCATTCTAGATATAGACCGGGCCCCGGCGAACGCTCAACCTCTCGAATTTAATGCTTCAAATGAACTAGACACAAATCCTTTGAAGTTTTTCTACGATTGGCTTCACCGCCCAGCTTGCTGTTGAGCTCCAATTTGTCGCGCGGTCGGCCAGCAGCCAGTGGACGTCTTTTTCTTTTCTTCCCAGTATGCTCCGAGCACGATGACCAAAACTATGCGCCCTTCCTCCACAAGGATACCTGTGCATCAACAGGGCTGTCTCGGTGTCGCCCCACTCTGGGTGCCATGCTATGTTAATGTGTCTGGATCACGATGCTGCTGCATTCACTACGATCGCTGCTTCAACGCATCTGCAGTACGGGGCCTGTTTGCAGAGTCGCTCCTCAGCTTTGATCTGGTCCACGCTCAGGAGATACAATACGATATTTGCGCAGGGCATCGTGTCCGATATACGATAGATCTTACAGGCGTCTCCCGGGAGGCGGGCTAAGCGGGCGGTTTCGAGCATGCAACCAGCTTCAAAGCCACTACCGTCTGGATCCAGTTTAACACGATGTAGATGCTCGTGCTTTTTTGCCTTGCCTGTACCTGTGGTACGATATTGGATAGCTTGGACTTGCAGGGCGGTGTACCACAATGCAGAGGCTGTCCTCCAAGGGCTCATCACCTGCTACGCTATCTTCGGGTACTTTCAGCTACTTCATATAAGTTCAGCGCTACGCGACAAACATACGCCCGAAGTGCCGCTATCACCTCGCACAAGTGCCACTGAATTTGTTAAAAGCAACTCACGATGCCGTCAAACCGATGCTCGGGGTCGTCGGCCTGCCCCAGTACCGCCCCTTCCCAAGGGAAGTCCGTTTGTGTGCCCTGCGGCCCGGGGTCCAACACCAAGCCCACCACGGGTCGAGCCATCTCTGAACTCATCTAGTACGCTCACCTCGGGCACAACCTCTCAGCACTAGGCCCGATTTGTCCTCCGACTTCGGATTAAGTGACCTTCGCGCCGTCTGGTATAAATGAGGGCCTGTGGGATGAGGCATTTTTCACTCACCAATCCTCTTTTCCACTTCTTCTCTCTTCTTCTTCCTTACTTCCCTACCTCCCTAATCATCCCGTTTAACGACCCCCGCTGCTCATACACTATGTTCGCCACTATGCTCAGCGCTATGTTCGCCCTTCTCTTCACCTTGCCCTTGGCTTCCGCCTGGCAGCAACACCGTGTCACCGTTGGTCCCAATGCCCAGCTCATCTACGATCCTCCCTTCATCGTATGTCCACATCCCTATCCTCGACCAGCGTACGGGTTGCACCCATCTTACGCGACATGATATGATACAGAGCGCCGATATCGGAGACAAAGTCATCTTCTCCTTCCGCCAGAAGAACCATACCGGTGAGCACACCCGCTCTGTGCCATGATATTGCTTCAATCAGCATTTAAAACGTCTCGTTTGCAGTGACCCAGTCATCCTTCCAAAGCCCCTGCACTCCGCTTCTTGGGCCCGATGGTGTCACCGTCATCGCGTTCAACTCTGGATTGTATGCGTTTCCATTCTTGATCAGCACCTCACGCCACTCATTATTCGCCACCCTTGCTCGTTTAAATAGTAATCCCGTCGGTGCTGATGTCGTCGACAGTAAGCTCCAATTCCCGCAAAGCATACCCCCCCCCCCCCTTACACGTCTCTTTATCAGACTTCCCCGAGGTGTCCTTGACGGTCCTGACGACCGACCCTCTCTGGTTCCACTGCGAGCAGACCGGCCACTGCGCTGTAAGTCCAGCCTCTCAGCCTGCCGCCCCCCCCCCCCCTTCCCCACTCCGCGCACCCCAATCAGTGCCCAAACGAGCTACAGCGCACAACTTACTAACGCCAATGCATAATTCCCCTCTTTCCCAACAGCAAGGCATGGTCTTCGCCATCAACCCTCCCGCAGACGGCAACACATTCGACAAGTTCAAGGCCGCCGCGCTCGCCACCGCCGCGCCCCCCACTGGCGGATCCCACGCGCGCGCCGAGAACAACAGGGCGACGCGCTACGCTACTGCCCGGGCCGCGTTTGCCGCCAAGGATTAGTGAGTTTAGTGAACCTAATGAGTAACGCGCTCTCCTTTGAACCTTCGCACAGCTGCGACCCGCCACTCTCTTGACCTCTCTTACTCCCCCTGGACTAAATGGACCTTTGTCCGGAGCCTCAATGGCTTCGACACATTTTCGCTTTTATGTACTATCTCATGGACCGGTTGAACTCTTGGACTTTCTGTCAATTTGTAGCTTCATGTAGCCGATATATTTTGAATCCCAGTAATGTATGGTCAGGTACACGGAAACCGCTGCAAACTCGAAAAAAAATTAAATGATACTCCGTCGGAGTGTACAAATCGACTACAGATCCTCCGAACTCAAGTAATTGAATTGAATGATCACATCGAGTCCCACACTACGTTCGCTGTCCGCACCGAAAATTAAACAAAAGCAAGACATAAAGTTCATCGTAAAATACCAGATCATATAATACACGCCCGCCGTTAGCAATCTCACACTCGTCACCCTCCAAACCATCCATCTAAAATACCGAATAAATCCTACCTATCTCGTACCTGGCAGCAGTAGCTACGCTCGCAGGAAAAGATGCACCATGAATTACGACCAATTCCACTCTTCGTCCGAATCACTACCCTTCTCTTGCACCTGCACCTGAGCCTCTACCACCGGTGTCGATGTGCGCGGCAGCGGTGCGAGTGAAAGCGGCTGTAGGACGGGTGTCCTTATGCTGGTACTGGAGGGCTGCAAACACATGCCCAACAGACCCGACCGATCCGCATCGAGGTCCGCATCGAGAAGGTTATGGTTGTCCGAGTCCAAGGACGTAGACGGTGACGATAGTGACGAAAGCGGCGGCGCGAAGTAGCTCGGGGGTGGCATTGCGCACTTCGGACTGGAGCTGGCGGCGGAAGGTGCTTGGGACTGGGATGGAGATGACGATGACGAAGGAGGGGGAGAGGCCATAGCTAGTGAATTAAACAGGTCTGATGTAACCGCCGAAAGGAGTGTCGATGCGCGCTTGGAAGATTTCGAGAACCTAGATACAAGAACCACGAGGATGGTCAGCATCCGCTATGATAATGAGTAAGCGAGGCGAGTTTACGAACACTTCGGTCCGTTGAAGCTCCTCCCACTTCTTGTTCAACCCCGGAACCCACGTCGTAGGCGACATTCCATTCTGCCCGCTCCCATTCACACTTGATGTCGACAAGGTGGCATGGTGCTGGTGTTGCCTTCCCCGAGCTTCGCTCGACGCCACAGGTGACACGCACTCATCGTCATCCAAAAACGACGCGACAGTGGACATCGATGTGTTCGACGAGATCGAGTTCCTCAGCGACGAGCTCGTGACCACGGAAGAGAGAGACGACGACCGGGAAAGCGGTGATCCCGCGTGTTTCTTCTGGAACGGCGCGTGCTGCTGTCTTTGTTGTTGCTGGGTGGGGGAAAACACGGTTTCTTGAGGCGGTGGGGAGGTTTTGTGCTTCGACCCCGACGGCGCGGGCGACGCTGATGACGATCCCAGAGTGTCGATGGACAGGCCGCTAAACATCCGCCCGAGGCCCGTGACGCCCTCCTTAAGCGCGTCGACCATCTCCCCCCTCGGCAAGCCCGAGCCGGGTGTGGTCGGGACATCAGCAGTTGTCGTCGTGCCCGCACGCGACACGATCCTCTCCCACTTCTTCTTCAAAGTAAGGAGGTCCGCCTCGTGCTGTGCGAGCTGAGTTCGTAATTCGAGGCACTTGGATTCCTTTTGGGCGATGAAATGGAGGAGATCTGCGTGCCTAGCAACGGAATGTGCGTCAGCAAAACTAACACGCAGGGCGCGCGAAATAGAGACGGCTACCTCTCTGCAAGCGTAAGAACAGGCGTATGAGCTCGAGTTTCCGTGTCTTTGGTGCTGGCTGTCGACTTGCGTGTGGGTGGCGCTGACAATAGGATCACGCTACCAGAGCGCGTACTCCGAGGTACTTCCTCTGACGCGCTAGCGCCTTCAGCTCTACCGCCCCCCGCACCGCCGAAGTCCTGGAACGATAACTCACGCGCCGGGCTGGGTTTGGGATGCTCTGCAGCATTATACGAGATCGATGAGACGCGTCTAACTGATGGTTTGCTTGCAAACGATGGTTTCGAGGTCGAAAGTGGGGAAATCGTGGGTGAATTAGGGATTATTATCGGCTGAGCAGGATTTAGGGAGAGACGTTTTAGGCCGTGACGAGTAGCGGTAGTACTGGGAGCGGGAGACGAGGGCATCAGAGAGAAATGATCATGTACGTGGTGAAACGAAGTGGAGAGCGATGTTCAGCGTCGCGTTCGCGTCTCCACCGAATTTGGGGTATTTGCTTCCGAATTCGACACGCGTTTCAAGTTTTTCACACACAAATTCAGAGCCACATTTTCAGGATGACAGCCAGCCAGCCCAGATGGATGCTCAAGCGAGCCAGAGGGGTCACGAAAGACGTAAGAATTCGAAGGGATGGTACAAGAACAGCCGGGCCAGTCGCGCCGACGAGTACGGGTAATGGGCACACGCTTCCCGGACGCGGACGAGCACGAATGGGGCGGAGCAATAGTCTATAGCGTAGTGGTGTATACGAGCTCTACACTTTGTGTCCTCCTGCCTCCTCCTTCTCAGCGTCTGCAATGAATTTCTTGATGCTAGAAACCAATGAGATAGTCGGTCAGTCAACCAGACTCCGTATCCTGGGTGGGCAATAGTATCGTACAAGGCTTCCTCATCGCTAGAAGACAGTAAAAGAAAGCGCTCGAGTCAGCACTCAACATTTTTGTTGGCATCCCATAACTTTTGCACAGGGCAAAAAGGTATGGGAGCCAGCCAAGAAGATCATGCAGCACTCACCTCGAGCTGAACGTCCCAGGAGCAAAGTTTCCCTCCTTCACTTCATTTGCCTTAGCCTTGGCAGCCCCACTACTACCCCGTGTGGACGCATAGGCGATTGCACCGGTTCCAAACAGCACACCAAGGGCGAGGAATTCGTTTTTGATTGCGCGACCGGCGATGACGCTAAACCAAAGTCAAAATGAATGTGCATGGTCAGCTTCTCGCCATGCATTTATAATTAATGGCGCGGTGGACTGACTAGGACATGTCTATGAGATTTTCGGGACGAATGAGGTGGTGGGAAACGGACGGATGGTTTGCGAATCGTGACATCCAACAAAGTCACCCACGGCTGCTTATGTAATCTTACTGTGACCAAAGTGACTTGCAACTCCCCGCCGTCTCAGTTTTACTCTTTACCTATATACATACCTCATCTCGTAGGCTTTGGGGCTGGACTTCCATAAGTATTAAAGCCCCCACCCGCACTAAGTATGATGCGATCAACGGTTGGGAAAACCGCCTCTCTGCTTCCCGTTCGATAGCGTTGCTTTCATTACTATTTCACTGGGCCTGCACACCGATTGACTGATAAACGCAATTAAAGATCAGAGGCATAGCTATCACTTTCTCTAATCAACTGAGACAAAGCGTGTCCTTCACCGAGGGCATACGTCAAGGTCATCCGCTCGAAGACGGACGGGCCATCACCGGGGTCGAGCTCGAGCTTTCAAATCCTCACAGTAAGCAAGCATACATCAAAGCACAGCCCTATGTAAACTCACCAAAGAAATTATATCATCCAACAGATGAGCCTGGCCTACATTCATACCAGAAAATCCCACGTAGTCGACCGAGACGATATGGACGTGGAAATGATCTAATAATTAATTGAATAATTAACCAATCGTCGTCAGACTCCACCCATGCCCACATCTAATCACAAAACGAAAAAAACCTACAGTAGGAAGGCTGATAATGCACGAAAAGCCTCAACCCCACGCTTCCATCCACACCCCACTGCTCTCTCACCACCCGCGCGGCCTCGCGCCGAATAGACCTGAGCATACCCAGATGCGTCTTCCTCAGATCCCGAAGCGACTTTATATCCCCGTTATGCGCGATCGCAACGAGATAGAGAGAAGAGAGTGTCTTGCGGTCCCACTTGAGGTCCGGTATAATGATGAACCCCGAAGTAGGCGACGGATCTTCGTAGAGGATCCTCTCGGCTTCCACGGTGTGGGATAGTATGTTATATACCCTATATCATTCGTAAGGGATTGTGCTTTCAGCGTAAAGCCCGAGCAATTGCGGATGGGGGGTACGAACCACTGAATACGCGACGGCGGGAACGCGTCAATGTACGGCTTGGTCACCTCCCGGTACAGCTCCGGCGTCTCTCGTATCATCACCGACTTTTGTTTCCTATACTAACTCGAACATAATTATATAAAATCACAAAGGCCTGTTAGAGCCAAATTCGCGAGCGTAATAACAACAGAATGGCACCTACTTTTCGAACGTGCACATCCGTAGCGGGGGCAATAACAGTCATCTTCACATCCGCCGCCGCGTACTCTGGCGTGAACCACCCGTGCAGCCAATGATACTAAACACAAAAACAGTCTCGTTTTAAGCTCTTTTGCACTTTTAGATTTCTTCAAGAGAACAAGAGAGTGAGAGAACGAGAGATAGAGCTCCGACTGACGATATCATTCGAATCAATCACATCCGTCCGCGCAAACGCCCCCGCAAACTCAGACCGCAGATCCAGCGAGAACGGCGTCTTCTGCAGCAGCACGATCGCCGGCACAGGCTCCGATTCTGCGTTCCCGCCGAGGGGCAGGGTGCCCAGGAGGTTTATGGTGTGCAGGAGCGGATCTGCCAAGGTAGAAATGAATATGCTCCGATTCTAGCTTATCGGAGCAATGCGCCATTTTAAAGATCGATCATAGGTACCTTGGTGTAGGATCTCTTCGACCACAAATTGCTTGAGTTGGTCCGCGCTCACAGGCACTCCTGCGACTTGTTCGCTGGACCCGGGAGCCATGGTGGATGGTGAGTGATGCTTCAAATCATGGGCTTCAATCAGCGCGCGCGAGCGCCGATTGTATACAATGTAACGGCGTGACAGTGATCGAGACAAAGTACATAGTATATTTTTGCAACAGATAAAAAACGAGTGTTCTCGTGTATGTGTATACACTCTACTTTAAACGAAAGGACTAATGTTGGCGACGACAAAAAGCAGCACAGAATAACGAAAGCAAAGATATCGGAATAAAAACGAATTTCTTCAAAAGGTCCAACCACCGATGAAGGCGATCAGTCATTGATGAAGCCCCAGGCCTCAAGGGCGGGGGAGAACCCCTGGAAAAAAAAAAAATACCACTCATCGTGAATATTAAACCACCCGCCACCAAGGTTTAGGATGGAACAACCAACACCTAAACAACACGCTCACCCTCGCCCGCATCGTCAATCTTCCCCTCAACCTTGATCCGCTCGTGCGCACGTACGACCTCGAGCTCCCAATCCGTCCGCATAACCAACCACACTCCGACGCATCCCGCGTACGCGAGCGCGGCGGTGCCGCCGATCCAGAGTCCATGGAGGTCCATGCCAAAGCGGAATGCCAGCAGTAGCCCTGCGGGGAGGAAGGGATAAGGAGTTAGAGTTTGGAAAACATGCTGGGAGGGATGGGGACGGGGAGTGGGGGGCAGAGACGAGAGCTTACCTAGAGGAATACCTATCGACGACGGGGTCATAGAAAGACAGGATATCAATCAGAAGGCGCGCGAGGAGAGGATGGCGCGAAAACACACCAAGCACATAATACGCCGTGACGTTCAACATCGCTCCGATAAACTGCTTTCCTTGCGCGCGCAGGACGCCCCCCGAGATCGAGTTGATACTTTCAAAGATCTGTATATCAATGCAGAGCATCCGCAAGTTAGAAAGGACCAGGAATAGATGGGAGGGTTCAGTCCGCAGTCCATCATATTGATCTCTCAAGATTTTGAATCGAGATCGGCATCGCGACGGGGAAGAGAGCAACTCTCCCATCAGAGAATGGATAGACTTGCCTGGAAAAGCGCAAGAAGCGGCATAATATGCGAGACAGCCTTGACGACATCCACGTCGTTATTGAACAACAGCGCCCAGCTGTTCCGGAATACCAGGAAAATAGTACTGGCAAAAAGCAAAGATCCAAGCGTTAGTATCAAATTCTAGGCGATATGCAGTGGCCTTGAAGAGGGATCTCCTTTCGAAAGGCTTACCTGGTGATTGCAACGAGGACGGAACCGCACAAAAAAGCGACACGAGATGCGAGGCCTGCTCTTGCGGAATCCCCAGCCCCGACAAGGTTGCCAATTCTACCCAAGCCAAATACATGAGTAAACGAATATGCGTTGCATGCGAGTAGGAGGGCTCGTACCGAATAGATGTGGCGATGCTCAGTGAATTATGGACTGAATTTTAAAGAATTGTCAATACGACGGAGGCATGTACGAGAAGGAGAGTGTACAAACTTTGCCAGGCCGTTGAGGCCGTAACGACTAAAACCGATTGAGATGCAAGCGCGATTGGTCCAAGACTAGCAAACAATCGCATTAGGGCTCTCCACCGAATGGCTGGACAAGAGTACACTTACAAGCTAGACGCGACTGTGAAATCGAGATCCAGGAATCAGGCATGCCACTTGCGCGATACGTGTAAGAGTAGAGACGTACGTCCGATGATCTCCCATGACCACCACTCTGACGCCGTCTGGCCTATGCCTGCGAGTCCCAGCCTCACGAGCACGCCCAAGCCCTTGAAGCTATTGCTCGAGATCGGGGACCACGCCGTACGGGGAGCAAAAAAGACGCCGTAGCTAAGTGAGAGAATTGAAATGAGGTTCATGGAGATAGCCGTTGCTATTGGCGCGCCAATGAACCCGAGGCCAATCGGAGCTGGGCCCCATACTAAGGACATCAGGCTGGTAAGAGGTGAATTTGGTCAAGGACAAGCAAGCAGGCACACCAAGGAGGTACTGAAGTACGACATTGATGGGCGCAACCACCATGATAATCATCGAGGGGACGTGCGCAAGGCCTAGATGTCATTCACGATTAGATTAGCATGTAGCTTGAGGTAAATCTTTGACTCGCCTATTGACTGATAATACCGGCTGAGGAAAATATGTTAGTATGGGGGCCGCATACTCGAATATATGCGCCATGGATACTTGCCGAGAAATGTTGTTGAAGGCATAGGCATGTAGCTCTAGGCTTGACCACTTGAGGTAGAGACCGGCGAGGCGAGCAACTTCGGGCTCTTGACCGAGCTTGAGAAGTATATACTCGCCGTTTTGCCAGACTGAGAGCATAGGCTGTGACGCATAAAAGGGATGAGAAAAGCGAGAGATCGCGCAAGATGGATCAGGGACGAACGATGATAGCGATGGAGGCGACAACCATCATACGCTGACTCCATAGGCCAACAAGCTGGGGATTACCCGAGGTCCATGCCTGGGGGAGAAGGGAATCGAGGGCAGAGACGAGACCTTGTACAAGGCTATAGCCCGAGATGCTCGCGGTCAAGGAGGCAAGCGTCGAGGCGGCGAGATCAGTTGTGGACAAGTGTCCGATTGAAATGACTGTGGCGATCACAAGCGAGAACTCGAGGAATCCCGTGCTACAGCGGGGGGGTACAAAAGCGCGGTGAGCTGCGTGCTCTGTATATACGCCGCTCGAGCGCATACATACCCGAATATGGGAACGGTGTAGGAGGCGATGGTACAAGCCTCTTCCCACCACGCGCGCCAGGACGTAGTGTCTCGGCCCTGGCTGGCGGGTGGCAGCGGGGGCAGGAGCGGCTCGGTCTCTGGCTGGCCCGCTTTGTGGTGAGCAGGACGAGGGCGTTCGGCAAACGAGGCCCGGCGGGCGTCGCTGCGTGCCCCGTACTGCGGGTAGACGATGGGTCTGTGTGGAGGGTCGGACGGGAGAGACATTCGCTGCGCGCGACGAGGGGAGTTTGCGAAAAAAAAAATTAGATACGACTGGAAGTATTAGTTGCAGGGATGCTGAGGAAGGCCCGCGCTACGGCTCGAGGGGATGGTGGGGGGACGCAGGACGATTCCTCGCGTGATGGGCCGTTTTGTCGCAGCCGGAGCTGTCGCTGTCAAGTGCCAAGGAATATTCCTTGGTCATTCGTTTCGGCTGTACAGCCACAGGGTGTGTCTGGGCTTCCATCGTTATCTGATAAGTAATCATACATCAGCCTCGTGTTCTTTGACGTTCATCTCCACTTCCTCCTTGTGCCAAAGTACTGTCAGCAACTGTCCTGGCGGGGCACATGATTCATGACCCGTGCGCAGTAAGTTTAACGCGCCAAGCGCGCATCCACCACCATGCTTTCCTCGGAGCTCTCTTTACCACATGCGTATATTCGGCGCTTGTTACTGCAAAGAGAGCTGTAACGAATATGCTCAGAAGCCCTGCAGCCCTAGTCCCGCGGGTCCAATGGGATCGCCTACGGGGAACTACCCGTTAGTCGCTTTATTCTTAGCCTAACTGGCAGCTTCACCGGGTGCCACTGATGGTGAAGTAACGAGGTCTTGGAGTATCCTGGAGTATCCGAGATGCGATCGCCGCGCGAATGTTCGACTACGTTCGATCTTCTCAAGTCCGGCGCCTCTTCACTAAGTACCAGCCCGGTCGAATCAATTCATATATTCGACCTCGCCGTTTGTCTTCGGGTCCCTGATGCGCCAGCAATCGCTCCAGCTCGTTTCAGGATGGCGCACATCAGGGAAATGTTCTTCCATCGATAGACATCGATTCTCTGTGGTGTTCTCTGGCCTTCTCTGGCACGGCAGGTTATCCCTCACGAGTTCTAAGTACTTTCGTGGTATCTCGCAGATCCGTAATACGTCATGGAAGTTCAACGTTCAACCGCGAACCGCGTACTGGAAATACCATGGGCCTATGTAGAAAACGGAAGCCAAACCTCTCCATTTTCGATGGGTTGGTCCTTTGGATGTTCGGCGAGCTTCGCCGTTGCAGGGCTGTACCTATATTGGAGCCACTGTCAGTGCCCTCGCCGGGTCGGTCACGGGAAGGCAGCCTGCAAATGACTGTCAATAGCGACCGCGCTTGGTCCTTGTGTGGCACACTTGGCCCTATCAGCTCCTCATCTTGTGACCGTCGCCATACATGGCATCCTTATCTAGTGGGCGCTCGGGAAGCTGGCCGTCTAGAATATCAAGGACCTTATCTTCAAACAAGAGGAGAGCGGGACCTTGCTGTAAACAGCTGCGATGGTGATAACCAAGGTAGCGGATAGTAAGGACAATCTAGTAGCTCACACTGGGGAGAGGCTTGCCCCGGACATGACTATTTTATACGCAAAACTCTCCGTGACCCAAGCTGACCTGGGTGGTTTTTTTCTTTCGCGAGAGCTCGCGGGGGAGAAAAAACCCCCCTCGGCAATTCTGAACCGAGATTGCTGTAGAGATAGCTCTTGACCATTCTCTCCTAAATATACGCTGATGATTTCTTTTATCGGTAATATTACGAATGAACGACCATGATCATATCAATAGTTCTGAGTGGCCAGGTGGGAAACGACAAAGGGCTTGCCTTCATCAACTCTGGGTACTACATAGAAGCGGGAGAAGATGCAAATGATTCTAAGGAGTGTGGTCGGACGTTCCTCCACCTCCGGCCGCGGAGACGGCGTGAAAAATAAGAGAGTACTTGATTTCTTGTGATAGTTTCTCTCGAGTAGTAATAGTATGTACCCTACAATATCCTCACACGCCATTATCGTTGCTCTGGCTAACTTGGTTGATTGACACGCGCGTCGTTATCGTATTGGGGGAATTGAACGTTGAGACCGCGGCTTACGTTTCGTTTCTTGGGACGCAAGCCAGCACTTTCGTTGGGTCCGATTATTGAAACCGTAGATTTAAATAGAGATTTGCTTCGGTAAGATGGATGCAGTTAGCAAGAGACCTGGACGCACGACCCGGCCTTTCTTGACGGATGATGACCGAAGAGCCAGGATAGAGTAGCCAGCTGGAAGTCGTAGGGTGAGGATCTATTTTCCAGGCGGCTGAGAAGAGACCATCGTTGTAAACATCGCGAGAAGAAGTATCATGTCGCAAGAGAGTCTCCGGTCGTTCAATATACATACCTGTATCATAAATGCGACAAATAAGACTTAGTATCTCGATATCATCTCTTTGGTTACACTAGCCTTGGTAATTTGGATTAGGCCCGAAGATTGGTGCACATATACGACAGGCGCGATGGTAGATGAACCTGTGGGAGAGCTAGCAGAAATCTACCACATTAAGTGGCGCTGCCGCGACGAGGAGAGAAAAATGCTCAACTTCAAACCGAGCAACATGCGACGCCGTCACTGTCCGCGTCAGGAGTGCCAGCTTGAAGATGATGAATTCTAGCGAGAGTTGAGGTTACTGCTGTTTACATAATGTTTGGCCGATGACGCCGGCACAGCTTTTTTTCTACTCAACGCCGAAAAACCGCGACGTGGATATCTTGCTCGAAAATTGGCCGATTGTCATGAATTATGGACCGTTGGAATCCCCTTGATGATACGCAGGGCATGGCGCGGTAAATGATCGAATCCTACGTAGTTATAAAATGTCGAAATTTTCGGGGACCTGAGGTGCCGCGACGGCGTTATCTTGCTGCACAATTGAGGATTGGGTTAAGTTTACTGAGAGAAGGATGGTGTACACTCTCCATGAGGGCTCGGAGCAAAAAAACAGGAAGGCTGGGCATCGGTTTGGACGAAAAAAATGGAAAATGTGCAAGAACATGTGATGACCGCCGCAACGTCACCACTCTGCTCAAAGCAACGTGTGCTGCCCTAACGCATGTTGGAATGCCAACTTGAGACCCTTGTGGAAGGCTAGGGAAATA
>KL198070.1:0-25879 GCA_000697705.1 Botryobasidium botryosum FD-172 SS1
ATTCTCTAGCTTGGAAGGATGATGGACTTATTCATAGTATTGCTGTGCTTTTGTTGGCAGACATATTGTAGTAAGGCCAGACTATGTGTCCCGGACATATCTTGGACAAATCTTGTGGTTGAACAATAAAAGTTTGCCTAGACAACCTTGTCTCTATTGGATGGAAAGACTTTACAAAAATTGTGATCAAATTTTATGCATGTCACTGTTTAGGACTTGATACAAATAAGAGCTCTGTCAAGCATGTGTGTGGAGCATGTATCCTTAATGAATTTTAAGCCATGTACAAGTTTGTGGTGCTGACAAATCCTTTCGGTATTTTTCTTTCCAAATTAATATGTACCTGGAAAAGAGGCTACAATTTTTGTGGCAAAGAGATTGTACACAACCACTAATTTTGCTCAGCCTTTGTTTGCCTGGTCTATTGTGTACAAATCCAGGATATTTTCACCCAGTTTCTTACAATTTTGAGTAGTGATAGATTTCACCACATATCGTGATGTTCACACCATTTCTTCGAAGGAAAAATGTCCCCATGCACAGAGTGTTGACGTGGATCGTTGCTGAATTTGATTCAACGTGGTCCACGGCCATCGAAGAGCAATTTCTTTGAGAGCCCAAGCTGCGTAGGCCGGAACGTCCCACTGGTGTGATGCACGCATGAGGCAGGCTAAGGTCAGGAGAGAGGGCACCTTTCCTTCTAAGCAGAGCCTACGATGCTTTTCAGTATCGTTTATCAACTGGGGAGGGAAAGGAGTTGGACTTACAGCTCGCCGTACAGCGCGTCCAACAATGCGGTGAAGTGACAAGCCCTCCCTTCGAAGTCGAATACTTCGCAATCGTCAACCAGCTCTCCGGCATTGCGCTGGTTTTCCGCGGAGAGAATTTCCGCCATGCGCTTGGACTTTGCGGCGAGGATAGAGGAGTGTAGGCGGAAAAGTCGGCCCTCAACGCGCACTACGACATTTCCGTCATGAAACCAAAATCTCTCGTGGTTTTCATTGGTAGTCTTCGGACGTTTCGTCCTGTCGTCTTGGTCACCTTCAGACCGGGAGCTCGCGCGCTTGCGTGTCGAAGATGTGTCGGTCTTCGCTTCTCCCATTTGGATATCAGCTTCAGCAGGCCAAGGCTCAAGGTAAGTAAGCCGCGCACAAAATAAAAGTTAAAACCGTACCTTCCTCTTCTCCAATCAGCGCGTCTCTTGCCGTGTCGACAGCCCTCAGCCTCGCCATTATAATCTTTGAAGTCCCTCAAACTCGCGGTCGGAGTACTCAGAGTCGTCGTTGGGCATTTCTGAACACTCAGATGGGTGTCGCCGTGACAATGGCATAATAAGGCGGAGCTTGAAAACCCCTAGCCTAGCCAAAACTCGGGAGGATTTACTACATAATATGTTTACTCCCAGTCGTCCGCGCTCAAGCGCTTAAACTCAAGCCTCGGTGCACCGTGCACGCGACGAAATTGCATTCATATGAATAGGTGGAATACTTTCATGCCGCATAAAAAGCAGGCTGCTTGCTGCCTATCGCCGATACAACAGAAAGTGATGGACACACGTGACTATGATCGTCCGCCTGGATGTCGACTCCCATTCGGACTCAGCTGCCGTCAACTTGGGGCTTGTATGGATACGCTCTGGAGTCTAGGCTAAGCAAGGATACTAGTACTGTCGTATCCCAAATCATTGCCTCGAGTGGGATACCCCCGTCGGATGCGGACTCAAAACTTGAGGTGATGAGTACTGACGTAACCTGTGCTCGAGACATTGACTTACCAGTCCGCGCGCAGTATTCTTGCCTGGGATAATATCGTGCTCCCCCCCCCCCCCATACTATTCCATGGGGATGCGACGAGAGATGACGACCTTGAAGGGTGATGTAAAGGTCTCAAGCGGGTGTTTCAGTCAGATTCGTCATCCCATGACGAATGTACTGCTTGAGTCGACCTTGGGGTGGCCCTTTGGATTCTCAAGCGCAGTTAACTCAAGGCTTTGCGGCCGTCAGTGGTATAAAAGAACCCCTCGCCATAAGCCAACTTCATCATCCCGCCCTTTTCCTCCTCTCCCATTACACACCCACAACACATACATTCTATCAAGATGCGTCGCAACAACGGAGCTGCTAGACCACCAAAGAAGACCGTTATCTCTCTCGGAAACCTTCCTCCGAAACCTACCGATCTCGCCTCCATCAAGCCTCCAGTAAGTAAACGCTTTGTCCCAACCCAGCGTAGCCCAGCTTACCAGTATTTCTCTACAGTATCCTTATACTCCATCCAGGATCGACCCTAATAACCCTCCATGGCCCGCATACAGGGGTTACCATGAATACTCGTTTGCCTACGTAAGTCATCGAGTCTTCTGCGTAGTTACCCTGTTTACGCGGCCTAAACATTCTACTGTGGGACTAGGCCACCATGGGTGTGCGCTTGCCTACCATTCTCGGCAAGGCGATCTCCGATACCATCAAGACTCTGAACGAGCAGGTTAGGCTTTGCTCACTTTGTCTAGACACCACGACTTCTCCGGCTCATATTTATCACATTTGTCAGTCTGATGAAGAGCGTATCGTCGACCTCATCGGTTGCATCAATAGGATGGAGCGTCTCATGAAGGACCTCACCAATAACGATGTCCTCCGCCCTATCATTGACGACGGCGAAGGTGATATACCCTTGTGGAATAAGGAGATTACTCAGTTCTTCCGAGGTAAATAGCGCCAAGGTTTACGCTTCATTGCCTTTGTCTAACTCCAGCGTTCAGGAAAGGACTTCATGTCGGCACCTTGGGTGTTCGCTGAGGCCTACAAATACCGTCGCTTGCACGAATGCTTCAGCGTGTCGAAGTACTGGAGGGACTACGATGTATTCTTCAGACAAAAGGTGCACCAAGCCCCGGGGTTTCATCGCTCTTTCTCTTACTAACATTATCCCGTCTTCAAATAGTGCGAGACGTTCTCCCGCTCCGCCGATGCCGTGTTCGAACTTTCGACCCGCTTCGCCCTCCCATTTTCACTGGGCAAGGGCCTCGATGCGACCCAAAAGGAGCAGGCTCTCAAGGCTATGTTCAAGGAACTGACGCAAAGTACGAGCGACTGAATTTTTATTTTATATGAAATGCCTTGACCGTGACCTTACATTACCTAGTTTGCCTGTGGGGTAACTCGACGGATCTTTCTCTACTCATCAACGTATGTGCTCTATCCTCTCGATTGAGTTTACGATATCTAATTTCCACCATAGATGAGTGAGGAGGACATCAAGCGACTCCAGTCTACTGGCGGCGAGCAACTTGCGGCCACAGAGAAGAACATCCTCGGCAACGACATGGAGCAGCTCTGGGACCTCGTCAAGTCTCTAAATGGCGGACGGGTTGACTTCGTCCTTGACAACGCAGGATTTGAACTGTACTGCGACTTGGTCTACGGTTCGTGATCTCGCCTTTGCACCACACCCAGTGCTGATGATCAGCCTCTATTATAGCGGACTACCTGATCCAGTCCGGACACGCATCGGTGATCCACTTCCACGGCAAGCGACTGCCATGGTTTGTCTCGGACGTGACCAGGAAGGACTGGGATTGGCTCCTCAACTCGTGCTTGTACGGTAAGCTCTTTGCCGAAGTTAGCGAGAGCGAAACCGCTAGCCTCCGAATTTTGGGCGAGAGGTGGAAAGTAAGCGTTCTGGCCGCTGCGGATTTCCCGCAGAACGTACAGCTGACGTTGCTCCTGCTCTTAGGGCTACGTCAAAGAAGGAAAATGGATCTATGAGCAACACCCGTTCTGGTGGTATGTGATTTAGATTTCCCTGCTCTTCGGTCGTCCTCACCATTCTCTTCTACTTTCACTTCAGTTCGGGATATGCATTCGTATGTCTGCCTAAACCTCGTTACCTCGTACACTGCTAAGACTTTCTGTTTTATTTAGTGGGACCTCCACACCGAAGCCCCCGATCTGTTCCTCCACCTCTCAGACTCGAACCTCGTCTTCTTCAAAGGCGACCTCAACCACCGTAAACTTACCTACGATTGCGCGGCACCCGCATCGACGTCGTTCGAAACCGCCATCGGCCCCCTCGCAAGACTTCCCGGGGCACCCCCTATCTGCTCGCTCCGCACTATCAAGTCGGACGTTGTTGTGGGCTTGCCAGACGGCGCCGTCGCCGATCGTCTCGACGAGCAAGAGCCCGGCTGGAAGATTAGCGGAAAATATGTAAGCCACTCTCCATTTCACATACTTGCTATTGCTGCGATGCTCACCAGTATCATTCTACAAGGCTATCGTCCTCCTCTCCGACGGTCGCCCCGGGGAGCCGGTCGAGTTCAATTAGACAAGGGCTACGCTGGATTGTGCTCGCGACTTCCCTATACCCTGCTCGGCATATGGGCCAAAAATGTATACCCCAACATACTTTTGATAATATATCAAAACATTCCATCCATTATCCACGAGTGACATTAAGGAAATTGAATTAGCAGGGCTATTGTTACGGGATCGAGAGTGTAAAGATTCTATTTATCAACAAGGCCCAGTTTCCTGTCGATCTCCTCCCAAATATTACGTCGTTTCTTCTCCCACCGGGCTCTGCACTCTGAAGCGCAGGATGCGCAGATACCTTCGGCCTCCCAGTTGATGTCTTTGATAGTCTGCAGGGCTCCCAATGGGTCGAACCATCCGTCTTCAACAAAGCCAGAGCCGGTGACATGAATCGGCCACAGCTCCTTGAAGATCTGAGAGCACTTGGCAGTGCGAGACGAGTGCGAAGCTTTGTCGGAAAGGAATAAATATGATGGTGGTTGACGAAAGAAAGCTATCCAGGTTTGTGTGGCATACTCGAGGAGATAGATAGCGAGCGAGGTGTCGTTTGATGAAAGTGTGGTATCTCGATCCATCCATCCCTTGGATCTGTCGTGGTAATAGCTATGAAGCAATGGCTTGTTACTTGAGTTGTGGGTCACTGCGTCTTCCCCGATCCCCTCCGTGTTCCCTTCTCCATTTTCTATAATCCCACTAGTTACTATGCCCTCCTCGACCTCCTCCGAGTTCGCATTGTTACCCGTCCCAAGTCTAGTCAGTCTGAGGAGCCCATAGAATGCGGGCTTCAGCAGACTGGTCACATCGCACTCCCGGCAAAGGACAATGATCTGACGAGAAAAATCAGATATCTTTTCTTGGTCGGGTTGGTTGAGTTTGGATGGCCATCGATGGCTTAAGGCTTCTATAGCCCAAGCTTTGTAGGCCGGGACATCCCACTTGTGAGAGGCGCGGAGGAGACATGAAATTGTGAAAAAGGAGGGGGCCACGTTCCCCACCAGACAGAGCCTGGTGCTTTCGTTTTCCTGGTTTAGTGCATTTCCAAGGTACTCGAAAGCGTTGGAAAGAATCTACTGACAGGTTACCATATAGCGCATCTAGTAGTGCCATGAAATCGCGACTCTCTCCACGGAGGTCAAAGACTTCGCAACCTTCGATAACCTCCTTGATTTCACCCTCGTTCTTCACGGAGAAAAGCTTGGTGAAGTACGGCGATTTTGCTCCGAGGATGGATGAATGCAACCGGAAAACTTGGCCTTCGACGCGGATAACGACATTTCCATCGCGAAACCAGAATTTCGGATGGCGCTGATCGGCATACTTCAGGCGTTTTGTTTGCTCGTCCAGATCGCTCCCAGATAGATGCGAGCCCGTATGTTCATGAGCTGAAGACGACGTGGGCGGGCTACCTTTCTCTGATGATTGAATTCGTTAAGTCGAATATCGTAGGAGTGGCGTTGGCAGCGGGAGCTTGGTACCTACTTTTCTGCACTGTTGAGCTGTTCTCCACAACAGTAACCTCCCGATCCATCTTCATGAGCAAGGAATGACACTGCGCAAGTTTATCTTGAGTTTAGGATTTGGCGAAAGGACGTCGTGACTGAAAACGTTTTCAATTTGGTCTTGCCAATGCAAGGATGATCGCGCTCTTTCTTTCATCGCCTTCTTTCGTTCAATAGTAGTCAAAATGTTTTTCCAAGAGATCTCCTTTAAAGGAGTCTATTATCACTCATATTCGTCCTGATCTTCGTCTTTCTCTGGTTTTTTACTTTGATATTTATCATAGGTAGTGTAGCCACTGGTTTCCTGTCTGCTAAGACGGGTTTTCCGCAGCGGTCCGCCCAAGTCAAAAGAGCCAAAAATTCCAACGAGAGAGTAGCATTAGCAAAAAATAGAGTAGATAAGTGTCCAGCAGGCCGATTTCAGTCGTCTACAATGCCAAGTTCTTTGTCCATATTGTCCCAAATACTCTTTCGCTCCGCTTCCCACGCCACCCTGCACTTGAGCGCGCACCCATCACATATACCCTTTCCCTCCCAGTCGATCGCCTTTATCTCTTCCAAAGCACTCAGTGGGTTAAACCACCCCTTCTCCGCAAAATCCGCTTCGGTGACATTGGAATGCCATATCTTTCTGAAAATCTTGCGGCAGTCGATTGTGCGAGATTCGTGCGTCGTTTTATCCGAGAGAAACGCATAGGACGGAGACTTGCGTGAAACTCGCATCCATTCCTGTGTAGTGAACTCTAGCAGGTGAATTGCGCGAGTCATGTCATCAGGCGAGAGGGTCCCTTCGCTGTCGTTCCATTCCACTTCGGGGTCGAAATTGTACTCCTTGTTATCGCCCGGTGCGTCTCCATCCTCGGCAATTTCAGAAAGCGCATCGTCATCGCTGTCTGCATTGCCGCTGTGTGGCTTGTCCTCCCCCTTCACAGGCTTGGGCAACTCCAGTCCAAGCGTCTGCTGGCCCATGAGCCCGTAAAAAGCGGGCTTGAGTAAGCTGGTAACACCAGCCGCTCGACAAAGCACAATGATCTTGGCAGGCTCCGGATACTCGGCTTGATTGAAGTCTTTGAGCGTAAAGGGAAGACGGCGCGTCAATTCCTTGACGGCCCAGCTCTTGCAAGACGGGAAATTCCAGTGATGCGCAGCACGCAGAAAGCACGCCAAAGTGAGAAAAGAAGGCGTTCTATCTGTGGTGAACCTGAGCAGTAATACCGGTGAACCGTGAGTGAGCGTTGGCATTTGATCTCTCGGCGGAACTCACAGGTTGCCATACAGCCCGTCTAGCAACGCCAGGAAGTAAATCCTACTTCCATCTATCTTGTATACTGGACATCCCTCAATAGGCTCCTGGGCTGCGTCGGAGCCCGCGGCATTTTGAGAGAAAAGGTTCGCAAAGTAGCTGGATCTCGACTTGAGGATGGACGAGTGCAGGCGAAAATCCTGACCCTCAACGTGGATGACAACGTTCCCGTCGTCAAACCAAAATCTCCTGTGGGCGTTTTTCTTCGACTCCTCGTCATCTGACTTCAGCCGCTTTTCGCTAGGAGCATTCTGTGAAGACTGCGAGCTGGTACGTTTCCGACTTGGCGGAGTCATGCCCTTTGAAGTTTGAGAAGGAAAAGGCTGAGTTTCGTGATACTTGAGGAGATTATGGCGAGACACACCACTTTTCTCCACAGCGAGACAGTACTTGGATGATGTGGCAGTAGACGTTCAACGGTGTTTTCAACTTCCGGCAAGACTGAATGAGAGCTTACATAAGGGCGTTATCACGTCATGTGACAGCAACGCGACCCTTCAGCCCTTCGTAAGCTGCTTAGGTCTCGTCGAGCAGGCTAAAGTGCTCGGTGGTACGCTCAAAGCTAATATTTAAGGTGCCATGTACTTATGGGAGATGCGTCTGCCTACAACGTTTACTTGCAGGCGCCCCGCACAAAGGGTAGCGTTCGTGGACCCGGGGGAGAGGCGCGTGTGTGGTGGCCCGGCTTTACTGCCACGATCCGGCTATGCCGAAAGAGTCAGAAACTCCGAGTAGAATAGAGTAGACTTGGACATCTCCGACAAGTCAACCATCCGAGCCCACAATACCAAGCTCCTTATCCATATTGTCCCAAATACTCCGTCTCTCAGTTTCCCATTCCTCCCTACACCTTGTCGCACACGTACTGCATATACCCTTTCCTTGCCAGTCAATCGCCTTTATCTCTTCCAAAGCCCACAGCGGATTATACCACCCCTCGTCGGCAAAGTCTGCTTCGGTAACGTTGGGATGCCATATGTTTTTGAAGATCTCGCGGCAGTTGCCTGAGCGAGATGCGTGTGACGTATAATCCGAGAGGAACGCGTAGGACGGAGGCTTGCGTGAGATTCGCATCCATTCCTGCGCGGTGAATTCTAGCAGGAGGATTGCGCGAGTCGTGTCGTCAGGCGAAAGGATCCCGTCGCTGCTGCCCCATTCCACGTTGGGGTCAAAGCTGTACTCTTTGTCAACGTCCGACGCATCCCCGTCTTCAGAAAGCGTATCGTTGTCGCTGATCGCATCGTCGTTTGACTCGCCGTTTTCTTTTTGAGGCTTGGGTACCTTCAATCCGAACGTCTTCTGACCCAAGAGCCCGTAAAAAGCGGACTTGAGTAAGCTAGTCACACCAGCCGTTCGGCAAAGCACGATGATTTTAGCTGGCTCAGGATAGCCGGCTTGATCGAAATCTTTAAGAGTGATGGGATGGTGGCGCGCCAATTCTTCGATGGCCCAGCTCTTGCAGGACGCGAAATTCCAGTGATGCGCGGCACGCAAAAAGCACGCCAAAGTGAGACATGAGGGTGTCTTATCTGTGAGGAGACTAAGCGGTGACGCTGGTGAGCGAGTGTCGGCATTTGAGCTCTTAGTGGAACTCACAGGTCGCCATACAATCCGTCTAGCAATGCCAAGAAATAAACTTTGCTTCCAGTTATCTTGTATACCGGACACCCCTCAACAGCTTCTTGGACGACATCGGGGCCGGCAGCATTGTGAGACAAGAGGTCCGCAAAGTAGCTGGATTTTGACTTGAGGATGGACGAGTGCAGGCGAAAGTCCCGACCCTCAACGCGGATGACAACGTTCCCGTCGTCAAACCAGAATTTTCCGCGGACGTGTTCCTCCATGTTTTCGTCGTCGCAGTTCAGCCACTGTTCGAGCTGGTGCGTTTCTCATCTGGCGGAGTCATGTCCTTTGAAGATTGAATTGAGGAAGGTTCTATGTTAAGATAATTGAGCAGACTATGGCGAAACACACCTTTTCCACAAGTACTTGGTGGTGGCGGATGTTACATGCATGCTTTTGGTCTGCGGTGAGACATATATAGCGTGAGCTTACATGAGTGTATTGTCACGTCACGCAATAGAGAACAGCGCAGTCACAAGTTGAAGCTGCTTGGATCTAGGAGGAGTGGGCGGGCAAAAGTAGCTGGTGGTACACCCAAGGACGAGAAGGACGAGCACGCAAAAGATCAATTAGCAAACTTCGAATATGGAAGGTGAGTACTTGGTTCGAGTCCAAAAATCGCCCGAGAATAATAGATAAGCATGAAAGCCCCAGACTTAGATAGTAACGGGCTAGATATTAACGCATATGGTCACTGCAGCCCCAACTCCTCATCAAGCCCCTCCCAGATCCGCACCTGTTCGCCTTTCCAACTAGCCTTGCACTGCGTGACGCAGCTAGCGCAAATGCCATGGTCTGCCCATCGAATCGAACTGATGCTATCCAAGAACACCAGTGGATCCATCCAGCCGAGCTCCGCAAATTGGGCCTCTCGAATGGTGCGGCTCCAGACCTTGCCGAAATGATACTTGCAGTCGTTTTTAGAATGCTTGTGCTTGGAACCGTCAGATAGGAATGGGAACTGGGGCGCCGTGCAGGACAGGTTCCTCCACTCGTTGGTTCGGTACACCACGGTGCGGAAAGCGAGGGCGATGTCTTCGCGCGAAATCATGCCGTCGATCGAGCCCCACTCCACCATCTCGTGGTCGTAGTCTTCGGGCTCTTCGTCCTCTAGCTCTTCGTCCTCTTCGCCGTCGTCCTCTTCATCAGAACCTGCATCTTCATCCTTCACGGGCGATGCGGGGGGGTTGGGTTGGCATTCGTTTTCAGCGTCGATCCCAAGGCCTGGAAGGCGCGCGAGGCAATAGAATGCCAATTTGAGAAGAGTGATGTCGAGGTTACAGTCCCGAAGGAGGACGATGAGCTTCGACACGTATTCGTCGATATCGGACTCGGCGATAGCTGATTCGATAGTGGCAGGCCACCGTTTCTCGAACTGAGAGATTGCCCAGGCTTTGCATGAGGGGACATCCCATTGATGCGCTGCTCGCAGCAGGCATGCCAGTGTGAAGAACGAGGGACGCCTGTTAGTCATGCGGAATCTAGCGGCAGACGTAAGCTCAACGAATAACGCTCGGCTCATAACATCAGAGATTAACTCACAAGTTCCCGTACAGGCCATCCAAAAGTGCCGTGAAATATTTCTTCTTTCCATGAGGGCCCAGATCAAACACCTCGCATCCATCAACCTTTGCCTCGTCATCCTCTCCGTTATCCCGAGAGAATAACTCGCTAAAGTACGACGACTCCCGTTTGAGAATCGAGGAATGAACCCTGAAGAGATGGTCTTGGACGCGGACGACGACGTTCCCGTCATCGAACCAGAATTCTTCGTGTCGTATGCCGTCCGTCTTGGCACGCTTAGATCTTTCGTTGAGTGTGCCCAGGGGAAATGGAAAACTGGCGCGCTTGTGTGATTGTGAGGCAGATGAGGACGGTGCTAAATAAGTCACAAGGCCGAAGTGAGCTTTGGCTCAAAGCACTCGGTTTTCGAGTGAAAAAATTGCCAGGAAAATAGCGCACCATCTTGCTTCGAGGAAGTGGCAACTTTCTTTAGGGGATTGGTCGGGAGCTCGTCGTCGCTCTCCTCGGAAGGTGGCGCACGCTTGCGACCTTGAGAGGCCGACGAAGCGGGTGTCGCGCTCTTGGCTACAAAAACCCAAATGATAAAGTATCTATATAGCAGCTCGGATGATTAGCACGTACTGCGACCCGACGCATCCTTGGTTGAGGCTGGATCCTTTGAACTACGTGCCGGTTCTGTTAAGTATGAATGCCAATTAGTTCCTATGGTCCTCATCAAAACATAGCAAGCATGCTCTGACTTTGACTCTCAGAATTTTGGCTTTTGGCAGTTGATTTGCTGCCGCTGGATGAATCTACATCCATCTCGAGAAAGGATCAGCTTGAAGATGAACGTTGTCGCAAACTCGAGAGGAAGCTCATTCGAATTGCAATTATCGTTCTTATTACGTCAGCGGCGACTTGAAGCTCGAAGCCGTCGCCTTTCAAAGATTTTACACCACCCAACTAAAGGCGCATTTCGGGCTTCAAGTACCGGAAATACGTAAACTCGCCTCAGTCACCTGTGCGCCGATATTGGTACTGGTGAGCATACTTATTTCACGCATAATTATCATGACATTGTCCCATATCTGCTCATAAGCACAAAAACATATACTCTCAAAGCTTCTATCTAGTAAACATCCGAGTTCTCACCGTTGATGCGCAAATACAGCGCTAGCGCTGCTCCAGCTTTTTATGCACCTGTTTCGCATGTCTCCGCATCTGAAGCATCTAGCAGCGCACAAGTCGCTCAAAAAAGGGATCGAACATAATGGATATCTGCGACAACTGGCACGGAAAAATTGGACTTGTCTAAGGGTCACTATTGTATAGGATTACAATTGGCGAATAAGAATTCTAATACATGGCGAAAAGAAGAATGCAAAAAGAACGAGACGCATGACTAAGATGGGTTGAAGGGGTGCGAGTGGTGGATCGCGAGGTGGAGAGAGTTTGAGTCTATCAGGGGCCCACGTACGTCATAGTGCTGAACAACAGTTCTCAGTCCGATGAGAGAGAAACTAGTAGAGATGGTTAATCTAGCTCACCGTTTTAGGCGCGGTCTTGGCACCAGCGTAGCTTGACTAGAGACATCCGATGCGGAAGCTAGATTCTCAATATCGCCTGGACTGCCCTTCTCCGCCTGGCATTCTTCCAGAGGCCCCTTCTTATGTCGGCCAGCGAGAGATTTCAAGAATGCGATGGGCCATAGCAGCCTCACCCACATGCTTGCTTTCGGATCGCTGAGGATGTATCGGCTTTGGAATGCAACAACCAGCCAGATCGTAACAATTGTAAGGGGTAGCGTTGCCGCGATGTAGTGGGCCAGCGTGCCGGTGGTTCCTTGGGAAAGTTCTTTGACATTCATGCCGAAGACACCCTGGAATTAGGTCAGCTCCCTCCAGTCCCTAATTTCGAAAAGGATCAAGACCGACTTACCGCGACGAAGGAGGCAGGTAGGAAAATCATAGTGAGGTAGGAAAGGCGCTTCATCGCTTTACTGTCTCCAATATTGACATTGGCGAACACCTGAGCCAAACCCGCGATCAGAAGTGAATATGTATAAGGAGAATGGTGGTGCTAACCAAGTGCATAACGTTCTGGACGCGCTCATCCAGCATTTTCCTATTCAATTCCAACCTCTCAATCTCCGAGATGAGATTTCCGCACTCCTTGGCCATCAGCGCCTTATCGTAGGCTCGTGTTTCGTTGTCGATCTCATCGCGATCCATAGCGGGATTGTGTGTATCGCGGACAAACACCACGCTTTTCTGGAAGTCCTTGAGTAGTGAGGTGTAGTGCAGTAGATGGGCTCGTAAAACGTGTAGTTCATATGTGAGCTCCATATCGTTCGTGACGATAACTCTCGACTCCTAGAAGCCCAAGGGAGGAATCAGTTGGGAGAGGTGTCCTTGGATCATTCACACCCGGCCGTGCTCACCAGCTGACAGAAATGCTCGGACAGTTTTTCTAGCGCCTCGTCCCACGCGTAGAGGGCACTCCACATGATAGCCAGAAAGATAAATGTGGGATCCTTAGAGCCTCTAACAATTAGTTGCCTGCCCTCAAATGCATCAGTGACCCTATCAACACATGTCGATCGCTAGATGACACACCAATACACGGAGCGTCCAACAAGTTTCAGTCGGGTCCATAGCTCTTCTGCCGAGGTACACCAATCGGATTCGGGGTGGTAGCTGATGACTGTAGAGGTATCAGCGTTGCGAACCATATGGATGGCCAACAGGTCGAGGTGTAAGATTGTATTGTCTATATATATACGTATCGTTAGGGGAAAAATAACTAGCGGAGATATTGTTGAAGATCTTACTTGAATGAAGCACCAATGGTGCACGGGTGTCAATATGCTCGCTCTCGTTCAATCGAGTGGAGTATACACGAGGAAGCATATCTGGCGTCGACTCTGTTGGTTTGGATTTAAGATTTCCGGGATCCTCCAAATCAGATTGACGTATGCTTCGGACGAAAGTCAATGTCACAGTGATGTCTAGGGGCTCCATCAATGGCAGTCTTCCCTCGAAATTCCAGTGGGTTCGACTTACGATCCTTTTCCTTCGCAACAGCATTTTCCTAAGTTTACGGAGATTCAAAATGCTGTCGTAGGAATGAACATACGAGCCCTTACCTGGTATCTACTGGGGATCCAGTTGAGGCTCGAGCTGAAGAAAAATGGCTCTACGTTATATCTAATGCATCCAAAAATGAGTGCTGGCCATGAATTAGCGAAACGTGTGCAGATAACATACTTGGTGCCAAGCATTTGCAAAACCGGGCCCGACATATTGTCTATGAATAGTGCGCGCGCCCGAATTCCGGGTCCTCGCTATCGTATCTCTCAGATACTTTCAACAGAGCCGAATGAATAGGAACTTACTTTGGGCATCAACACTTGATTCCAATATTCCCGCTTGTTCTCATTAGTGACTATGCGCCGCGCGGGGGCTTCGAAGTTGCCATCGTCTCCCACATTGACAGTGTATATCGTCGACTGGATATTGTCCTGTTTTACGGCCTCCTCGATACGGCATTTGATCACGGGTTTGATAGTCCAGTTTCCAAAAAGGGACTGTGGATAGCCGATCCACTGTGGACAATCATTGCAATTCTGGTGAGAACAAGAGCCGATGATTCCGTCTGGATTCGTGTTATTAGCTTCCTCCTGGTCATTCACGTCGTCGACCCAAGGCCATGGGCTAAATCCAATACTTAGTCAGTACACAGAAGCCGAGGGGGACTTTGGATGAGACACGTACCCCGCAGGGGCAGCATGGCGGTACGATGGGGTTGGGGCCGGCCGATGGCAGGACTTGGAATATCGAGGGGATAATCGACTCATGTTTCAGTGACGACTAGGACAAGGGGCGATATAGGACATTGATATTTAAGAAGGACCTCGGTCAAAGCAGCGACCAAAAGCGTAGACCGCGGCTATGGCAGGAGCGCCTAAGCGGCTTGTCAAGGGCGCCTCAAGTCAGCCTTGAGGACTCCACGCGGCCCTGATTTGGGAGGCTCCGGACGCCGGGAGTACCAAATCTCCATTGTAGCATTTGCCTAGCGCCCATCGGTGTTCGCATACGGCCCTGACCTGAGTTGCCGGAGTCGCCAAAGGGTACTAGAGCGCGCGCGGGCAGATTTTTTATAATCACAGTATCGGCTATGGCTGCCCGTGTTTCTCGTCCGGGGCCCAGATGCCTTGATATCAACCAATAAGCAGGATACAAATAACCTCGTTCGATGCAAAACAGAAGCTCCGCAGACTCAGAGGCGTATCTTGGGGCAGTCAAGTCCGCAAGCTCGGTTTAGCACACCAGCTCCTGAAGTACCGTGTGATAGCCAAAATTACATAACCTGGGACCACATTGACAGAACAAAATGCTGCGCAGATATTACGGCCAGGAAAAATGTGGGTTGATTTGGTGAACAGCCTGCGCGGGAGTACGGTAATCAGTAAGTAGCTTATGTGTTGCAAAAGAGAGGTGCCCGCTACGATGATCGCCCAAACTGTCAATGTGCCTATAATTCTCATTTCATTTCGTTTCTGCCGAGATAAACCTCCAGGAATTACAGCCCGAACAAGGTGAAGATAAAGTTCTGAGATATCCTCCACCAGCAGGGTAACACGTCCTTATCCTTATCGCCTTCTCCAGACGTAGGAACTAAGCCAGCACGGAGCTGAATTGCCCAAGCACGAGTTATCGCGGACCAGATATGGAAATCACACACGGAGAAAGAAAAAATGCGCTATGGCAGGTGTTTCCGTTGAATTTGCAACGAACAGCGCCAGCAGTATATGCCAAAGGGGCAAAACTAGCATCGAATCGAGACAAGGCTCACCGACGTCAAGGGCATGTGTGTGATATCAGACAGCTCCCGAGGATGATATGGTCCGTTTCCGACAAGTAACCACGCCCATGACAGAAGAAAGAGTTAAGGTCGAGCTTCTTCGCTCAAAAGACAAAGAGCTGGCGGGTACGGGCTCCGTGATAATGGCTGCCGAACCTTGGTACTGAGGGTAGCAGATCTAACATAAGCTTGAGTGAGTAAACTATATGATAATAAGGCGAGAGCTTGATACTGCCAAAGTGTGCGCATTGTCAGCGCATTGCATAGGTCAGAGTAGCGGCACTAGATGCACGCGTGGAAGCGTGGACGACATAGTAATATGTACTGATACCGAACCGAGGTGATTGCAGTGACACGGGAAAGAAGCATGTTCAATCGAGCGACCAGCCGCACGGCCCATTCGTTTTCGTAGACACCAAGTAGTTACCGAACCTCACCTCCAACTGTGCCAATCTCAGGTCTGGAACCCCATTCAGCTGTTACCTGCTCCAACTCAGAACGAAGTAATTACATTGCCATGCTCACCTGTTCACATTTCCCCCGTAGTGAGGAAGGGAAGTATGGTGGGTGCGAAGAGCCTTTAGTAAAGAAACAGGAGACAGAATATGGTCCCCACATAGCTTCACATCCGCGCCGAGACCTAGAGCTGACAGGTGACAGGAAACAGGATTGAACGCAGTGGAGCAGTCGCCGAGTTCCCGTCGCCCAAACCAATCATTTGACGACTACAGGCGCACCTGCCTGATTCTCCCGAGCAGTCAGTCAAACAGCGAGGAAGACGGGCGGGCAAGATCAAGGCAGAACACAGCGGGGCTGCTGGTGAGAGACCGTCCCGCTGCGTTCAACCCCGACCTTGGTATATCTCTCGACGTCCTCTCTGTTTATCTGCCGCCTAGGCACTGACACTGTTCAACGACGCTATTTAGGGTCCCAAGAAGCCCCGTGTGTCAACGGCGCACCGAGTCTTTTTTCTAGGATGCTTGCTCGTGCAGCAGGCCATTATTAGGAAAGCCCTCGAGCCGGAGAAGAGGTTGTCGCTGTTAATATCAGAGACCTTGAAGAATGCCACTAACCAAAGTTGTGAGCCCATAAAGAGGCCCATGCACACAAAAGCCTCGCTCATGAAACAAGTCGAGACGGCAGGAGAGCGTGAGGGCATGTGCCGCATCGGTGTGAACGCGGGAGGGAGATGAAAGTACTACGTTAGGACATGGCTAGTAGACTGGGTAGCTTTTAAGTTGCGACAGAGGTACTTACTATGACGTGATTGCGCGAATTGCCCGGCTCACCCCACAGCGCCAATGCCGAATAAGCTGGCGACAAAGTTCCGCAATACCCCCCACCAGTGAGATAACACGTTCTTATCAGCTCCAAAATCACGAGCCAAGACATATTTCCCAAGGCGTGGAGCCGAGTTACCTAAGTGCAAGTTATTGCGGACTTGAAATAAAAGCTACACGTGGAGAAGGCCACGTTAGTAGTTACCCATCCGAGACTAATCGCAAAAGAAAGCAGCGCACCGACAGAGGTTTCCGTTGAGCTTGGAGCGAATAGCACCGGCATCGTGCGCAAAGTAGCAAACCTAATGTCGGATCGAGGCAAGGCATTATGCAAGTCCAAGGGCATGTGTGTGATATTCGGTGGGGATCGCCCCTGGGAAAGATGTGGCCCGTTTGCAACAGGTAGCCACGAGAAGAGTCAAGGTCAAGTTTCTTGTCATCAGGAAGACGAGAAAAGCTTTCAACACGGACCCCGTGATAGTGGCCGCTGAGCCTTGACGTCGAGGGTGTAGCAGACCGAGCGAGTGTGATATGCCGGAGCTCGAGCGTCATCATCTGGCTAGGCAAGAATCCTCTCTGGCAGATGAAAGGAAAGACAAACGACGGATATCGCGAGGCCAGGATTGAAATCAGTGGGGCAACTCCTTGCAACTGGAAGGGGCCGAAGCTCGTCGCTGCAAGCCACGCCGTCGATATTTTTTTTTTTGATTGGCATAAGCGTATCTGCACGATGCTCCCCGGGGGGTCAGTTCAAATAGCAAGGAAAATGAGAGCGTGGGCGAGACCAAGGCTAAATACAGCGGGGCTGCTGGCGAGAGACCGTCCCGCTGCATTCAACCCCGATCTCGGTGTATCCCTCAGCGTCCTTGCTGCTTGTCTGCCAGCTGCGCATCATTAAAAAAGACGTCGCTTAACACAAGGGAGCAGCTGCCGGATCTCGTCGATTCAGACCATACCGCCAGTAACTTTGGTGGCCACGAGTGCACCTGCATGATGTCCCCGAGCAGTCAGCCAAACAGCGGGGAAAATGAGAGAGTGGGCGAGGCCAGAGCTGAACACAGCGGGGCTGTTGGTGGGAGGTCGACCCGCTGCATTCAACCCTGACCTCGGCGTATTCTTCCAGCGTCCTTGCCGCTTGTCTGCCGGCTACGCATCACCTGTTTAGATCCCAAGAGGCTCTGAGTACTGGCGATTTCGCATGGAATAGTCCGGGATGCCCAGTCGTGAGTCGTACAGCTAAAAAAGTCGTCGAGACTGAGAAAGCATGATCACGATGGATATCAGAGATCTTGACGGATGACACTAACCTGAGCTATGAGATGTAAAAGAGGCCCGCCAGACTCGCTGAGATGGTTGATGGTAAGAAACAAGTCGAGGCGCAGGGTTGCTGGGGGTTTTGACGTGCCGCCTCGGTGGGAACGCGAGAGGAAGATGACTCGAAAGTGCAGGGTGTGAACTAATAGTGATGGTGGGTGTGATGTGGTTCGCTAAGCCCGAAGTATCGCCGATGCCGATCATCGGCCGACCAATACTAATGTTTGTTGGCCTGGGACTCTGGCAGCGCGAGTGAGCTCGGCTCTTCACTCGTTCACTACGCTATGTTACTGTAGAGGTGCTCTCGACGTACGACATCAAATCAGTCGACGGACAGCGCCTGCAGGACAGTTATATTTTTCGTGCATCAGGCCCTCTCCAATCCCACTGCGAAATTGCTGCTTTGGCGATGAACAGACAAGCATGTACTGTGAGCGGTAAGATATCTTGGTATATGACTCGGTATATTAGATAGACGCTTTTTTTCGCTTGTATCTAGCTATCATGTCCCCTTGTATCTGTATCCCAAGTCTACGTGCCACAATATTCATCAATAAGTGGTATATTCCCAGACATTTCAGCACCAGTTGACAGAATCAAACCTTCCACACCTCCTGCAAATACGCTGCGGTCTCTCTCCACACCTCGTCCCATTTCTCCGCAGCCTCTCCGGTCCTCACATCTCGAGACGGATGCCCGAGACCCTCCAGCACCTTCCACGTAACCCCGCCATCCCCGCCCCGGACCTCCCTAATACGCCGAACGAGACGCTCCTGCTCTCCGTACAGACAATCCATCCGCGCAGTGACGAACATCAGCCTCGCAGGCCACAACCCCGGATCCGCAAACGCCGGCGACGCACGCGGATCACGGCGCCGGGAAGCACTAGCACTCGCACTGTCCGAGCTGCCGTCTGAGCTTCGCATGTACGCATCAACGAGCAGATGAACATCCTTCAACACATCCTTCCCCCCACTCTCGCGCGGCAGCGAGTCCATCCGCTGCTTTTGATCCAGCGTACAATCCGTCATGGCCATCACCGCTACGATCCCCCGTACGACCCCGCGTTTCTGCAACTCCGGGTTCAGCGCGGCGGAGAGCGCGAGGGCGCCCCCCGCTGACGAGCCCATCAGCGCCACGCGCTCCTTGTCGACCATCGGCAAACTCCCCCCCTCTGTGTCCGAGTCTGCGTCTGCATCTGCGAGCACGGCTAGTATGGCCGCCTCGACGTCGTTCAAGCCAGCCGGGAACGGATACTCGGGCGCCTTCCGATAATTAACATTCACCACCACACACTCCGCCGCGTCCGCCAGCTTTTTCGACACGAGACAGTCGAGCTCCGGAGTACCCATGCAGAACGCCCCGCCGTGGATGTTGACCAGCAGCGGGTACTTGTGTTTTTTTCCGGGTTCGTACGATGCGGGGAGGTGGATGAATGTGGGGAGGGTGTTCGGGTGTCCGGGGATGTAGTACTTTTTTAGATCGGGAGGCGGGCAGATGGACGGGTCTTTCCAGCGCTGGTAGGCCATGGAGAGGTCGAAGAAGCGCCGGAAGAGTTTGATGAAGAGGTAGAAGAGCTGGGCCATGATGGACATCGTTCTCCGGCCGCTGTGCGAGGTGGTGGTGGTATATAAACTGATGAGAGGTTGAGCCAGCTTTTATAGCGGGCTCCCGGCGCCAGGGGATTCGATATTCAGGAATAGGTGGGCCCACGAATTAATTGAATTCAAGATGTATTACCTGAGCACTACGTCGCCCGCACTTGCCCGGCGGCAACGCGCAATTTTCTTTCCCTGCATCTACTTACAGCGCCATTCAGAACGACGCGGAATCCCAAAAAAAAAAAAACTGAGTGCCCCACAGGACCCTAAATTCCACTACCCTTTTTAGAAGCACCTAGGCCACGCTTCCGAACTCTAAGATTATGTAATGCGGCAGACCTTGTCTCCGGGTCTGCAAGCTTGAGCCCGGATGCAAGTGTAATGAGGCAAATATCCACTTCGATTGCAGGTTGGGAAGTGCAAAATTTTTGCGAGAGTGTGAATAACTCGGCCACAACACAGCAAGACGCTGTAATTTTTGGTAATACTATGTATTTTGGCCTTTCAATCCACCTCGTGGAATAAAAATCATAGAAACCTCAAATTTTTCCTATGAGGGACTGGGAAGTGCAGAATTTCTGCGGCTGTGCTCAGGGGGAGCACAGCCGCAGGATCGGTCATGTTTGCTTCCCAAATACAGATGGATCGTTTGAAAAATGCGTCAATTGGCTTAATTCGGAGCCAATTTCCTTGCACAGCCGCAGTTTGCACGATCCCCCAACGCGGATTCACGACAGCGAGTGCACACCACGAACAGGGGCATTTCTGAGTACACCAGCACGAAGGTGAGATGCTGGGCTTTCAGTGGGGCAAATATATCCCCTTTGCGCAAGTATTAAAGGAGAAAATGTGTGGCCAAATAATGAGGACCAGGAAGCGCAATACTTATTTTGCACTTCTCAACCTGGGATAGTAGACCATAACCTGAGGAGGGATGCTTCCAGCCCAGATATATACTTACAATCAATGCAGCCCAAATGTTTCAGAGAGCTCAAAACACCAAAATGTAGCTGGGTAGAGGTTAGGGGGTGTAAGCAAAGTTTCTGCTTATGCAATCAGCTCAATGTCGGACCCGATGGCAAGACTCGTCTCATTATGTAAGGCCCGGCACGCGGCCAGGTGCCCGGCTTTGCCCCGCCACAAAAGGGAACGGCACTGAGGGTCCTGTGGGACACACATCTTTTTTTTTTTTGGGATTCCGCGTCGTTTTGAATGGCGCTATAAGATAGGCCGCACTCATACTCATACGTGCTCGGCAACATGCCGAGTCTGTGACCCGTTGTGACTGCATTGCCACCGGCATGTTCGACGACTGTAAGGGTGGCCCGTGGGTCCACCTTACAGTATAACTTACGTTGCCCAAGACTACACTGAATCTCCTCTATTGGGGTTCTAGTATGGTGCGTAGGGCGATGGTGTAAGGTAAGATGTAGGAGCTTGGCCCAACAGGGCCAACTCCTAGAGTCCGAGAGGGGGGCAAACAGAGCCAAACAGGGTGGTCCCTTGGGCCACCCTTACATCCTCCCCCCTTAAAAAAGAAAAGAGAGAGTCCAAGAAAATTAAGGACAGTATGCTAATGGTCTCTGGAATTCTTCATGAATATCCCAAGAACCATAAAAATGAGCAGGATTAGTGGATTCATTAGAATACCTTCTAATCAGCTCCAAAAGAACAAGCAAGAATAAAAGAATGACCCATTGAAGTGTAGAACACTCAAAAAGACATGCAAAAGAGCGAAAATGTCCCATATAGGTAGGCATATACACTGCCTAGGGGGCTGTGGGCTCTCCCGGGGCTATCCCCCCTGAATTTTACTCCAGGTTTCCCTGGCCCTCCCCCCCTCTGGTGATTAAAGAGGTAGGCAAGTCCCTCCTTCCTCTGTGGCTTGTAAGGCGTCGCAGTCGGTCAACCAAGCACAGCCACGCTGTACTCAACACCAGTGAGGTTCACTTGGTTATCCCAAGTTCTCCCCCGGAAAGAAAAAGATACATATGATTAGTATATTCTTCTAGAATGAATAAACATCCTATATAGCAGCATTTTTACTGTAATTACGGTGCTTAGCACCTGTCTTTGTTTGAAACTCGCAGACGCACTGAGAAGTTTCACCCAGGGTCAAAGACCCATCTTATCGATAAGCCATGAGGCAAATCGCAGTGATTATTGACATAAGTGACATACATCAATAATAAACACTCTTGACGTGTGCATAACCCCGGATTCATCTCCTGGTTGCCATATACACGGCAGTACTCTGATAATGGGCGTATAGAACGCCCGCTTGGGTTCACGAGACAGCGAATGCTCGTGCAAAAGGAGTAAATCCTCATGATGGGTAGTACACCCTTCAGCTTTGATAGATCCCATCCACCATTGTGCCTCGGCGTGGCGGGGCTCCTCCCCCTTTGAAACTCGCAAGTTTCTTCGAGGATTTCCCCGCCGCCCGGTGAACACGTGAGTGATCTGCGCGAGACGAAACCATTTGACGAAACGAGGTCGTCATAAGTGGAAAGTCGCGTATGCAACGCGTGGTTGCCCGAAATGCGGTCGCTCAGCGTGAATAAACGCGTACTTATCACGTTCAGCTCTGGGGCGTGCCCCTTCGAGTCGGTTTCGCCGATGCTCGGCTCGAAATAACGCGTATATAATGCTAGTTGGCTTGGAAAAGCTTCCTGGCTGTCGACATCACAGTGGGGCTGTTGCCCTGCCGCGTACGGTAATGACGATACCTCCTGATCGCCGAGGTTGTTGTTACGACGGGGCGACTTCCACCCCTCCGAGTACGATAGTAGCGGCGACTCACCGCCAAAGTGAGCGGTTTCGATAAATGCCGCTCGGTCTAATAAAGACAATTGCTCAGCATTCGGCTGAGTCGTATACCTACCCGCAGGGTCCCTTCCCCCCTGCGAAAAATCGCTGACGGCATGATCCACGCCGTCTACAGCCTGCCAGGCATTGTGCAGCAAGTTCGATAACTCGCCGTTGAGAGTAGTTGACGGCGCGGGGTCGTCGTGGGCCGAAGGACGCATATTGAACGCGAAATGGCCGAGCACGACGTCGTCGTCTCCGTGAGCCGTAGATTCTGCTCGGTAGGTGGAAGGTGAGTGATTAGTACGTGCGCAAGTTGGATTCGTACCCGTGGGATCCCTCCCCCCTTGCAAAAATCCGAGAACGTCGTTGTTGACGCCGTTCTTGTGGTCTGTAGGCTGCCCCATATCGTGCAGCGAATAACTTATCTCGCCGCTGATGCCAGCTGACGACGAGGGAGCGCCGCAGTCGCGATCGTGCGAGTTGACGAGACGTCTCTCGACGTCGTTATCCTGATCGTTTGGCTTGATTAGCGGCGTATAAGCCACTTGTGAGCTGTGGGGTGGCCTCGGAAGGCCGTTATCGCGGTGGGGCGATCGCCCTGCCAGACACAGAGATGACGGCGGCTCGCCGTCGTCGTCATTCGTCATCTTACGAGTAATCGACTCGTTTTCGGCGTTTTGGTGGCTATCTATGCCCCCAGTGGGGTTCCTCCCCCCGTAAAAATCGAGAACGGGGCTATTGGAACCGTTCTCGCGGTGTGCGGACTGCCACGTGCGATGCAACGAGTGCGTTGCGTCGTCGTCTGAGATTGTTGCCGCGACGGGGCCGTCGTGAACTGATAGACGCGTCTTGCAAGCGTCTGTGCCGGGAACGAGGACGGACGTAGGCGTCGCCGAGCGATGCCTGGCATCGTTTTGTCAGCCGAAATTCGAGCGTGGGCGTTTACAACGCCTGCGTGCCTTTACGATTTGCCACCCGGCATCGTCGTCGTGGTCGCCGTGAGCCGATAAAAGCTCGTTGAGCTCGCGCGTGCTAGACGATCCGTTTTCGCGATTGTCCTCGCCGTTGGCTGCCTGCGACCCGGAAGGATTCTCCCGGTCGTCGTTTTCACGGCTGGATCTGCCGCGTTGTCGTCTACGGGCCTTCTGTGGGCTGGCTGAGCCCGTTGATGGCCATGGCTCGCGCAAAACAGGTCGTCCACTGGGCGTGTGGTTGCCAATGACCAAGTCATTCGAGGCGGGAGGCGTACGTAAGCCGGGATAAGACTCCCGTCGGCCATTATTGTGGTGGGGCAAATGCCCTGCCGGATTCGGTGGTGACGACAATCCGTCGTCATCGTTGTATCCTGCTAGATAAGCGGGAGACAATGAATCAGTACGCATACCAACTGAATACGTACCTATGAGGTCCCTCCCCCCTTGCAGAAGACTGACAACGTCGTCTTTGACGCCGTTCTTGCGGTCTACGGGTTGTAGCGAGTATGCCAACTCGTTCCCATGGCCCGCGTGGGATATAGAACGCGTACTGGACGCGCATGTGTCAAGAACACCATTATGAACGTTGTTCGGCTGGCCAATAAATTTGCCATGGGGCAATAAATGCGTATAAGACGCCTTTACCCCAAGAGGTCGGCTGTCTGACATGCTGTCAGTATGAGACGGATTGCTGTAGCCCGTAAAAGACGCGTTTGACGCGTATATGCCCGCACCGTGGCCGTTTGAGCTGCGTGGGACCTCGTCGCGAGTTGATAAACGCGTCCGAGACGCGTTTGTCCCGATGGCCCGAGTCTGGCGGTCAACGGACTGCCATTCGTAGTGGAGTGAGGGCGGTAACCCGTGCTCGTCGATGGAGAACGACGCGAAGTCGTCGAAGCGCGTTTTAAACGCGCATGAGCCGTGAGACCGGCTTTCCGAGCATTTCTCGCGGTGGAGCGGTTCGTTGGAACCTCTTTGTAGCGCGTTTGACGCGTTTGCACCCGGATTGTGGTCACACGAAGCTCTCGGGACATCGTCCTGAGTCGGTAAACGCGTACCAAACGCACCTTTATCGAGACGCCGAGTCTGGCGGTCGAGAAACTGCCGCTCGCAGTGCAGCGAGTACGATGACTCGCGATTGTTAGTGGAGAACAACGCGAGGTCGTCAACGCGCGTCTGGAACACGCATGAGCCGTTAATCTGGCTTTCCGAGCCGCTCTCGGGGCAATAAATCGTCGAAGGACGCGGGGACGGCATGCTTGAGCCGTAAATGCGAGTTTCGTGGGCGATCGCCTGCCACTCGCGGTGTAATGTGTACGACGAATCGTACTCGGTTGGCGATGGTGTCGCCGGTGTGAATAAACGCGTACTTGGCGCGTCCGGCTCTGAGTCGCGGCTAAGACTCAACACTCGCGTGAGCCAATCGTTTGGGAGAGACGCCCCAAACACGTCTACGCCAGTGTCGTGGCTATACGAGCGAGAGGAAGGACTTCCCTCGCCGGGTGACGGTACAGAACCGTCGTGTGCAAGTTTACGCGCAGAGCGCGAACGCCTTGCTCTGGCGAAAGATTCATCGCCATCAGTCACGCTGGGATTATCATCCTGGCGGTCGTTTGTGTGAGGCGATGGGAAACACGGATAGTCGCCATGCAAGACAGGAGCACGCTCCTGAGGACCAATCTCGCGATCCGAATCCGAGGATGGCTGCGTAATATGGATACTAGGGCATGGGTCACCCTTGTATAACTCTGGCGTACGCGCTGGGACAGTTGGGCTGCGGGACGCCGCCCGTTTGATCGCCGTATGCGATGATTGTAAAACGAGAGGGCGAGGCCCTTCTCTGGGTTGCTTCTCACGCTCGGTGTGCTTCGGACTAGCCGCCGCAAGTTGTCATGAGTCCAAACGCGGTCGAGGAGTGGGGAGCGTGGGTGTGGTGTCTGATGCACAAAAGCTGTTAGTATTCGAGTCAATCGAATACTCGTACCGCGCTGTGGCATCCTCTTCCCCCTCAAAAACTCCTATTCTGTCCTGAGTCCCAGCTCCTGCGTAGACATTTGACGCGTATGGAGGTGGAGCGCCGTGGTTTTGGTCAACGCTCAACAGGCGCGTAAGCCGATCGGTTGGGAGAGAGATCCCCACCTTATTTATACCAACATCGTGGCTACACGAACGAGAGGGAAGTTTCCTCTCGCTGAGTGATGGTGCAGACCTGTCGCGTGTAGAATTACGCGTAGAATGCGCATCTTGTGCGTGGGGTGGTAAATCGCCCTCGCCTAGGTCCATTGCGTGACCCGGGACGCGTGAAACATGTGAGGTTGTTCGCCGCGCGTCGACAATCGTCGTTGGTCGCAGACGGAGCGGGTGTAGGGTACCCTCTCGCATTGCGCTTTCGTTCGTGACTGGTTTCGATTCCGCGCTTTGCCGTGGTGATTCCGAGTGCGATCGAGGGAGAGCGGTGGGTGAGTGGGTAGGTGGGCGAGGAGTGGGAAGTGTGGGGGTGATGTCTGATGTACAATAGCTGTTAGTATTCGAGTTAATCGAATACGCGTACCCAATTTCCCTCCCCCCCTTAAAAGCTCCTGCTCCAGCGCTCCTAGCTCCCTCGTATTCTCGTTGAGCGGGTGCGGTTGGTAGTACGATGGACGGCGACTGCGAACGCGACGGTGGTTGTGGTTGTGGTAGTGAGTCAGTCGACGCTGCCTCACTATTGCTTTGAGAATTGCGATCGCGCATCTCACTCAGTAGTAAAAGAGCGATAAACTCTTTAAATTCTCTACAATGTATTTAATATC
>KL198070.1:26094-131219 GCA_000697705.1 Botryobasidium botryosum FD-172 SS1
ATTGCTTTGAGAATTGCGATCGCGCATCTCACTCAGTAGTAAAAGAGCGATAAACTCTTTAAATTTCTCTACAATGTATTTAATATCAAAGCGCGGGACATTACTGTCTTCCACACTCAAACATGAGGGAATATCCCTCGCCATCGCGGTAACCGCGAGCCGACGCTGAGTCGTCGATGTGAAAACTTCACAAAGAGTCAAAAGAGCTGCCCAAGGCATCTCTTCAATGGAAAAGCCATAAATCATGGCCCAAAGCTCCACAAATCTGCGGAATAGCAGCGGGTCGTGAGGACCTTCTGCGGGTGGAGGCGTCCGAGCGGATTCCTCAACATTAGAGTGGGGGCCACCGCGCGTAGCCCCAGGTGTCGCGGAATCATTAAGGCTGACCGTGCCGCGCGCAGGGTCACATGTCGCGATAACAAAAGCCTCGTGAGTCGTGTCGTGGTCGTCGAGACTGACGCCGCCGCGCGCGGCATCATACGTCGCGAGTACGAAAGTCCCGTAGTCGTGGTCCAGGCCGGGTGGTCCGCGTGCCACCCGTGACGTCGCGTATTCGAGGGCGCTGGTGGTCATTCCAGGGCGAGAGCGCCGCGTGCACTCTCTGTTCTCGCGTTCGATTGGGCTACACTATACCCAATCCCCTGGGAGGAATGCAAAAAAAAATGCAAGTGTAAAAATGTGTAAGGGTGGCCCGTGGGTCCACCTTACAGTATAACTTACGTTGCCCAAGACTACACTGAATCTCCTCTATTGGGGTTCTAGTATGGTGCGTAGGGCGATGGTGTAAGGTAAGATGTAGGAGCTTGGCCCAACAGGGCCAACTCCTAGAGTCCGAGAGGGGGGCAAACAGAGCCAAACAGGGTGGTCCCTTGGGCCACCCTTACAACAACTCAACGCCTCAAGGCCCGTAAGTACGAGTCTTAAATCCCAGCCTTCGCGAGACATCCTCGCCCTTGTGATCGTCAACAAACTGGCCAGTCGGGGTCCTCATCTGTCGATACCCTAGGACTTTTATCCATTGTTGGGCCATTGTGAGTGAGATAGGCCGTGTAAGTCCGATTCTTGCCTGCACCTCCTCGTTCTTGATGTACTCCACAATGCCCTGAGCGCGCACGTACATCCCAATCCCCTGCAGGACTGAGGTTCGAGGGGACCATTCATGTTCACTGTCTGAGGCCGCATCACTGCGCGTGTCCGATTCAGAGCCCGCCGAGCTCTCACTGCACTCGTCGCCTTCCATCTCTGCGACCTTAAGGCCTTGTGGGAGGGCTAAGGTGCTGGGGAGGGGTGTGGTGGCATCTGCCAGAGGGCTGGGAGGCGTCTGTTGAAGAAAATTTCCAAGTTAGGCCAACAAAATTAGACAGACAGCCTTGTTTTCCATACGCTTTCTTTTTCTTCTTCCTCAAGCGCTCGCTTCCTTGGCACACCTGGCATAGCATATCCTCCGAGATTGGCTACTCTTGATTTCCTGCGATGCAGCATAGTTAACTCTTCTTAGGTGGTGTTGAAAAAGCTGAGCTTCACGCTTCAAGGCTCCGGATAGGCTAGATTCCGGATTGCCGGGTTTGTCACGCTTGCCGAAGCCTCTTGTCCAGGCTGAACTTTTCACCTCCTTCTGCACAACAACTACATAGAATTAACCAAAACTGAGCCATCAGAGTGTTCACTTGATGATTTTGTACCATCTGATAGTACAGATTTTCCCGAATATTACTACAGGAGGATCCTTAGCAGAAGTAATGGTACCGCCTATGCATTGCATCCGGGCTCGTATGAGTATGAGTGCGGCCTATCTTAGACATTTCTCTGTCGGAGTCTGATCGACATTCCTACCCACGCCATTAACGCTAGTGCTCGAGGAGTGAGGGTAGAGAAAGATGCTGTATCATAGTGATTGAGTACAACGTTTACATGCGCGTGTAGACAAGCCTCATCCATCACTGCAGAGGAAAAAAGAGGAACAAAGAAAAAGGCGGGAATTTTGGGAAAAGGCATTCGATCGCTCGGAGAGAAAAGGGCCAAGAAGGTGGTAAATGAGGAACAGGACTGTGTGGAGGGGGAGAATAGCTGGGAACGAGAAGATCGAGAAGATTGGGGTGCTTGGAACTCGACGAATAGGCGGTTCAAAGCAAAGACAAAGGTGCGTGCAGAAAAGTGCATGTATATGTGAGAGCTCGAGTGGAAGACGTTGTGTATAAAACCGGCGGTGGATATAAGGCGTGTGCAGAGAGGCGATTAGATGAGGTCGCTGTACGAGCAAAGATATCAGACGCTGCTTCAAGTGAGGAGAGCGGAAATGAAGTCCAACGTACGCGACGTTGAGGGGCATTTCATCAATTTGAGTGTTGTAGAATTCTGGGCAAAGGGACGATATTAGACAGTATAGAACGACAAAACGAAAATGCACGACTCACGTTCAATCTCACGGAGCATCCTCACGTCTTCGGTGGTGACAAAGTTGATGGCAACACCCTTGCGACCGAAACGACCGCCACGGCCGATACGGTGGATGTAGTTCTCGCGGTTGCTGGGCAGATCGTAGTTGATCACGAGCGAGACCTGCTGGACATCGATGCCACGAGCAAGGAGATCGGTGGTGATCAAGACGCGGGAGGAGCCGGAACGGAACTCCTTCATCAGGACCTCGCGCTGCTTCTGCTCCATGTCGCCGTGCTATGATTTTTTTTTAAAAATCGATCAGAAAATAGCGATGGGAAATGAGACGGAAAGAGAGCATCTCACCATGGCGGACACGGTAAACTCGCGAGCCTGGAGCTTCTCTGTGAGCCAGTCGACCTTTCGCCGGGTGTTGCAGAAGATAACGGCCTGGGTGATGGTAACGGTCTCGTACAAATCGGAGAGCGTATCGAGCTTCCACTCCTCCTTCTCGACAGCAATGTAGAATTGCTTGATACCTTCGAGCGTGAGCTCATCACGCTTGACAAGGATACGGATGGGATCGCGCATGAACTTCTTGGTGACTTCGAGCACGTCGGCGGGCATGGTGGCAGAAAGCAAGACGACCTGCGTGTCAGCGGGGAGGAGCTGGAAGACCTCGTAGAGCTGGTCCCGGAAACCGCGGGACAGCATCTCGTCGGCCTCGTCCAAGCAGAAGATCTTGATGTGGTCGGTCCGTAGCGCGCGGCGGTTGATCATGTCGTACACACGCCCGGGTGTGCCGACGACGACGTGGGCGCCCTCCTGGAGCTTGGCGATGTCCTCGCGGACGGCAGTGCCTCCGATGCACGCAAGGCACTCCATGTTCATGTAGTCGCCGAGCGCGACGACGACTTTTTGGATCTGCTGGGCGAGCTCGCGGGTGGGGGCGAGGATGAGGGCCTGCGTAGCCTTGAGGCTCACATCGATCTTCTGGAGGATGGAGATCGAAAAAGTGGCGGTTTTTCCGGTCCCGGATTGGGCCTGGGCGATCACGTCGTGGCCCTGGACGACGGGAACAATGGCGCGCTGCTGAATAGCAGACGGACGCTCGAAACTGATCGTGTGGGTGAGTCGGCGTGTATAGATTTAGGTGCGATTGCGAAGCTCACCCGTAGGCGTAGATGCCGCGAAGGAGCTCGGGCTTGAGGTCCATGTTGTCGAAGCTGGTGGCAATAAATCATTCAGCGCAACCGCACCGAGTCGCGAGCGTGCTGAGGATAGGCTCACTTGTCAACGACCTGGTCCCAGTTGGACTCGATCTCAGTCTCAGGGACATCCTGAAGTTCTTCGCTGGATCACGCCCGAAGAAAAAAAGATGAGCTCGAGGTAACTTGTCGTGTTCCTGCGTCGCGCGACTCACGAAGACATGCTGGGCAGTAAGAGTTGATTTTATATCCAAGAAGTCGACGGCAATGGTCGACTAAAACTTGGATGGGGAGGGGAGCGAAAAATGCGCGAGGAGGAGCTTGTGGTGGTGGAGAATCAGATGATGATCAGAGATCCGATTTTTTTTTTCGCCGGGGATAACGGCTCGTAAATCAGGTCAAGCGCCGATTGAACCTGACTAAGCAACCTTCGCTCCTGTGGCGGCCATATATCGCATGCCCGACTCCCTGCAACGCTAAACCTTTCCAATGACCTATCGGCTGGGAAATTTCCTTCAGTATTCTCGTCGTGCGACCCCTATAGATGGCCGGATCCTCTTCCCGTCGATATCATGGTAGGGGGCGAAAGCGGAGTAGCACCGAACGCGCGGTCGCGTTTGGTGCGGCCCACAATACCGCATGAAATGCAATGTTCTGAGCACCTAGTCAAAATGCGTACATGCGTAGACCGAGAAGCGACCTGACGGTGCAGGCGCTCCGGACGCAAGCCTAGGAGACGACTCCGGCCCACTCTGGGGGTACCTATCCCTTCCTCGACAAGCCGCCCCATCCTACTACCGACAATCACAACGCCGGCCCGTACCCTCTCCCCACTATTTTAGCCCCCTTTCTCCCTCTGTGCGTCTATCAGGTCAATATCTAATTATGCCAAGAAGGCCAAGAATTCCATCAACGCGGGCACTTTTTAAAGGGATATTTACTTATGAGAGTCCCCAGTCTCCCAACCATGGTCAATTGAGTATGTATCCCCTATCAAAGGACAAGAGGAGCGATCTCGACTCGTTTCCATCGGCCGCCATTATTCGACGAAAGGATACTGGTCGGACGTCAGCCGACGGCATCTGCTGTGAACTCCGATTCGGCCGCTGACCTGTCCTAGCATAACGGCTGGCCCCCGCGATCTGCTCTCCGGCGAGCACTCATCAGAGGAGCTCGGCGGCATGCATCAATGTCGCTCTATGTGAACCGCATGCGTGCATTGCCTAGCTATGATCGTCTACTAAAAGCTTCAAGCACTCGGAAGCCGTAGATTGATACTCGGAGTTGTTGACGTTCAAGCCGGCGTTGGGTGTGGAAGTTGCGACGGTCCGCGAGCGGTCCGGTGTACTTGATCACGTGACTCGCGGAAGCAATTTCCCGCATGTGCAGCCGCGGTGCAAGTTGTTCGGCGCAAAGCAAGCTGAGGCTCGAGGAAAAATGTCACATCAAGAAGACAGCGTAGACAAGTGTCCGGTCGACCACGCCACGCGCGCAGCATGGATCACCGCAAACGGGCCCAACGCGTCCCCGCCGCACCCCACCGCGTCTCCCACCTCAGAGCCCCAGGTACCGCCGCGGCTCCCCACCGATCGCGAGGTGTCCTCCATCCCACGCACAGGAGACCAGAACTGGGTGTATCCCTCCCAGGCGCAGTTCTTCGCTGCGATGGCGCGGAAGAACCATAATCCGCAGGAGCAGGACATGCGCGTGGTCGTGCCCATCCACAATGCTGTCAACGAGCGCGCGTGGGGCGAGGTGCTGCGCTGGGAGAGCGGGCGCGGCGGGGAGAAGTGCGGAGGGGTGAAGCTTGTTAGCTTTAAGGGCAAGCCGCAGGAGAGGAGTATCAAAGCCAAGTGGAACATACTTCTTGGGTGTGTGCGCTTTTTTTTAAACGCTCAGTCCCTTTTCACCGGATTGTGTTGATTTGAGTTTTGCAGATACTCGCCCCCGTTCGACCGCCACGATTGGATCGTGGACCGGTGTGGAGTTCAACAGCGATATATCATTGATTTCTACACTGGCCGTTCTGCGCCATCTTCGTCTCCCTCATCAAACTCCGCGCCCCCCAATCTCTCATTCTTCTTGGATGTCCGACCAGCGATGGATAGCTGGGACGGTGTGAAGCTGCGAGCGGAGCATTTGTGGAATAGCTGGGTGGGCGCGCCGGCACAGGAACGCCTTAGCCCTAAACCTAGTCCTACCAGCCCGACGGCGAAGCCCGCGCAGTAGCGTATATACCATTGGCGGACTGTGGTGTTTGGGCGAGTCATCGTGGAAGTATCATTTATTATCGCAGGCAGTGTAATATATCTAATATGAAGAGACCCCCTCTCCCACGAGTATCAATTAGACACACCCCTACTCTCAAGTCAAATCCTCGAGTCTGTGCGCACGGAGGTTGGATGTCGCCGTGGGGGACGCTTGGCTAGAGGCCACTAGTGAGCTGCCAACGGTGTTGCTCTCGTGCCTATTACAATCCCTAGAAGACGATTGGCTCTGGACCGACCATCAAATACCTGTTGGTCCTTGACGAAACGCGCCTCCAAGACCTTGACCTTGACCTATCGACGGTCCGACCCCGATTTGCTTGGCTCTACATGGCATCAATCACTCTTGATTTCAAAAAGCTCTCCCTAAGCCACTTTCAAGGTCTCGCAAAAACTTGAGCTCCAGCTGCCTTCGTATGTAGGCGACCATGAACTAGGCTCACTGCCGGCGGTTCGCATGGTACGTATCGAAACATTTGGTGCGCCGCAGCCGGTTCTCCTTGCGGGCAGCGTACAAAGAATGCAGCAAGCGAAAAAGCGGCGGCGCCCATCGACCATTTAAACGATGGTACTAGTCGCGAGCTCGGGCGTGGTGATGGAGAAGAAGCGCCCCTCGGAGTTGGACCGTTGACAGAGAGCGTTAGATGCAGGGGGCAGGCCCCTTGAGCGCCAGCAACAGCCGCCTATGAAAAGACGAAGAAGGACGGTCTGCATGGATAGTTTGGACATTCAACCGCTCGCGTAGTGCAATATTTAACTTTGATACCCCCACTCAGCACTTGGACTGTGATATTTTAGAAAATATCCGTCGGAATGTTAACGCTAGGAATTGAGGCTTGCATGCAAAGCGCGAGAAGGCATCATCTTGAAAGAGGTCGTGGGTACTTGGTAGCAAAACTTGATCGGAGCGAAACAGCGTTTTGAGCAGACTGTGGTTCAGCGCTGAACAGCGTTGACTCCGACGCGTCATCCATGTAATCCAGGAATCAGGACCCGGGCAGCGAACTCGCTATACACGCCCACCACCTACTGCTCGCCAGATCTGTCCAGAATATTAACCTCTTCGAACCTCTCGAGTGAAGGATTACAGGTTTCGCTGCTAATCCAGCTTAAGGGAAGAGCCGAAAGACCGTACACGTCGAATACTAGCCATTAGCTAGCTCTACGTTCGCGATGCTCGGTAAATAGTCCCATCCCCATTCCCACTAACAAACACCCATTCACCCCACCCCCGTCCCCGTCCCTCGCAGTCATCGGCCTCACAGGGGGCATCGCCTCGGGCAAATCCACTGTCTCCCACCTCCTCGCATCCCACAACATCCCCATCATCGACGCCGACGTCCTCGCCCGCCGCGTCGTCCTCCCCGGCACCCGCGCCCACGCCGCCATCGTCGCCGCCTTCGGCCCCGAGATCCTCCTGCCCGACGGCAGCGGCGCGCTCGACCGCGCCAAGCTCGGCGCCATCGTGTTTAATGACGAGAGTATGCGGAGGCGGCTGAACGCGATCGTGCATCCGGCGGTGAATAGGGCGATGCTGTGGGCCGTGGTGGGGTGCTGGGTGAGGGGGGAGAAGATGTGTGTGGTGGATGTGCCGCTGTTGGTTGAGACGGGCTCGTGGAAGTGGGTGGGCAAGGTCGTGGTTGTGTATCTGTGCGTTATATCGCTCTCTTCTCTTTCGCTGCATATCCCACGACATGTGCTAATTTTACGTTCCGTTCATAACCTTTTTTGAACACGAACAGCTCAAAAGAACTCCAGCTCCAGCGCCTTACAAAGCGGGACAACAGCACTCCCACCGCCGCGCTCGCGCGGCTCAACTCCCAGCTCCCGCTCGCGAGCAAGCTCGACTATGCGGACCACGTCATCGACAACTCGGGTTCCCTGCACGATCTCGACGCGCAGGTCGACGCCCTCGTTCGGCGCTTCCATCGCGACGCGGGCTGGACGTGGCGCCTTGCGTGGCTCGTGCCCCCGATCGGGATTGTCATGGGTGTGTGGAGGCTGGCATGGCGCGCCGTGAAGCGCGCGCGAAAGGGGCGGGGGAAGAAGAAGGGTTCGAGTTTTGGTAGGGAGGGCGCCATCGAGCTCACAAGTACCGATACCTCTTGAGATCTGCTTTTTTTTTTACATCGATATCAGTGCAGTGGGATATGTATGGACACGCCTGTATAACACGTTTAATGTAATAGAGGTCCGCCCGCCTAGCTGAACTAAGCCTTGTCATCGCCCCCTTTCGACTTGCCACCCTCCTTCTCTTTGTCCTTTTCTTTTTCCTCGTCCAACTTTGCCTTTCCCACCTTCGACCTCTCCTCCTCCCCCTTCTTCTCCTCCAACTCCGCCCGCCCGTTCGCCGCCTTATTGTCTACCAACGCGTGCAGCGCAATTACCGCGCGCACCAAACTGCTCAGATACACCACGAGCATCTGGTCGTTCGTGCTCGTCGTAAACGCCTTCGTCACCTCGGGGTCCTCGAGATTGGGGAGGAGGTTGAGGGCGTCCTGGAGGTGGTACACGATCTGGTGGTTGACGGGCAGCTCGCCCGCGGCGACCCGCCCCAGGTACTCTTGAATCTCTTTCAGGCGGTAGTGCAGGCCGCGCAGAGATTCGAGTTGGGTCGTCACGCGTGTGCTAAGAGTGGTGGTTGTGGAGTCTTTGATATCGCGCAGGAGGTGCTCTACCCCGATTTCTTCTGCTTCCTCCGCTTCGATTGCTGAGGGGACGTGGAGGAACGTCTTTTGGGTCTCTGTCCCATCCTGTATCAAGATCAAAAATCAAAAATCAAGAATCAAAAAAATAAAAAATCGAAAACAAAGTTAATTGGGTTTGCGAAATGGGCCGTCGAGGCAGACTTTGAACATGAACCCACGTCTTTGATCTCCTCTACCGCAAAGTACGCGCTCGTCGGGATCCCCTCGTTCTGCTGGCGCACATCGACGATGACCATGACGGGCCGCGGGATAAATCGCTTAAAGAGCTCGTTGATCTCCTGGTCCGCCGCGCGTAGTTTCGGGCCTGTGTGATACCACCCGATCATCCTCTCGCGCGCTACACCACCCCACCACCACAATTCCACAATCATCAGCCCACCCACCCACCCAACCAGCCAGTCAATCAATCAGCACTCACCGTTCACCTTCTTGAACATCTCCCACATCCCCTCGATATAATTATGGTCCAGGAACCACGTCTTCGGGTCCTTCTCGTCCTCCTCAAACGGGATGGCGAAGGAGTTGGCGACGTTGACGGTCTTGCCGAGATCCTGGCCCAGGAGCACGCCGACGACGCGCTTGTTGTTTTGTGAGCGGAGCGCGGAGCGCGCGTGGTGGTCTGCGACGGAGAGGAGGACTAGTGGGTGGACGACTGCGTGTGCGGAACGCGAAATGCAAAATGCAAGAATTTGTTATGGGTTTGGTTAGCTCGGTAGATCGCGGGCTCGAGGGGAGGGGAACAAGTGGTCGAGATTAGAGATTAGACGCACTGACTGTTGTCGTCGCAAGAGCTGCTATCTTCGCAAGTCTAAATCAACGCGCAGTTCCAAATCACGGTGTATATAGAAGATGGCGTACTTGTTCTGCCGATGTTGCCGCCATGTTCGTCGCCGTCGTCGTCGTTGTCGTCGTCAAAAGTGTTATGATCGCTGTGGAGGGATGGCGCGGATGCACCAGGACGCGCGTCGCGATGACTTATTTGGCTCTGTTTAAAGATGAGACTACTTATGTAAGCGGCACTTTGGCGTCCATCTTCCGCTCCGCCAACTTGAATTCGTGTGCTAGTTTCAACGAGGATGCCGCCATTTCTACTTCATAGAGAATGCTAATTCTCGATTAAGGCCGAGGTATTTTTTTTTCTCGGCCATATCTAATCTTACGACGCAAGTCCCTCGGAGTTTTACGGAATACTCAACCAAATACTATTAATACTACGTCAGAAGCAAGGACCCGTCTCTAGGAGCTTTGGGGGCTTTGAAGCGTTTTGAAGCGTCTTTCTCAAAGATGCGCTCCTTTTTCCCTGGTGTAGCACTATCACTTCTGCCTCGCACCGTCGTTCAATATTCTCATCGACAACGCAGCAACGGGCAGAAGAATACATCTCTGGGGCTGGGGTTCGTTTTACTTCATCAAGAAAGCCATCATCATCTTCTCTGGTGTCACCGGCATTGGTTTCATTCTAGCTGCCGGCTTTCCATCTTATGCCCAGTACGCCGTCTTCAAGGCGGATGTCAATATGGCGCTCTCCGAATTCGCTACCCAGAAGGTACTCTCTTTCTGCTCCTCAGCCCAGGGTTGGTCGATACGACTCCGCCCGACGTGTACCCTAATGATTCCTTGGATGATTGGCCACTTGTTGGATGTTCAGATATTCTACACTTGCCTATGCTTTTTCTATCCTCAAAAGATCTTCTGAAGAGCTCGCAATGCTCAAAAGTTGGCGGAAATATTCAAGGCAACCTTACTCGGCTTCAAGGGCCCTTCGCTCCAAAAGAGTCGGTTGCACAGTACCTCAAGGCCATCGAGGACCTCTCCTCTCCCCAGTTCTTCTCTCATTGTGGAAACAAAGGTTAGCTTTCCTGCTCTGGTCACATCACCAAAATGACGTATAGTCCGTGACAAGACTATGTACCGTACGAAGATCTCTAAGAGGCTTGCGTCGTGCTGCATGTTTGCCGGGAGCCGGCAGTGAGCTTGAGACTCCGAGCGAAGGGCGGCGCCTGTAGTGTGCTCGGCAACACTGAGCCCTCTATGTCATCACCGTTTGCTCCCAGATCATCGATCACCGCCCGTCAACTTTTTCAGCTCAAAATGAGCGCCACAGCGGAAGACAGGTTCAAAAGGAAATCTCGCGGTATCATCACATTTGCTGTTCGCAACTTCACGCTCCTTAGATCCCTTGATATTAGATCTGGCTATTCGACGGTCACGCGCCCATGTGCAAGTCCTATACGGGGACTTAACTGGAGATGTGCCCCCTAACAAGTATGGGGAAGCAGGGTGCCACACACAGCCTCCATGTTCGAGCTCTTCTGAGTCTCTGCCTGTTTCAGCGTAGCCCCCTGACGTTTGGGCTTGGGATATCCACATAATCCAGTGGTGAAGGCTGGCGGGCGTGTACTAAGCCCAATACGCCAGGTGAGCGTGTTCTTTATAATAAACCTTCCCCTCGATCATCCCTTCACTTGAGGCAAGCTAAAGCTATAGCTACGCATGGCCCCTCGCCTCGCTCCTATCTTTATATTCATCCACGCTACTTATCTATCCGTTTCTGTGCGATCTCATCGTCACAAGGCCAGCGATACGCCAATGATATCTCTCCCCCGAAAAATGGACCGCGTCTAATTCTCGGATGATCCCCTGCACGTGTGCGATTGGCTTTTTAGACATACAAATCCGGTGTGGGGATATCAACCGATCGCCGGCGACGCGGCGTGTGCTTGGTGAGCCCGAAGAGAAATCCGACCAGAATGCGAGTACTGTCAGTGTGAAGGTCCGATGGTTTCTCCCAAACAGCCTTTCCCTCGTGTATATAAGGACTGCGATAGGGACGGCCAGGGGCTCTGCTTTCCTTTACTCCAGCGAAATAATCTCCCCGCCTCACCCCTCCAGCTTACACTACACCCGCTGTACATGACATCTATCGCAGTATGAACAACGCCAACTCATGGCGCTCCCTCAGATCTATGATGCCACTCTCGTACGTGGATCTCAGGAGGACAGCCCTCTGACTTTAGTCCACAGCTGATCTGAACATATATTGCGCAGATTCTCATATACGTATCACGTACCATGCCTGTCATCTCACTACAACACGCAAACGGGGCTCTCAGCACGGTCGATTTAATTGACATCGGGTGGGCGCACCCGTCACCCCAATATTTATGATCTGCACAAATTGAAAACGCGGTCAGCATTTTTCTCTCGCTGTCTGGGGCGCTCGGCAACTAATAATAATATTATGATACCGTACCACCAAATGATCATATCACCCCACTCGCTCGATCTCAACGAATCCCTGGGCTGCGCTCCTTGGTCGATATCCGAATATTCGCCGTATGGTGCCACGGATAGACCGTGCTGCCTCATAATTCTGCACAATATGCCCAGACCAGTAGTGCATACCCGCCGCACGCTTCTCTACACATGCACCCCCTGTATAATTTCATAACATTCAATTTATAAACACTTGTTCGCACGGCCATACTTCAGTGTTAATCGTCATCATGGCGAATTACAGTGCGAAAGCAAGGATGCCATTGTGTCATCGACGCTGTACACGCACGTAGCTGCAGCTTATGATTACCCTTCTCTGATCCCTGCCGCTGGAGGCGTATTCATGATTATGTGTTAGGAGGGGTGGCTTGATACATGAGGCAAGGACAAACGACGTACCCAGATCTCTGTATCGTTGGCCGCGGAACGTATCGATGCGCTCCAACTCACTGAGCATGCCTAAACACTCTTTCCCGAGCGCCTCAGCGTTCTCCGGATCGTGCTTAATTAGAAGCCGTTTGTAGTGCACGAGTGAGTCCAGACACCCTGGGTGAGAGTGAAAATAAGCCGGAGATTGGGTGATTGAGGGCGGAGGATGGAGGGTGGAGATGAAGGTGCAGGTGCGGCAGGTGAAACAAGGGGCGGAGGGGGGAAGAAAACCGTACATTTACTATCTGGCTCGACCTCGCGCAGCTCCTCGATGACAGCTATCTCCCTTTCGAGTACCTCCCGGTCCTCGCCTGCGAGGGTTATTCTTGCGTGAGAAACGTGTTGCACGGTCGCTGGTGATGCCTGCTCCCCATCCTCATCTCACCTGCGCCGACGAGCCACCGGTGATAGAGCCATGCGCTCTGATCGTATGGGTCGACGTACATGGCCTGCTTGATGAATTCAAATTCTACAATAAATGAAAATAAATGAATGGGATGGCCGAGGCGCCAGTAGAATAAAAAAAAATAAACGAGTCAAAAATATGAATGAAAAATGAGGACACGTAGGCGCCCACCAGCGTCTTTCACCGCCACACCGGTGTGCTCTCCCTTGGCCCAGAGGGAGGCGAGGACCTTGCTCCGCTGGTGCCATGCGCTAAAGTTGGAAAAGTTGGACTCGATCTTGCGCGTGGTGTAGTCGAGTTCGGTGGACTCGGGCCTCCGGTCGGGCGAGGAGGCGAGGACGTAGCGACGGTAGTCCCAAGCAAGGACTAGATTGGATCAGTGCAGTGAGGGGGTTGAAAAAAATATTGTTATTGGTGAAGAAACAGATTGCGAGATCGCACAATTTCTGGGATCAGCATCGAGCATTTTCTCGACGACGTAGAGCTCGCGCGCCCAGCTGGCCCGCTTCCAGGCGAGCTTTTCGGCGCCATCGCCCGGGCCATCGGGAATATTTTCGAGGCACCAGCGCCGGTGGTTCCAGATCCAGTACACCTTGGGATGCTGGCGCAGCGCCGACGTCGTCATAGCCAGATCGTCATTGAGGAGGGTGTTGACTTGGGCGGGCGAGCTGGTCGCTGTGAGTGAGCGAGTGAGAAAGGACGCGCGGTGGCGAAAGGGGCACACCTGGCTGGGAACACGCCGCGCAGGAGGATGTATCTGCGGTAGTTCCAGACGGTGTAGAACTCGGGGTTGGTGGCGAGGAGACGGGTGGTGAGGGCAAGCGCGTCTGCGCCCCAGTCGTTCGCCGCTTTCTGCGCAGACAAAGAGCGACGACCATGTCAGCGGGCAGCGCTGCTGAACGGCAAAGACAGAGTACGCGCGAGCGACAGGACTTGGGCCGCGAGGGCGCGGTGCTCGTCGATCTTTGCGCGCTCGCGCTGCTTTCTCGCCTGGATCGCCTCGGGCGACTGTCTCGTGCGCTTCACGCCGTGCTGCAGGGCGAGGAGCGTGTGAGGCTGGCTGCGTCTCTCGTCGCGATCTCGATCTCGCCGCGCACCATGAATGGCTTCCGTTGTCGATTCACGGCCTGGCTTTCGCTGGGTTGCTGGGTGGCCCGCGGCGGTCCTGAATGGCGTGCGTGGCTTTGACGCTGAAGCTGAAGCCAACAAAGCTGCTGCCGCCGTCGTTCACAGCGTTGCGCACGACTCGCCCACGCTCAAAGCAGCCGAGTCCGCTGCGGGACAACAAACTCAACACCAGCGACACAGTCCCCACAGCACCAACACGAGTCTAAATAATTTGGGACTGTCGCCACACCCATCAATGTTTTCTCTGTGCTTAAAAACATCGCGAGATGCGGGTTGAAGCGCAATCGGATCTCCAGCTCTCTCTGTGCCCGCTCTCCTCCTCGTCGCCCCGCGCCCTGTCCCGCCGCCGCACAGATACGTAGATGGACGGCGCACCCCACCCCCACTCGCTCTTCTCCGTCCGCAACCCGCGAGGCTTTGCGCTCCGGCTGACCCGGACGCCGTCCGAGATCCTGCACGCCATCACCGAGAGCCGCGCCATCTGGCTCGCCGTCCGCGTCGCGCTCGATCTCAGCGTCGAGGGCTACCTCAACGAATCCGCAGACGTCCTCAGCGCGCTCTGGGCCTCCAACCCTTCCTCCCAGTTCAACAACACGCGCATCAAGCTCGGCCTGGAGCTCATCTGGAGCACGACCAATTTCCGGCCGCGCGGGCGGCTCTGGCTCCCATCCACCCCCGCCCTCCTCGCCACGCTGGAGATCAAGGTGCGCGAGGCTATATGTCCCGTCTCGAGCGAGGAGGATGTCGAGCGATGCCGGGCCGACGCCATGGCCAACCCCACGCCCACCGCGCAGTGGGAGCTCATCCGGGCGCTCGCGGGCGTCCGCATCGTCGATCAAGAGATTCGCATGCCGCGCCGGGCGAGCGAGGTCGAGGCGCTGGATCTATTAGATCAATACCTCGCGCTGCCGCCCACGTCCTCCGATGGGCCCGACCACGCACTCGTACTCACCCTCGCTGTGGAACTGTCGCTCAAGCACGGGAGGATCCCCAACGCCCGGACATACATGGACTACGTCGGGGCGCGGATAGCGGACGGCGTGCTGGACGAGACGCTCAAGATCTCCCAGGCTCCTCGCGCCGGGCCGCTGTTTCTTGAGGGTATCATCGCGCGTCGGACGGGTCTGACGCTCGAGCAGGCGCAGCAGTATGCCAAGGACGTCGGCGAGGCGCTGAAAGTCCGGGTCGGCGAGGGCGAGCAGCGGCCGTTCCGTAACCTTACCATGCACGGTCTCCTGCAGACGCTCGAAAGCAAGGAGCGGTTCATCACGCCCGTTATGCCAGGAGAGCAGGTTCTCCCTTTCTTCAGCCCCCCGGCGACACCACAGCAGATCGCGCAGGTAGAGATCCGACTGGGCGTCATGCTTCCAATGGACTATAAAGAATTCCTTATGATTACTAACGGGCTCGGATCGTACTGCCCTTTCGGATGGTACAGCGCGCTTGCTCCTGTAGAGGTAAGTGTGAAGCCTTTTTGCACTTTTGCCTTTCTTGCTGATAGGAGTCCTTTCTCTGTCTCCACAGGAGATTTACTGGGACGACATGACGCCAACTGAATACCGGCTACGATATCGCCCGCTCGAGGACCACGAAACGGACGACGCCCTACCGTTCATCCGGCGCGCCCTACACATCAGCTCAAACGCTCTCGACGACACCCAGCGCTTCTGGCTGATCGAGCCCGAGCTTGTGGCCGAAGCCAAGGTCGCCCTCGGCGATCCCGCGATCGCCGGCGAATGGGTACTCATGCGATGGGGCGACATGTTCCCGTCCGGATTCGACGACAACGCGGGCACGTTCCGGATGGTCATGGAGCGCAGACTCGTGGATATGGGCCTCCAGGGATATTAGGGACCTCGAATCTCGATGGTCGAGCGCCAGTGACTGCGTTAATTTGGCAAATATAGGGGTCGACTCGTTCATGCATCTCCTCTTCTTTCTTCATGTGGCTTCCGGTCTTGTAGATCTCGAGCATTTTTCGATGTATTTAGCCGCTATCTTTTTTGGTCTGCGGGCGGCCCAACCATGTCTCCCCTCGAGGCTTGCAATATATTCATGATCGGTCTGGCGTGGTGGCCTCGTGTAGCCCTGAAAGAAACGGACACGATGTGCGAATAAACACGGTAGGCTTATTTTCTAGCTGGCGGTGTGTGCACGAAGACGTAGACTTTACTTGAATAATGATCAGCATCCAAAACTGGGAGCTTTCATCGACATCGACATCGACGTCGGCGTCGACGGCTACACTACCCGCCTGCGTCGAGAAGCACGATGAGCAGCCGTCTGGCCTCCTTCCGCGGCCCTTCGTCGCCGTCGCCGAACCCCGTCCGCGCCAGGCAGCAGCAGCAGCAGCCCCACACGCCACGCTCCCCCTCGTCGCCATCCACTGGCCACGCCGCGGCGGAATCACCTTTCCACCGGAAACTTCGCAGCCTGCTCCTGGAGCTTCGTGCGGCGGCGTGTACATGGGACGACCTCGTCCTCGTCGATGGCGCCAAAGCTGCCAAATCGCTTGTGGACACCCGCACGGAGCTCGAGTTCGTTTTTTTTGTTCTGAATTTCTGAACTTTTTGAATTTTCGCTTTCCATTTCGACTCTCGTGCATACGCCAACTTCTTTTGCCTTTGGACTAGTGCCAGATGTAGAGGTGACGGAACTGACCGATCGTTTTTGCAGTAACGCGCTCGCTCTTTTGCCCTCTGGCACTCAGCCAACTGCCCGAATTGTGGGCCCGAAATTAGATGCTATGGAGGTGCGGACAGCCCAACTGCGAGCAGTGCTCTCCAAGCTGGTAGGTCACCTTTTTGAAGCCTTTCCTTCCAAATACTCGCATCATGTCCGACAACGGACTGGACATTACAGGAAAAACAGTTCACCAAAATGGCATCCTTGGTGGACAGTGCCGAGCTCATCCTAACAGAGGCTTCAAAGGCCAAAGGCTGGCAGTGGGTCCACGGCGAGCCCTTGTGGTGTACGTGGTCCCTCGAGAAATTTGGTTAGCTCTCATGCCCTTTTGTCGCCAAACGGCAGAAAAAACGCTGGTTTGCTCAGCGTGAACCCTGTGCTTGTGCTCTCCCAGTGACTTCACTGCCCGCTCTGCTCCCGCCGTACCACCGGAGTCTTCACCTGCACAAAGACCTCTTCGAGGAACTCCGTGATTACGACTCGCCTTTTGAGGCCTCACGCGCTGCACTTTCACACTGGGTAGGTCAACCCTGGCTGGCGGAGGATGGATGGACGTGTGCCTGGGAGGACCTATGTGCTGTGGAGGTTGACAGATGGGAGTATGCGAGATAGCAACCCCCCACGTTCGATGATCGATCTGACAGCAAGATGCACACTAGATGAACAATACATATATTGCTACCACCATCACTACCGAGATCTCACTCCTCATCATCGGAAATTTGGATCTCATCCTCGTTAGCGTGTCCACCCTCTTCCTCTTGTGCCGCAAGCGTGGCCGGCTTTTGGGTAGCAGCAACAAATGCCAGGCCTCTACCCTTATTCGCATCCCGCTCCGCCATCGCCATCGGGTCCGCGGTCTTGTCCTCCGAGTCTTCGTCGACCGCCATCGCACCAGCACCACCCTTGCTCGCGACCATGGACGCTGCGGCGAGGTACGACACCTCGGTGTTGTACTGCGCCTGCACGCTCCTCTTGATCCTCAGCATCTCCCTAAACGTGTCCTCCGAGCCCGTCTCGATCTCAAATGAGTTCCACTCCGACCAGAACTTGGGATCGACACGCGGATCGCAGAATTGCGACGCGTGTGCGTAGATCGCGCGCGCTCGGTCGATCTCGCCGAGTTTGCGCTCCAGCGAGGCGAATCGGAGACACATCTGGGCCGTCTGGCGATCAGGCAGGCTGCGGATCGCACGCTCGTATATCGGTCGGGTGGCTGGGAGACCAAAGTTGGCCGAGGCTTTAGCAATGTATATCGTGAAGAGCTGGGAAATTGTGAGAGAACAAGTCAGCTTGGAGTTAGTGCGAGCATGCATGAAGGAGGCGCAAGAAACGAACATCGAATTTATCTTCCGGTGAAACGACTTGCGTCGCGCGATCGTAGATGTCCATTGCACGCTTCGCCAGGCCGTGCTCTTCCTCGAGCTGAGCGTACATGAGGAAGATGGGTTTGCAATGCTTCTCTGGGCATTTTTCGAGCGCTTGCTCGAACAGGTCTCTCGCGCGCTCCAGCTTATTGCCTCCCTGTTCAACACGAGTTACAATGAGCAGATAAAAGGCGAAAACAAAGAGTTGAAGGCTTACATATCGCTTGGTAAACTTGGCCAGATAAATATTCCAAAGCTCGAATGCGATTGGATAAGTAAAGACCTCCACGCCTCGCTCGTATACCTAAGATTTCCTGAGTATACCCTCTCCGGCAGATAGCTGGGAATGTACAAACCTTGAAACTTTCTTCAAAGTATTTGTTCTCCTCTAAGAACGCGGCGTAGTTGACAATAATCTTCATCGAAAAATGAAATTAGTCGCTATGTTGTGTGCACGGGGGTGGAGAAATCTACCTGAGCGTTGGCGATCTTGAGCTCAAGTATCTTATCGTACACCTGTTTTGTCGTATCGACTGTCCCGATGGACTCTTCCAAGTCGACATAGAAAGACCACAGCTTCAACGATTTGAATAGTCTTGCTTGAACAGGAAGCGACTGGAAGGATTTACGTTGAGGACTCGGGCAGAGAAGACAAGAGACAATTTAGTTGATACATACCTGATCGTGGTAGCTGATCTTGGTGTTCTTAGGAATAGCCGTCGCACGCTGCATTACCCGAATTGCTTCATCGTAGTTCCTACACACACAAAACACATCAATCTCGCTCCCAAGAGTCAGAAAGAACATAAAAGGGGAAACATACTCGTGCCGCAGCTCCATCTCAGCCCACTCACACCAAACCTCGGCGAGCTCCTCAACAGTTTTGAACGTCACCTTAGTCGCCTTTTCCATCACCTTCCGCGCGCTGTCCAGGTCCTTTTGTGCGCTTCGGCTCGCACCACCCTCTTCGTAAAACTTGGCAAAGTTGACATAGAGTTGGTGGAAATTGGCGGTTGCTTTGCGCGGTGTGACGGTCGAGAGCGCCTTGGTGTACGTTTCTGCGACCTGAAGCCCGAGAATAAATAGAAGACATTGGTAAGTGATTGTATCGTGGGCGGAGCAGGTGGAAACTGTACCTTGACGTCGTCTTCACCATACAGCGCGACTCTCTTCTCCCACTCCTGGACATCATTAGGATTCCGGCGTAATAACACCTCATTGACGAGGAACGGCCGCCTATCCATCAGCTCCTCAAACTCCTTCATCCTCACGTCCAAGTCGCGTTCCGTCTCGGCGATATCCTCGTCGTCCGCGTCCTCATCGGCCACGGCATCCATAAGCGCGCTAATGAGGGTCTCGGAGAATTCGGCGTATGCGTCGAATATTTGGGTGAAGTCGCGGATGGTGAGGACATTGGCGAGACCGTCTTCGAATGTGGATTTCGCCTTTTACAGTGGACGTATAGTAAAGTATAGTCAAAAGAGACGGAAATGGAATAAAATAACAATGTGCCCGCACCTTGTCAAACTCTCCGCGTTTGGTCCAGTACGTCGCGAGGCCGGTGTACAACCTCCCCATCTGGTCCTTGTACACGTTCAGCCCGTCTTTCTTCACAATCTTCTCGATATCCAAGAGCGCCTTGCTCGTGTGATCCTCATCCGCGTCATAAGCCGCGTCTCCAGCGCTCGTGCCCACGGGTACAGGCGGACCACCGAATCGAATGAGCTTTCCACGAACTGAAGCCGGTTCAGTATCCCCAGATCCTTGCTCCGGTGCGGTTTCCGTCTCACGCGCAGTCTCGGCAGCGCGCGCAGCGTCCGCGTCAGCCAAGTCCATCCCGACCTCTTCCGCATGGGCCTCAACAACATCGAGCCACTCTCCAAAGAGCTGATACGGGCTCTTTCCCTCGGGACTCGAGTACTCGCCTTTTGCAGCGCGGCGCGCGAGAGTGAGGAGCAACTTGGCAGCCTCGAGCGGGCGCGGCGCGGGGTTCTCTGGTGCGAGGAGGAGCGCGGCGTAGTGCTCGGTCATGCTGGGGTCGATTTGGAGGTACCGACGGTAGATCTTGACAGTGGTCATCCCGCCTTTGGACTCTGCCCATCGAAGGTAGCGCGGCCAGATGCGAGAGTGGAGGGAGGGAGGGAGAGTGCGGAGGGCGCGGTCGAACGTCCGTCGCGCGTGCGTATGGCTGATGGGTGCTGGGCAGAGGGGGTGGGAGAATATGCTGAGGTACATGAGCCATAGTCGGGGCATCTGTATGAATTGTGGTGATTCGTGTGAGAAGGACGCACTTTTTGAACAATGACAGGACGAAGAGTAACGGGACGTACGTTTGGCAACCACATTAACGCGCGTTCAAAGGTAGCGACGAGTGATTTCCACTCCTGCCAGCCCACGACACCATCCAAACCACCCTCGTATTTTTCTTCCTCGTATACTTCCTCCTCCAGAGCCTCCTTCATTTCTGCCAGTTTTTTTCGCCCCCCGGCGCGTTTAGGCTTGACACCTTTCCCCAGGACATAGAGACACCGCGTTTGTAAATACGCTTTCCAAAGCTTGAAAGATCCCGGAAAGTATACGAGAGCAGATTCATAGAGATATGTGATTCGCATGAGAGAAAGACGCGCTATAGGTGTAGATAGTGGCCCTAATAACGCAGCGACTGCAGGAGGGTGGGGCGAGGTAGCATTCTTCTGAAGGGTAGTGTAGGCATCTTTGGCAGCGTTAATTGTAGACCACCAATGCCGAAAAGAGGTCGGATTTCTTATGAGATCTTCCTCGCGGTGGATATCCTTTGGCGTAAGTAAATCCGAGTGGTTGAGCGGGGTTGGAATGGGGGATGTGAGCGGGAAGAGAGAAACGAGAGACTCTAAGGAAATCGTATCAACTGAAGGCATTTTAGGAAGGGGATAGACGGGTGGTTTTTCTGTTGACGCTGGATGTGGTGACGCTGGGATTCGCTCGTCGACGGCTCCAGCGATGGCCAGCTGAAGTGGTGGTGAGTTAGGCAGGCTGACGGATGCAGAATGTATCACGTAATCATTCATGGAGCTTCTGAACTCACCGCCAAGTTCGAATTCGACGCTCTGGCGCCTGGGCATTTCATCTAGTCTCTGTTCTAGCTAAGGAGATATATATACTGGACTGCGCAAGTATATGATGAATAAAAACACGGGCCTTTACTGGGACCGCGCGCCGTAAAAATTGAGGACTCCAAATAAGTACGGCTGGCGCAGATCACAGCGTTTTTTCAATGGCAAAATTGGATATACTATTGACGTCGGAATGGTCCTCTGTTTTTAAGATACCAAGAAATGCATCAACTACATCGGTTTTTCGTAGTTTCTCCTCTTGTCCTTCAGCATCCGCAAGAACAAACACATCACCGCCGCACTGGGAGACATAACCGCCATCGTCACAACAAGAACCGTACTGCCCATCCACGGAGCAAATGACGGTTCTTTGCCATCGGTGGACCCCCGGAACGAGAAGCACAGCACACTGAATGCAAAAGTCAGGATGGCCCAGATTAGAAAGACGAGCGGGAGGCTCAGAAGAATAGCAACTGCGTAGGGACCGTGCCGGTATTGGACGCTAACGACGTACCACCCTGTGGGTAAATCCACACCGAGTACATTCATTTACTCTTGGCCATGGAAGGACAGATCCAAGGTTCATGGTGCTTACCTGGATCACGCCGATGCGCACGATGCCTCCATATCAGGAAGAGGCCGTTGATGAGACACCCAAGTGCACACATGACTGAGATCAATAGCCCGACTCGAGATGCGTCGTCAATGCCCTGAACATCCAAGAACGCAATGGTTGCCCTATAGATAGAAAGGAATTACACATACGAAGATACTATCTGGTAGAGCAAATGAACGTACGAAACTAATACCGCAGCCTGGCGCAATGCAAATCGAATGCCCGTCATGCTAAAGCAGATTATGAGTTGGTATGAGGCTTACCACAAGATTAAAATCAGTCCATTCCTGTACGATTCGTTTCGAATATTCTTCCCACCACCGCTCCCACAAGATATCCGTCTGGTTGGACTTGTCCAGGAGAGGGTGGAAATGATGGATATAGCTGAAAGGAACCCCGAAAAACAGACCCATGACGAACATCATCAAGCCACTCGGCTTCTCAATCCCTTCCTTGATCTGGATTTTGCTGAGAGCATGATGGAGAGTCCCATTGTCATGGGCATGCTGGGCTTCGGAGCAAATTTTGTGAGTTGCTAGTATGCGTTAAATCAATTGTAAATTCATTCTTACCTACGTACTCCAAAATGTGCGATACCAACGCGACTTTGTGAATCCTGGTTGCCTCTAAATAGCACTTTCAGCATGTTGCCCGCTTTCACGAGATAGCGTACTCACCCGAGTTAAACGAATCAAGCAGCTCGCTCATCTGCTCACTCTCCTTCGGCGAAAAAGGAGAGTTCAAGCTCTTGTTTCCGTATAAAAGCTTCCCTGTCTCGTCGTACTAAGTTTATATTGAAAGCACGAGATGGAAGAATGCACATAAACTCACCTAGTTTACTAGTGCCCAACGCGGCGCGAGCAAGGCCCTCGGCGTCGTCAGGAAGTGGTCGGTGGGATGGATAGTTTTTGAACTGACGCCAGTACGCCATTTCATACTTCTTCCCTGCAAGAAAAAAATGATAGTATCCTGGGACCATGTATACACGTAAAGATAAATCGTCAAGACACTCACGCTGCCTCCAACCACTGGCCTTCAGAGCAATAGGGTTCGGGGGATCATGGGCTTGGAAGACTTCCGATATTCTGTTTGAGTGGTCGACATACACCATCCAGTCCCCATCCACCAGATTATGCATTACATCGATATGTGCGGCCCAACCGAATTTTGGCGCCCAGTTTGCAATATCGGCCTCGATTCTCTTGAGGATGGAGGGCTGTCGAATATCGCGATCGGTGACGAATTTTCGGTGCGGCGAATCGAAGTAGACCCAGCCGTCGGGGTGGACATGCAGTTCCCACCCATCTGGCGTCGGAATATCGGGACTAGTTTGAATAGGCGCTAGTTAGATGTGCTGCGCCCCACCTTAGTCGAATGCAACAAACTTACAGATCATCTTCGGGAATGAACTCCTCTGAATCGCTCGACCCGGAGCGAGGGGAGGTCAGAGGCCGTTTGGTAGGTTTCAAGTCATGAATGACGCTGCATTTCGGTTCCTTCTCTAGATCCGGAGTAACAGGAGACCTAGCGGCAGCAGTTATATCAACGTCGCCAGATTCAAAAGTAGGCAAGCGCCACAGCATGGCAGTCACCGCGATCGTTGGTTGAAGTGAGGAAATGAGAGGACCTCGGGCCTTCCAACTTGCGAACCATCTATTTAACGCACAGTGCTGGGCGTCTCCGGGAAATCGGTTCATTCCCCCTTCAGGGATGTTGCAACGACAGACAGATGTCCGGCCAATGGTGAAGTAGAAGCCGCTAAAGATGGATATAAAAAATTGATTTGGGGAGGATGAGGGTGCTCCGTGGTGATGGGGAAAGCATATCAGCTTCGATGAAACGCTGCATGCAGGTGAGCGTCCACGATGAATGACAGCGACAGCTCGGTTCAAGCATGACGCGCCCCAGAAAGGCTAAAAAGAGACTTAAAGTAAGCGAATAAGGTAGATATACGCTGGGTAGCGTAATACTACGCATGGGCACGAGCGGGCACGCTGCTTCGTGGGCGCTTCACCTTATATCACCCCAAAGAACGCTTGCAGCCGGATGCCATTGCGCGGTTTCAGAAGGTGCGAATTCCTGTAGCGAAAAGGGGTATTCAAATACAGCCTTCAGGAGGAGGCTCGCTCCGCCTTTTGAGCAGGCACGCAAAGATCGCGATGTCTGATAGTACACGTACGTATGGCCTAAAATCTGCAAAAAAGAGACTCCGTCACCTCACTCGGGGATGTAATGGCGGCTGCGTCATATAAACAACCATCAGAATAGTCAAAGGGTTCTTGCTCGTTGCCGGTGGTCTGCATGAATAGCCCGCAAGGAGAGTCAGACAGCTCAGAGTACGCTAAAGGCAAACGCCGGGGTAGTTAAGCTAAGACTGGAGGCGCGGGGAGGGGAGGCACCCCCGAGACTGGGGAGGGTTGGCGAGTGTCCGTACCTCAGCTCGAACTTTATCGTTAGCTCTATTGATTCAACTACGTGCTGAGTGGCTGAGTGGCTGCGTCAGAGTCGATGTCTGATGTGCAGCGAGACTGGCCTCAAGGGTACGATCGGTCCAGTCTGGAAAAATCTAGTAAGCTGTTGTCTTATAGCAACTCAGCGTTAAAAAAAATATTTACTTACACGCCCGTGTGTGTACGATACGGGAGTCTTGCCCAACGCTGTGCCCAGAGCTTTGAGACGGAATGCAAGTGGCATTAGTTTACGCGTCGATGACGGAGATACGCGCAAAAGCCTCATCCCGGAGGCAGGTTTGCCTCCGACTTTTGTACAGCCGCTTTGCTGTCGGGTCTGAGACTAGGAAGAAGGACTACAGATGCCTTGGCATTTGGATGGGCCATATGGCAGATAAGCATCAGAGCGGGAAGCGGCCGAAGAGACAAAACAGGGCGGCCGCTGGCGCAAAGTTACGGCCCTAATCCACTCGATGTGCCACAGTGCTGTGCAACCCCGCAGAACTTCGTGCAAAGATCTCTCTGCCGCGCAGATGGTATAGAAGACAGCTGTCGGTCTGTGTGTGAGTTAATTCTACCAAAACCGGAGCCACTAATGTTAATGCGGGGAAGATGGGCGTCGGCTAATGTACATCGGGACGCTGGATACATCGGCTGGCGTCAGACGCTGGGCACCTGCCACAACCACGATGAAAATACATCACGTTGACATAAGATGTTTTCAACAGGTCACGGTGATCGACAGCAGGTAGATATCTCGGGAATGCATGAAACATACCGTATGGCAGGTCGGATCGAACGGTCCGGAAGATATTACCGTCAGCTGGTCCTTGCTTTCGGAGAGCTTTGGCCTTCATATTGTCCCGCAGGTCGCGACGCGGTGCGTCGCGTCAAATCTTCCTCGAACCACGAGCGTTCGAGCGCGGCGAGAGTCCCAATCACGAAACATACTGTGAAGAAACAAGCCCAGGATGTCGCGTCAGTCACAGCTACGGTTTCTTGCTTCGGGCAGAGGCGGAGAATCTCCTAACTTTCTCCTCGAAGCATTGAGCCGTTTTGCGTAAACTGTTATATTCACCTCGTAAATCCGCACAGGTTTAGAGCGACCACGGACATGATCGTATTCACTCACGAATATTGTCATAATAGTAGATCGCCCATCATCCCGACGCCTACAGAGAGCTTCTAAGATCGGCGCAGTGGCTCGGACCGACCGCCATCCTGCCCGACCTTCATCTATTCGTAACTTGGGTGTCGTATTATACGTCAATAGCAACGCCGGAGCGCAGCTGCTACGTACAACGTCTGCCCGATTACCTGATTCCACGGTCCCCCGCCAAGATACGCCTGCTGCTGGGTAGAGGACTGGCAGCGATGAGACAGAGTTCGCGTAGCACCGGCGCATGAAGATGCCTAGTAACTCACGAGATGCGATATTCAGCGGTCCGAATGGGCAGCTATAAATCCACGGGCCATTTCTTCCTCCTCCCTCCAATCAACCGCTGCCGCCCTTCAGCATCACCAGCGCTGTAGCACCATCATACGCACACCTTCATAGCCGTACCCAACCGCTTCCAGCATGCACGCTACTCGTTTGTTCGTCCTCGCGCTTTGTGCCGCCGCCAGCGCCACCAGAACGTTGCCCGTGTTCGATCCTCAGGCAATCTCGAGGCCTATGTGTGGTGGACGTGGAGGTACATAAACTCACCAATGATAGGCTCCCAGCATACACTAATGCCGTGTGGACCTAGCTAAATGCCCCGCCACTGGCAATATAAAGTGCTGCGCAGGGCTCAAGTGCGTACAAGTCACCTGGCAAAACAACGTATGCACATGAGCGGGCAGGGGCGCTTGGAGGGTTCCGGAGATGCAGCCAGTTGAATCGGGTTGGGAAATCGCTCGCGCGGATTGAGAGGGAGGACCTTGGTGCTTTCGCCTGGAGTCGGATCATAGCTCATGGACTTTGGACAATGTTATTCTACTGTGCGATTTAGTTTGACTGCGCTATCGAGTTGAATGGCGATCGTAGCCTAAGAAGCGCCTGGTTGTTCGAATGACAACCTTGGTGGCCTAGATAAGCCGAGAGTCGCCCGTGCTTGTCTAAGTGCCTGAGGGTTAGGATGTGAAAAAGGATCTTTCATTCCCAAGACGCGGCTTGTTCGCTTCGGAAAGTTTCATTAATCATACTTCGCGGATGGGACCATTTTGAAGATAATGTGAGGCCGCATATCCCGTGAGGCTACGCTAGTTGGAGCCCAAAAGAGCCGAAGATACCGATGCATTATTTGCCAAGAAAGCGAGCGGATGTTTGGCAGCAGAGTTCGCGAGATACTCTCGACCACGATGTTTGACCAAAGACAACAGGAAAATATAGCCAAGAGAGCTACTTTTGCAAGCCAGCCAGCGCAGCGTAATAGCAATCCAACACCGATGTAGGAAGGTCCCAGCTGGTCCAGGTGATTCCACATAACAAGCTCTGTAAAGATCACAATGGTAGCAAGTCAGCTCGCAATACGCGCGCACATGCAACGAACTCGACCTCATCTCGACCTCACCTTATGTATCTCATCAACCTCCCTGTACCTCCGACCCAACTTTCTCGCTCATCGACTTCCGCACCTCGCGTTTCTCACTAACAGCCAGCCGAAGACACCGCATCCGCTCTGACTCAGGACGGCCCTGGTACAGCGACGGTCATCCCGCATATACGCATCATATCCTCCAGCTCCGCGTCGAATAGCAGACACGAGCCCACAGGGAGCGGTAGGCCGAGCGTCCGCGTAGTGAGGAGAATGGCGGCGCATGTGATGGTAGGTATGGGGTAGAGCGTGTATACGGGTGTTTGGAGTGTCTTCCCCCCGCCGTAACGAGGTCACAAACATAGCCGCCAGTCAACAATGTGATGGCATCGATATTGATTTCAATTGGTGTTAATAAAGGGCGGCCCCTGGGAGTCATCGAATTTTAACCACTCACGCGTCGTTCAGATACTCCCACGCCTTCTGCGCCGCGTCCGGGTGCTCATCGAGCCCCAGCAACAGCAGAGAATTCACAACCATGCCGTACAGCAATACATCGACGCACCCAACAGGGAACTTCACGGCGAGGACGACTTCGTCACCCGAACGCGCTATGATAGCGTGGAGTCCGACCTCAATGACGGCAGGCGACAGTACTCCAGGTCGCCGTCCGCCGATCCGAGTCATAGCGAATCCCAGCTGCCTGAGGATCTGCACCTCGGAGATCACTAGCGCCTCTTTGAGGTCGTAGAACGTGGAGTAGGGATACGTCATGAGTACATATTCGAATTCTGGTTTGGAAGATGTGGAAGAGGGACCGTGGCGGGCATGCGAAAAAGGAGGTCAAAGACGCTGATGAGGTTCCGCGTGCGCACCGGCATTCTTCCGGCCCTGACGCAAGGCACAGCGCGCTCACCCTACATCCCAGAGCCAACGGAGCAAAGTATAAGCAAAACTCTAACGATGCGAGTACGAGTGGCGAGCTTTACAGGAGGGGGGGCACTCGAAAGAATAGGGAGGGTTGGTGAGGATTCGTACCTCAGCCCAAGTTCCATCGTCAGCCCTGAGGATCCAACTGTGCGCGGAGCAGCGTCTGAATCGATGCCCAGCCAGACTAGCCACAAAAATACAACATCGGCCTGATCTGAAACAAATATGCTAGGCCGCTCTTGAAAAAAAACCTGTGCCCATGTGTGTATGGCACATAATACTTGGTCAGCGCTCCTGAGTGTAATGGAGGAAGCCGCACTAGTTTACGCGTAGATGGCGAAGGTGCGGACAAAGGCCATACCACCGGAGGCAGGCTCGCCCCCGTTTTTGCCGCGATCGCTTTCTCGTCGGGCCAGAGATTAGGGTGAATGCATACGCATGCCTTAGCGATGAGCTTGGATGGATCATGCGGATAGGTCATGCGAATAGGTCGCGGTATCAATGGCAGTGGGGGATTGGCCAGCGAGACAAAAGAGCGCAGCCACCAGCGCAAAGTTGCGGTCCTAATCCAATCTTCGATGCACAACAGTGCTGTGCAACACCGTAGCAGAATTCCGTGTCTATCGCGCACATGTTACAGAAGACAGCTGTCAGTCTATAGATGAGTTGGATTCCGCCGAAATCGGACCCACCAATGCAACGTTGGCTGAGGAAGTGAACGTCGGACGTCGGACGCCTTCCGCAGCCACAATGGGAATACATCACCCTGGCGTAAAGTACATGCATGGTAATTGATGACAGCTAGATATCTCGGGAGTATAATAAACCTGCCGCGGCCGAACTGAACGGTGCGGAAAATATGTCCGTCAGCTGGTCTTCGATTTCGAAGGGGCCACGATGCTGTCTCGCAATGAGCGCCATATCACTTCAAATTCACCTCAAATCACGAGCTTTGACGCGGGGAGCGTTCGAGTCATAAGATTCCACGGCGCGGAGATCCAGAATATCGCACCGGTCATAACTATGACCGCTTCTTTCGGGCGGTAGTGGTCCTTTGGCCCATTACTACAGGCACCTTCAAAGATTTTTGTACCTTCTCTTTGATGCATCGAACTGTTCTACGTAAACAGCTGGATTTATCTCTTGAACCCGCACAAATTTAGAATGAGGAATAGCGATCGTATCGACTCACAACTGTCACGTTACTGCAGACCATGCATTATCCCGACACCCGCAAAAAACCTCCGCGATTGGCACGACGATTCGGACTGCCCACCATCCCGCCCGACCTTCGCCTATTCATAATTTGTAAGTCACTTGATATGTCAATAGCAGCACCGAAGCGCAGACACCTACGTACAGCGTCGGACCGATCGCATGGCCATAAAGCTCCCGCTCAAGATACCGCCGCCTTCGGACGAAGCACTGGCAGCGATGGAACAGATTCGTAAAGCACATGCGCAAGAAGACACCAGGCAGCTCACCTAATACAACCTTCGGCGACCCGGATGAGTAGCTATAAATCCACGAGCCATTTCACCCTCCTCCCTCCAATCAATCACTGCGATCCTCCAGCATCATCAGCGCATAGCATCAGCACACATGCATCCTATCCGTCTGTTCGCCCTCGCGCTCTGTGCCGCCGCCAGCGCCACCAGAACGTTGCCCGCTCAAGCTACTCCCGGTGCCCCCACATGTGGAGGTTATGGGGGTGCGTAAACTTATCGATGATAATAGGCTCCCAATATAGACTGATGCTGAATGGACGTAGATTCATGCACGAGTTTTAACCACACTAGCTCAACATGTTGCAAAGGATGGACGTGTGGGTGTATCGCCAAGCAGTGCCACGTATGTAAAAAACCGCGCAGGAGGGCTTAAAGGGTTCTGGAATTGCAGCCAGTAACAGTCAGGCGGGCGAAGGGAGTTGCTAGCATAGGGTGAGAGGGGAGGGACCTGGGTGCCTCTCGCCTGAGGTGTACTGTATGCCTATAGTTTGGCTGCGCTACCAGGTTGAATGAAGACACAACTGGGAGCCCAAGAAACACCTGAGTATGCGAGGAAGAATCTTGGGTGTGGCCCAGATATGCAGGAGAGCCCATTCACTCGTCTAGATTCATCTAGGGGTATTATGTCTTTTTCTTTACCTGGGATTAGGATGCGAGCTATTAGTTCCGAAGAAGTGGCTTGATAGCTCTGGAAAGTTTCATTGGTCATGCTTCGAAGATGGGGCTTTCAAAATAGTAAGAAGCATGCATGCCCCGTGAAATGATGCTAGCGAGAACACCTGTGACGCGAGGGTGAGCTCTCTTTTTCTTGAGCTGATAAACTTCCAGGACCTATTTCGTCAGGCCTAACGGACTGGCAGTATTGTCAACGGCCATATCAGCAGGAGTGGCCATATTTCTCAGCACCTCGTCAACCAGAGAGTACCATCGTGCAGAGAGCGGCAGGGCGAAATATACTCGAAGTTAGACGTGGAAGACGCGCGCGCGCGAGAGTAAAACGCCCGATGTATTAACAAGATTTTGCAGCACTCTAACCGGATATCCGTCGAGTTTTAAGGCAAGATAGAATGCACCCCATCGAGCAGAGGCATATAGACGTAGTATTGAAACCGAGATGCAAGTAATAGGGAGCGCTGCTGCTGAGGATATTGTTGCACTTTTCCCATAGAGCGAGCAAGCGGGTGCTTACTACGGACCTCCGTAAGCGTTTCGTAAGGTGCTTTCGATAGCGAGGATTAACCAAAGACAACAGGAAAAGCGCAGCGGCAACCCTAGCGCTGATACAAACAGAACAAGGCGCGGATGATTTCACATACTATGTATCAAGCCCTATAATCGCAATGGTAGCAAGTCAGTTCGCAGAGACGCGCACCAAGCAAACTCACCACAGCAAGCTATACCAGGCTGCCCTCCCTCGAGTATAAAGATATAAAGCTGCGTGGTATACGCACTATCTATCCCCTTGTACATCCGACCTAACATTCTCGCTCAACCACTTCCGCACCTCGCGTTTCCCACCAACAGCCAGACGAACCCACCGCGCCCGCTCTGACTCAGGACGGTCGCGATACAGCCGCATAATCATCCCGCATATACTCATCATATCCTCCAACTCCGCATCGAATAGCAAGTACCAACCTGCAGGGAGTGGTAGGCTGAGCGTCCGTGTGGTGAGGAGGATGGCAGCGCATGCGATGGTGGGTATAGGGTATAGCGCATATACGGGTGTTTGGAGCCTTTTGTTCCCGCCATAACGAGATTATGTAGACATAGTCGCCAGTTAACATTGTGATTTTCATTCGTGTCGATATTGATTGATATTGACGTTAATAAAGAGCGGCGTCTGGGAGCCTTGTTAAATTTTAACCACTCACGCGTCGTTCAAATACCCCCACGCCTTTTGCGCCGCGTCCGGGTGCTCATCGAGCCCCAGCAACCGCAAGTAGTTTACCATTGTCCCATACGGCAGCTGCGCCTGCACGTTGAACCCCAGCCGCTTGAGGATCTGCATCTCGGAAATCACCAGCGCCTCCTTGAGGTCGTAGAATGTGGAGGAGAAATACGTCATGGGCGTGTATTCGAATTCCGACGTGGAAGACGTGGAGGAAAGACCGTGGCGGGCGCGCGAGAGAAGGAGGTCGAAGACGTTGATGAGGTCCCGCATGCGCACCGGGCATTCTTCCAGTTTTGACGCGAGGTACAGTGCGCCCATCCCTACATCCTGGGTTCAACGTAGGAAGTTATGAGCAAGAATATAAAGGCGCGAGTACAAGCGACGCGCTTACGCTGATACCGAACTGCGTCATCGAGGTCACGTACCAGAAGCGCTGGAAGAGGATCTGAGCTGTTGCCATCGCCACCTGTTTCCTGTTTTATTTATCTTTGAGATGATCATTAAATAGAAGCGTTCCCCCAGAGCGCTTACTGTCGCAGCAGGAGCCCCGCCTGCTGTATTATTTTGCAGCCGTACGCGCGAAGGTCGTCTTCGAGCTCCTGGGACAGGCCATCTGCTCGTGACGGTGTCTCTTTTATTTGACCTAGTGATGCGAGCGGGTAGAGTATTTTATGGGCCATTGATATTAGATCGGCAAGTGTGGTCTAGGCAGGTACGGGATAGTAGGCGGTATTCGCGAAATCACCAGGAAGCTCGAATGGGACGATGGTGCTAACGAAATGGAGGGTGGTATTTGCATCCACGAAGCCAATAGCTTTACGTTGTTTACGTAAGCCTCTACGCTGGTACTTATGGCGCTCATGGGAACTTCGCTCTTCAGTCTTCCTCCACAAGCTACAGCTCACAGCAAATGATCCTATACACCATAATGCCTACATTCAAGTCCATTGTTCCCACAAAAATAAGCTTCCGCAAGCCAAAATCGAACAAATCTCCTCCTACGCACCACGCTTTCCGTAATGACCCCCCGCCGTCTAACACTCGGATCACGTATAGTCCAGGTTAGATTGAAACCGGAGCCCGAAAACCAATTCAAGAGTCCAAGAAAATCGAAGAACTAGATTTCAGCGACGCCCCAATGATGTGGCGGCGTCTGTGTACTACTCCGTCCGTCGTAGGGATTGTGGTCGGGGTTAAACGGATGGCCCGGAGGCGTGATATCCTGCGTGCCCATGGGGTAGCTGGGTTGAGGGATAACCAGTGACGAGTTGTGCGAGCTACATAATAAATAGCAAGTGTGATAAATCAGCTACGGGTCCCACAAAAAAACCAAGAACAAGGTAAAGAGAGGGGAGAGATATAGTAAACCAACTCACTGAGAATACTGAAACCCTGGCGCAGGCGACACCTGATACCTCGACGTGTCCAAAAACGGCGGCGTCCCACTCTCCGTCCCCAGCGCCGAGTACTGCGGATACTGCCCGGTCTGTCCCGCGGGATACCCTGACGAATACGAGTACGAGTATGAATGCGGGTTCGAAAGGCTCGAGTCGATGGGGTCGGGGTGGGATGAGCCGTAGATGGAGTGATCCTCCTTGTTCATGAACTCGGCGGAGGGCGCAACGCGGTCGCGGCGTGTTTGCCGAACGATGAAGAATACGAGGCCGGATATGAGTGCGAGGGCTGTGATACCGCCAACTACGCCTGGAATGAGTGAGGAAATGCGCGATGTTATTGGCGAAGGGCGTGTTGATATGAGGATTTGTAATTATAGTCTCACCTCCGACGATCGGGCCTACATTCGTGCTCTTACTGCTCTCCCCAGACGACGAATTAGTCGGGGCAGATAGGTTCGTCGCGGTGTTAGTATTAGCGGAATTGGTGGAAGTCGGCACCGGTTGGGCAGTAGATTCGATCAAGCCTGGGATATGTTGCACATCGCACTAAGTACTCGGAATATGGGATATTCGATGCCTTTAAGTTGACGCGTACTTACCCAGAGCTGCTTGGGCAATTTGTGGGTTGAACGCACCGCCCATCGAGTCAGGGGTGATATACGCCCATCCCGGGACAGCCGTTCCCGGGGGTATTGGGTAGATGTACCTAAAAGAGGAGCCATACAACATATAAGTATCTTTCAGGGAAGAGTGCGACGAAAGTGCAGGACTCACTGGCCCTGTATGAGCGGATATGGCGTGCAGCTGGCGTTCCACGTGGCCCATCTACATGAAAGGCCGAGAAGTCAGACCGCGGATGACAAGTGAGATCGCTGTGGAATTGGCTACGGGATGGATGTGCCGTGTTGGCAATCTGGATGCGGGAATAATGGAGCTTAATATGCTAAACAAAAGGAAATAACGAAGAGATAGGCCCGCACATGCACATGCACTGAGAAGATTATACACCACGCTGCTACACCGACAGTCATTCGCAGTTGCCGGTGTTGGACCCGAATAGTTTCCCGAGTTCACTAAGGCTGGAACGCTGGACACTGAGAGATGGTCGTCGCTTATGAGTCTTTGAACAACAAGATGAATACAGTAAAAGAGCAAGCGCGCACATACCCGTGCCATCGGGAACACAGTTCCCCAGCAGATACGCTGCAACAAGACAAGGACTCTGCACTTTGCTATTCAGGATCTTATGCAAACGGTGTCAGTAGTGTATCGCGGGGTTGATTGCTAGTGCGTACCCATGTAATCGTCGCATCGCACACAACAGTAGTCTGAGCAATACAAGAGCTCGTGAGCGACGCGTTCTTGAGATAGTAATACTTTCCACGGAAGAATAGTTAGTCACAGTTTGAGCTAGCGCCCCGCCATAGTAGCCCCATGGTGGCGATAAAAGGAGTGCAAGGACAGGGAGGGGGAGCATGATGAGTGTCGTGCGTCGTTGTTGTTCAAATTTCGAGTTGAATGCAGCGTTTCCGGATGACCTCGAGTGTTCGCAGGTCGTGCAGGTGAGCAGTAGCACAGTACAAGAGACGACCCAGCAACTAGTACTAGCAAGGCTTGAGGACAATTGGCGAGTTCGCGCCGTGGGCGGGTTTTCGAGCAGCCGAGTCAAGCCGAGCGCCGGTGAGAGGATCGCTGCGAACCCGAGCGGCGAGAGAGCACCGCCGGCGCTGCCAGTTCCTTGGTGGCGGTGCTGTGCTTGAGCGCTAACACAAACTTCCTTTTGGAAGTTGTATTACATGCGCAAGCGCTGGTGCGTGCGTCGGACGTCGAGAGTTCATTGAGAAAACTATATGTAGTACGTGCACTGCAGTATACCTAGTATATAGTCGATATTCTGATACGCAAGATCTAGAGAGAAGTTCCGCGCCACCATAAGTAGTCTGGGATGAAATTTGAGACATGGAGGCAGACGAAGTCAGATGCCAACTGACGGTGACAGTAGTATCCATTTCGCTGTAGTGTAACAAGAATGAGGTACTTTGGGATCGCTTAAACATAACCGCCCCCGAGACATAAATCGTGAGCTCGATTACACCATATACGACTGCCTGGGTTCACGTCGGCCCTTCGTAAATGAACATTGAACGTCCTGTCGAGTGATTCGAGCGGGGAGCACATTGCAGTTACAAATCCATTTATCAGTTTATGCAAGACAACAGGACACTACATCGCAGTCCGCTCGACGAAAAACCCTCTGACACCTCTTTTACTTGGATTGCGCAATCTTGTACTGGTTGCCCGTCTCGGGGTCGACCACATAAACGTAGACGGTGTTGGCGTTCCCGTCGATCCCATACCCGCCATTGTACTCCAAAAAGTTGATCTTCTGAGACCCGTCGGAGCCGACCGCGTACGACGGCTTGACCCCGAGGTCCTTGTCGCCCGCCATGACGCGGTACGTGTACGCCTTGTCGGCCAGTACCTTGGCGAAGGTGACGCTATTGATGTATTGCCTATCTTTGACCCAGTTGGGAGTGTAGTCGTAGGAGAGTTTGGGGAGGGAGGCAACGAGGTGGAATATCTGCGCGGTGGTGTCGGTGGACATTTTACAACGATGCTGCAGAGGGGAGTTAGCCCGCGGACGGGGAGACAAGATGTTCATCGATGAGGATATACCTGAGTATGGTTTATTTAAGGCTGGTGCTGGAGCGAAAGAACCAAGGTCAAACTCGGAGTAAATCCAAGCAAAGCATGCTGAGACGAGCTCACCTTTGGATGTGGTGTAGGAGAGTGGGTTGGGAGAGATCCGCTCAGAGCGCCCCCCTTTTATGCTCTTTCCGTCGTACATAGTGTCAACAATCGTCACTTTGCTCACCCATGATAGCGAGAGGATCGCGTGCTCGAGTCTCGAATTTCTGCCATGGAAAAATGGGGTTGTGATTTTTGAAAGTGACAGCAGCATAACCGGGCGGGCGCCGTTGAATGAACACGACATAGAGGGTTTTCATGAACCTGAAGAAAGAAAGGCGAGAGTGGCTTGCTTCGAGCGGCCGTCTCGAAGAGGGCACTCCGTCCGCGGCGGTAGCTAGGGGTGATGGCACCTGGGCTTGTGAGCTCTTGCGATAGGCCGCGGTGATGCACGATGGCGGTGATCAAACATTACGATAGTTTGACAGCATCCTCGCTAAGTCTTCGCCCATCTCTCGTGGAGAGACCGTGAACCTCAAAAGAAGAGTCATCGGACGGCGGGCAAGATGGCCAATTTGATATCTATTCGCGGCCACGCCAGGCGAGGCCCAGACCAAGAACATCGAGTGACAGTACGCAGCGACGTTGTATTACACCGAGTGCGCTGAATGCGCTGGATTGGCCTGAGATTGCGTGCTCTGGTGTTCCTGGGGGTATAGAAAGGGAAACGGGCAGAAGGCGCCATACGTCGTAAGATCAGGACGTTCTGTCGAGAATAAGCTGAGCAAGACAGAGCTCCGGGAACGTGCAAACTCCGTCATCTCCCCCCAAGTTCGTATGTGCGCGCGATCGATCCGATCCATTGGATTTCAGCAGACAGAACTTCGAAAGCCTCAGTAGAATTCCTGAGATTGCGTATGGTCAGATTAGCTGCCCCGCTATTATGCAGGATCACACATTCATATAGCGGGAGGCGCATCGTATGTGTGTGGTAGAGCCGCTGTCAGCGGAGTCTTGGGGACCGGTGGCGCAAATGGCAGTCCCTTCATACTTCAAGCTTCAAGGTCACTCGAAGTATATTCAGCATGAGCGTGTAATTCCTCCAGGGCCCCCTCCTAGGATATCATTGTCTTTTGAGTCCGGCCCGCCGGCGCGAGGTTCGACTAGTAGTAGAGCAGATGAATTTGGGGTGCATAGCACTTTTGAAGGGCGTAGGTCATCGACATGGCATACTGCCGCAAATGGCCGGTATCCGTAGAGCAAGAGAATACCAAGCTACCGTCAGTTGGTATTTATCAATCTTCGGCCCATCAGATTGAAGGATTCCCAGACCCCCTGAGTTTTCAAGGTCCGCAGCTTGACGTATGACTGGGATTTAACGCGGTCCCATAAGGGAGTGCGGACACCGAGCAGAACCATTGCCAAGGTCACGCAGCCAAGCGAGGGGTGGGGATTTATGTAAACTTGTCTACCAGAGGAGCGCCAAGTTCGCGTCTGTGGCGAACTACGGTTATGAACGCGTCATTGGTTGACCAGTGACCCTTCAACGTTCCAGTGTCGCAAGATTCGATAGGCCGCCGATAAGAAGAGTACCGTCGACACCTCCCCAGCCCAAACCAGTTCATGGAGCTCTGATGGTCGAAAGGCAAGCGTCACTTTGATTCAAACTTCTGTTCTGGCCAATCGCGATGGAAGGCAAGTATTTGATCGATGCAGCGGTCGCCCCAGACCCAAGAAGACCACGCTCGCCGAGCAAAGCCAGACATTGAACTGCCGATTCCGATTCGTAGCCAGAAGTTAGAACCGGTGGTTCTTTTGGCCATCAAGCCTTGGATTTGGTAGCCGAGGCCAGGTTTGACATCGAATCCAGCGTTATATCGAAGTCTTGAAGGGTTTCTGTCGTCTGGAGGCGCGCAGGTGCCAAAAGATGCATCGCGTACATATGTTCATGCATGTGGTCGTGGAGTGAGCAGATCAAAATGGACAAAGTCCATATGCGTGGCCAGCTTGTGGATATGCTTCCGGGTCGAGTCGGGCCTATCCGCGCATGGGCGTCGGCGACTTATGTACAGTAAATGTACTTCAATGCAGAGTTTGAACGAAGTCCTTGTTTATTTATTCCAGCCTTCCAAGAAAATAGCATCGAAAAAAAGAATCTAATAGTACATGACCATGACCACCCTTCATCATAGGCTAATGTGAGCAGTGACAATACTACGAAAAATAACCAAGTCCGTGCATAATGCCTATAATACCAAGAGAACCGATCGATACAAGAAATGAGGCGCGTGGTAGCATAATGGGTGCATTACTTCCGTCCAAACCCTAAATCGGCGTGTGCGCCTGTACGCCATATGGGTTGTAAGGATGGCCATGTATAACAGGACTACGGGGTTGAGCATCTGGGAGATGTTGAGGCTCGGGCATTCCGAGCTTAAGTGGTGAGCTCTGTGGGCTAAGTGACGAGCGCAGTGCCGGAGAGGTATACTTGAGTACTACAATGATGGGCAAGCCGCGGAAGGAAAGGGCTTACGGGGTATACCCAAATCCAGAATCGCTGTCCCCCATCGGCTCCGGCGTCACCTGGTATCGCGAAGGATCGAGGAACGGCGGCTCGATGGGGGTATATGGGCCAATGGGATACGAGAGACGGGACACGGGAGGCGAAGAGCCGTAGTTTCCCATCGAGAATGCGACAGATGGTGCGACGCGACGCTTTTGCGAGCGCTTGATTGCGGCCAGCGCGATGATACAGATAACCGCAATGAGCACGGCCCCGCCGATGACCCCTGCGGAGGTGGTTTATAGGTGAACAACTTGACGTACTGAGATTAGGAGTGAGGAAATACTTACCGCCCGCGATAGCTCCTACATTAGTGCCCCTGCCATTGCTGGCGGGGGACGCGTTGATGACTGGGGCTGTGGGATTCGTGGGCGAAGGGACGGGGCCCGCAGTGGAAGCTGATGGTAATGCTGACGAGAGGGCTGATCCAGGTAAATCTTCAGCGGGTGATAGTCAGTACGACACATAGGTAACAATAAAAGTAAGTCTGTAGTGTACATGATTGTACTGCGGCCGGGTCGAAGGTCCCATTCATATCATCGGGCTTGATGTAGGCCCAAACAGGGACCTCGGTTTGCGGTGAAATAGGGAGTGTGTATCTAAAATTTACGTTTAAGTTTCAATCTTGCCGCGAGATATCCAAGAAAGACTGACTGGCCGGGAGGAACAGGATTATCAGTGCAATTCGAGGCCCAGTAGGCCCAGCTGCAAAGATATTGACAATATTAGACCTATGAATCGCAATGTTGCTTGGCAGTAATACTTACGACTGGGGCGCGCCGTCTTGACAATCTTTATGGATATGAAAGTAAGTATACGTAGCGGTGGAACGTTATGCGCAGGTTCGCACATGCACAGGCACTCATCAGATTATACACCACACTGCTGCATGAGCAGTTGGTTGCAGCCGTTTGCGACGGGCCTCCGTACGAGATCGCTCCAAGTCCCAATGGTGGAACGTTTGCGGCTGCTCGGAAGATCAGCTTCACCACGTTAACGAAATGCTATGGGTGCAATTGCAAACGAACCGATTCCATCAGTTTTGCATGCACCCCAAAGGAATGAGGCGACGAGACATGGTGACTGGCTTTCGCTGTTATCGAACTGTTGTGACCGAGGTTTAGCAATAGCACACCACTCGTCTAAGGACACTTGAACAAGGGCACACCTGCGTCCTTGCGGGTTCACATATGGCAGTCGTCTGCAATAGAGTATGAATAGGGGTTGGTTAGACAATGGCCGAAAGAAGACGAGGATTTCTTGACATTCTGAGCAAGCACCGAATAACCCCATTGCAAGTACATAGATGCAAGGATAGCGAACGGCGTAACACGTAACATAACCTCCCCCATGAAAGCAAAAGACGCTTGAAGGCTTCCTTGTTGCCCTCTGATATATCCTGAGTGCACTGCAATACTGCCAGTACTTGGGCTGTGTAGAGTTTGTGGGTGAGGCTGCGAGTGAGCGTGGATCCTGGCTTCTAGTGCGTCGCAGTTCAGACCATGCGCGCGACGTGGGTGTCGTATGCGTGGGAGCTCGTAAGTCGTAACGACGTCCCCAGGTGTTGGCTGTGAGCGCCTTTTTCCTGAATGACCGAATCAGCACGCCCGTGTAGTCAAGACTTAAGCCGTGCTAGCGCTCACCATCCCTTCGGGCTCATTTTCTCGAGGCTGTGTATCCATCACTTTTGCCCAGCAGCGGCGAAGCAATAGTATTCCTGGTTTGGACTCGGACACGTTGAGTGCCGCGCGCCCACGGCCAGGACCTTGGAGGCGCGCCGGCACCAGGGAAAATCCCGGGAGAAGACTCCCCTTTGGTGCCTATGCGGTGCAAGTTGAATATTCAGCTCGGGGACTTCGACTTGGACAAAGTTCAGCTAGTACTATGGAATTTCCCAGTAATACCCTCTGCGCTCAGCAGGTCGTCCGTAGCGAAAGAGAACAAACGTTGATATCAATGTATTATTGTGATAGAGTATATGTGTGTACAGCGCGTCAAGGAGAAATTTAAGAAAGAGTGTGGAGGGCCGACACCGACGCGGCGCGTACGTCAACGAAAAAAAAATAAAACGTTGGCTGTCAGTACTTACAAAATAAAGGAGAAGACACTAAACTCACAGGGGAAACAATTTCCCACTGCGCGCGGACATCATCCCACTGATGTGTCGCGCGCAGAGGGCAAGGAATGAGGAACGCCTTTTACCAAGTCTCCTGCGATACGCGGACGCTCAGCTTCCATGGGCTCCCATTCACATCCAACCGCCAGCCCTCAAGGCCCGATGGACAGTATTGCCAATGCATGCCAGACGGATAAACGTAAGCCGAGCCACGCGCGCGCACGAAAAGATACACACGGTTCACGAAGAGACCGCGGGGGGAGCTCGAGGTGGTGAGGAAGAAAGCTACCAAGAGAGGCCGGTGGCGAAAACACGGACTCTCCTGGCTGCTTCCGAGGAGCACGCCAATATCACGTGATCTGCCGCGTCCTGTCAAAATAACCGGCCCCACCGCAAGACTAGTGCTGCCTCGCTCGTCGACCGCCTGTAACGCGCCGTTCGCGTCATCCACCAATGCTTCTTTCAACCTTTGGTTTGTGCACACCGGTCAACTGCGGTAACAACTAAACGTTTTTCCCAGTGCCCTAGGGAGAATACTTATATTTGTGGACGAGGAAGCTGACTCACCTAAGCGGCAGAACCTCCAAAGTGTGTCTCCTGCTAGTCACTTGCATCTAACAATGGCGCAGCGGTGGGAGCACGGTGGTTGTGCAGGGGATTGCAGATCCCAAGGTCATGGGTTCAAATCCCATTCGCCGCTTATCTTTTTCTATTTGCACTCGAGACACATTTTTGCTTGGGCCACCGATGTTGAAGCAAGCGTCGGAGACACAGAACTGGGCTTCTTCGAGACGACTTTTTGAATGGCTGTCCTGCGCATTGCACTTCCATCGGAAAGAAAGTAATAGGATATAGTCGATGGTGGGGATGGGATGGGTACTAATACTTGAGAAGCAAAAGTGATTGCGACATTGTGGGCCCGGGGTACCAGATAGATGGAAGAATCATCCTAGTCGGCCGCTATTATCCTGCATGAATATGGATCGATAGGCAGCCTCTTTTGTTCGGTCGTCTTTGATCATCCTAAATATGGTCGCATTTAATAAGGCCTCGCCAGGGCGCACACGATAGATTGTCGTACCGAGCATCCTTTCGGGCGTCTTCTCCTTCTACTCCGAGTACCGCCTGCGGGCTTTTAGCGTCCACAACCTTTTCAGAGCCTGTGAGCGAGAAGAACTGCTACAAGAATATATGACGTAGCCCACATAGTGATTATCGCAGTGCGGACAGTATTCGTCGCTGTCTTCGTATACAGTCATATCCTTTCGGAACGCCTTGCGGCATTTCTTGCACATAAATACCATTTCCAGTGTCTTTGCTAGGTTATGCGACGACACTTCGGCGTGACATTCTGGGCAATCGAACCATTTCTTGCAGCAAGGCGCGCGGATAGAGACTTGAGCGTTCAGGATGTGCTTGCTGCCGGTGAAGTCGTAGGAGTTGGAACATCAGTTGTGTGATTCCTTGGATTTGAAGCGTTGATGAGATGCATCTCACCACATTCTGGTGGTCTTCGGTTGAGCTGAGGATATCAAGCAGAGTATATACCGCTACCCGCAAAAACTCGAGATGATGGTGCAGCTGGTGGTGCTGTCGATGGCGGACATGCCGCCAAATGGCGTGGCTCGATCATTTGCATCCGTTTCCGTCTCCGCTACAAAATCGAAATCATCCTCTCGGACTCGCCACCAATTTCAAGCAATCTCTTATGCTGACTCGCCGCCCAAACGAAAAAGACACAAGCTTTCGATAATGGATCTCTCGAAACTCACTGTACCGGCTTTGAAGGCGCTTTGCAAAGAGAGAAAGCTTGTCGGCTACTCCAAACTTGGGAAAAAGGCGCTCCTAGAAAAGCTTGCGGGAGCACCAGCGTCGACGACGGCGCCGGCTGCTGGCGGCACCAGTAGTGATGCGTCGAGGGTTCCAGAAACGCCAACCGCTGCACTCGTAGAAAACTCGGGTACCCCCGATCCTGCTCCCGCACCCTCTTCTTCATCCAACAGCATACGTGCACCTCCCGTCGACACTGTGCAAGAAGCTCGTGCTCCGCCGCGTCCAGTTATTCCGACATCCACATCCAATCCGCAGTTGGCACCACGATCTATCTACGAAAATATGGCTACCGAAGACAGACGTGCTTTGCAGTACAATATGCTACCTCCACTTGCACCTGCCCTGTCTCCTTGGAGCCTTCCCGCAGCCAAGAGCGATGACATCGAAATCCCTATGAAGAAGCCAACTAAAAATTATCGGAGCATCATAGACGGGTCTTCTCCCACTGGCACCCAGGCACTAAAACCAAGCCTACTCGCGCCTTCGAGAGCGACAGGAGAGCCCCCTAGCGCACCACGGAGCGACTTGACCACCTCTGCTAGTGACAGTTCCTCGACCCTGCAGGTCCCCTCCACTATAATCCGCTCCTCTGGAACCGATAGAGTCTTTCCCACTCCCGCCCCACGCCCAAAGCCTTCATCCGTCTCCGAAAACATCCCACTGAGCAAACGGCTGAAGACCACGCATATATTCAAACCACCACCTCCAACGCGCGCCTCTGCTTTAAAGCCGCCTATACGCACGTCCTTCGCACCCGCCAAAGCGTTCAATCCCCTCGCTATCAGATCATTACCGAACTCTGCTCTCAACCTGCCCTCGGTTCGCTCGCTGCCTAAAACGGCCTCTCGCTCCGTGGTCAACGTAAATGGCTTGCTTCACTTTGATTTCCAGCCCTATCCTCCGGTAACGCTCGCAGACGTTACCATGCCTCCTTCATTATCTCGCCGGAAACTAATCGCGCGGATGACGATCATCTTGAGCGGACTTGAAGATCCAGACAGACGTGCCTGCGTCCTGGTTTGCCGCGCATGGCGATATGCTAGTTAGTTATATATATCTAAACTACACAAGCACACTCCAACTAATAGACACTCCACACTAGTCTACCTCTCGGCACACCATATCCTTTTAAAGTCCTTCTCCGGGAAGAGGTTGGCGCGGTTATTCGCTCAGCGCAGCATCTCGCCGAACCAGACAAATCTATGGCCGTATCTTAAACAAAGAATGCGGGAAGCCGAAGAACGCCGGGGGGTGTACTATGCGAGCTTTCTGAGAAAATTTTCGAGCAGCATCTTAATCTCAAAGAGACTATGGACGAGCCCAGACCACGAGCAGCAGATCGTCGTAGCCATAAGGTCGCTAGTCTCTCTCTTCTTTAATACTTTAACTTCAGCCAAACGCCTCGAGCAGGTTTGTTATCACCCGGTTATATTTCTCGCTTGCCTTGGGAAAAACTCGTGGATCGAAATGGCTCTCCGCGACCGTTATCGATGCGCAAAAGGTCGTTGGCGACGAGGAGATCTGGTCAGTCACTATCATGTCGACAGAGCTGGGAAAGCCGTACACCGAGACGTATTACATACTCGCGCCCACGGGGGAGGTACTTGGACGCCCGGTCGACGCGTCTCGGCCCTGCTCTGGAAACGACTCTTTTACTGGTGCCGACACAATTCCGCTTCGGGGCGATTGGTCGGGTTATATCAGCACGCGACTTCTCCCTGCTTCATTGCACGACCGCCCGCCTGGCACGCTGCTGGATCATGTGAAGTGGTTGAATGGAGAGGAGTTTCTGCATGGGATCAGTCGGCATTGGCTGAAGAGGGTCGAATCTGAGGGGGAGGTGGGGAGGGTTAAGAAGAAGGTGGCGGAGAGATACGTGCTTGCGCACGTGGTTGACAGGAGGTGAGTTATTCGGCATCGGGCCTTCATGACGACGTGCTTGAAGTTCCGGTTGAACCAGTGTAAGTGGGAGTTACAAGACGGCGATGCAGATGGCGCAAGATTTTGCGGGACTTGCGAGTGAGATGCCGGTGGTCGGCAAGAAGCAGAAGTCGCATGATGTGAACTTGTACATCCCACCGTGCGTATCTCCTCGCTCCTCTCATCCTATCTGAGATGCATCAATTTAATTGATAGTTGGGTTTTGATGCTACGGTAGGCACCACTACGTGGAATCCGTGCATTTCACTACGTCATCAGGCACACCTCTCCATCCGGCTGTCGCGATCGTACAAACGCAGACAAGAGAGCACATCATCTTGCGGGACACGGGGTTCGAGATTGGATGCGAGGAGGATGGGGTGCTGTCATTGTGGAGAGATATGGTCGAATGTGATGAACAGGGCGTCGCGCTCGGGATGCCCGAATGAATTTTGGTGGTGGTTTTTATGAATCCTACTTGGGAACCTTTCGAGGCTGCAAAAAAGTGCTGAAAACATGCATGGCAATCGACTTGTGACCCGAGCAACACCCGGAAGCAAACTCCATGATATAGCTCGCAGGTACTACCACCAGCTCGCCGACTTTCGACTTGCCTTCGCCAAAGTCTCTTCGAAAACGCCTGTCTGTGAAGCTGCCTACTGATCTGGCAGCTTGGGAAATCGGCATATCTGAGCCATGACTACTTCTACTGCGACCGGCATTGAGGGATCGCTCGACTCACTCAAGAAGGTCAAGAACACCATTATTGGGAACCCTGTCGCAAAGCTCAATCTTGCTCAGGAGGGATCCGTCCACCTGTTCGTTCGTTACCCCATTCGTTACCCCATGGGCAATCTATCTATAGGATTAGATCTGACACGCAGCCTTCCTGCCTAAAGGATTATTGAATGGATCAACGCAGTGGTGGAGGGCGAGGACCCTCGGTTGGTGGAGAGAGTGCGTATTGAGGCTGCACATGTAATCTCTTCGCTCTCATATAGTGCGGCGATTTGCAACCTTGCTCTCTTGACGACGGCTGACCGTCTTGGGACCTACAGGATCGCCCCTGGCGCTCAACTATCTTCTCGCGGACGGAGCCCACCAGGCCCTCTTGCACGCCCTTCAAAGACTCCAACCCTCAGACTCAGATGCTCTCAAATGCGCTCTCGCCCGAGCTTTCAAATACGTCGCTGTAGCTATCGCCGATACCGTTGGTCCGCCGCTCTGGGGGTTGGGTCCGCAGCGTATCGAAGGGGAAGCTATGAATGAGGCGAGACGTGTTTTGGAGGAAATATTTTACGTATGCAAATCATCTTGGTTCGAATCTTGACGTGCTCACTGATGCTCTACGAAGTAGCCAGAAGCACTCGATATATACCTCCCACTCCTCGCTGATTCGTCAACGCAGTCCAGCATCATCATCGCCTCACTTATTGCCTCTGCTCTTCGGTACTCCCCTCATCGAAAAGCTGTCACAGAATGGCTGCCTCCTGCAGATAGGGTGAAAGAGACAAAGGGAAAGCGGGGGTGGGAGCGGGTAGAGCTCATTCGGACGGATCCCAGTTCTCCGAGCAGGGAGGGCGGATGGGTTGCCAGGCATTTGATGGTTATGATTAGGGGAAGGAATGTTCGGGTAAGCACATTTCGGATTGGCTCCATCTTGTAGGTATACTAATGCAAGTCTGCATTCTGCAGGCACAAGAAGCCGCCCTCGGCGCTTTAGCTGCGATCACTAAAGATAATGGCCTACTAGCGAGTATCTTACTACGACATATAGATGATGGTATGCCAGTATAATCGTATCCACCAATCATACCGCGCTAATCGGTTGCCAGTTGAGCCTGGACCTATCCACACGCTTGTCACCCTATCTAAGTCCAGGATGATAGAGATACGACTTGCATCAGCCCTCTGGTTTGTCCTAACTATTACACAGCTTTCGCATGGCGTTTCGAATTAACACTCTCGCTATCCCCCCAGTCTTACTCATATAATCCGATCATACGCTAGTCTTCCACAGCACATGATGGCCGCATCCTCCGCACCTGATTTCTCGCTGACGTTGTTGGGGGTGCTGAACAATATCATCGACGCGACTAAGGAATCGCGAAATGCTCGCATGAGAGCCTGCTTCACCCTTTGTACGCTTCACCTTCGCGCCCCTTGTATACATTCGCAAACCCTTTGTTCTTTTATATGCAGCAACCCTCGTAACAGATGACAAAGACCTGCAAGATACCGCATACAGCTGTGGGACTCTAACCCGCCTTCACACACTGTTGATGGAGACGACGCCGCACGACGAGACAGAGTGGCCCGAAGACGAACCGGAAGATTCGTGCCGACTGCGTGAAGGGGTATTCACGGCGATAGCAACTTCCACATTACACAGCGACCCCGTGCGTCGGGCGTTGCTTAACATGACACCGCCCGTGCTATCCGCCGTCGCGCGCTCCACCACACATATCGACGCGGGGGTCCGCTACGCCGCGTGCCAATGTGCGCGGACGCTTTCCAGGTCGGTCCAGGTATTGAGGACGAGCATAGGAGACTCGGGGTTAGCGATGAGTTTGTTTGGACTGATGAAAGAGGAGAAGGATATGAGAGTCTTGAATATTGCTGTGATGGGGATCACGAATATGGTGAACAACTTCGCGCCCACGAGAGCGGTAAGCATTTTCTCTCATACTACTCTTTTGATTACGCATATTCATAGCTCTACTCATTACAGATACTCATCCAATCCGGCGCGTTGAAGAAGCTCGTCGAGTTGATCAAGCCTCACGACGATCCGATGCGGTTGAATGCGACGTGGGCTTTGCGCAATGCTCTTTATCGATCTAGCTCGGAAGAAAAGCGGCTGATCACGGCCGAGCTCGGATGGGATCGCTTCTCAAGGTACGCTATCCCGCTGTTGTCCTCTCTTCCATCAGGGGCGCCTTAAATATTATGTTCCTCCAGCTTGCTGGCTGACGCTGTGCAAGCGGTCCGGGAACAGGCGATGTCATGCCTGCGGAATATTGCGACGAGTGACCAAGATATACAACTCCTAATCGATGGGCTGGGTAGTGAGAAGCTATCGGAAGTTTTGGAGAGCTCGATCGAGGCGGAAGACGAAGAGTCTGTGACCCAGGTTCGCGGTCTTCAATTTTCAACCCCGTGCCTGCCACTTAGGGGATTACCATTATGATCCAGGCACTCCACGCGCTGTCAAATCTCGTCTCTGTGGGAACTCCGTTCCAACGCGAGCTCATCCTCTCGCGGGTAACGATCCTCAAGGCACTCGGCGTGTGTCTGACGCACTCGTCGACGAACGTGCGCAAGGCGGCGAGCAATTGCGTCGCGCAGCTAGCGTCGAAGGAACAGCAGCTCCAGGCGCTGAGAGACGTCGGCATCGAGGATATACTCCACGTTATGGCGAGCGGAACGGGCGCCGGGGCTACTGGCGGCCCGGGAATCGGGATGGGGGCTCGGAAGGAGGAGGACCAAGATACGAGGGATTCGGTGCGACGGGCGTTGGAGCTATTGGAAAGCGGGATGAGAGAGCGGTAGGCCCGTAGGTTGTATTTCTCGCCCGTGTCCCCTCTCGCTTGGTTCCACCAGTGGATTTTCTTGTACTCAATACATTTTTTTCGTGAAAGAAAGAAAGAAAACGAGCAGGCGAGAATGAAAGAGAAAGAAGACACGACTCGGCCACAGGTCGCGAACCACCGTCCTGATATGCACGCACCCGTCGTCGGAATTAACCAGAGAAGGTGCGCGTAAAGAAAGAGGATCTCCTGCTACCATCCCTGATTTCGAGCGCCGCCTGCAGCCTACGCACGGCATCCTTCGCCGTGAGGCGCAAGAAAGGGCGCTTGCGGCAGCAGTCCTTCACTAATCCCCACATTCGATCGTCCAGTCCCCTTGCTATCGTCCCCGCATCCGTCGGTCTGGTAGGCAATTCTCCGGACATAACCCAATTTACTATAACGAGCGTTCCGGATTGGTATGCGAACGGGACATCCTGTGTATAAACCTGCTCGGAAGAGGCAAAGCCGCATCAGCAAGAGCACAGCGGTAAATAGATAGATCGACAAACTTCGGTGATTACGCGCCCAAATGCAAACATGTCCGACTTGGTTGTGCGCTTTGCCTGCTCGTCCGTAGTTGCCTTCATGATTTCCGGGGCCTGCCACCTCACGTTACCACCGTATTTCCATGCAGTCGAGTAGTTTTCACTACTGCCACCTCCCTCAACAAGCCCATGTGCCAAGCCAAAGTCAGCAATGTGTGCCTCCCCATTTTCTGTGATGAGGATGTTTGCCTATGCACAAAAGGATCAGCTTGTGAGTCACCAAGACCACATATATGCAATAAAGGTATGAGAATGAGGGTACATACTGCCTTGAGATCACCATGTACAACTACAGGGTCAAAAGTGTGGAGATATTCAACACCTTTGGCAATTTGAACAAGCTGCAAAGATATGAGACTTTTTGCTGGGCTCATAAAAGATTGGCCACTCACCAACTTCAAACAATCTACATCAGGATTTTTCTTAACATATGCCAACAAATCCCCATTCTCCATCCATGGAGAGACTAGATAGGTGATAGAGTCTAGTGTGGTCAGCCCAAGGAAGGGCAGGATGTTTGGATGATGCAAGTTCTGCCACACATTGGCTTCCCGCCTAGCTCGCTACAATGGAAATCTCATAAATCTCTATCAATCAACAAAGTCCAATCACAAGCACTCACTCTGAGGACTGATTCTTCTGGGATGTTACCATGGGAGCACTTCATTGCAACCTCACCTTTCCCTGGGAGCAGACCCTGCCAGCAGTCACCAAAACCACCCTCTCCCAATGGCTGTGTGCCTAGCCTCACAAGCCCAGATAAATCAATCACAGGGGCTGGAGGCTTGTACCCATATAAAGAGCACAGCCAGTGGGACATAGTGGCTACTTCATATGAGAAAAGTGCTTCCTAGATAAGCTCAGTAGGAGTGGCAACAAAAAACATTCTTGAGCTCTCACCTCTTGCAAACAATACATCATTGCCTTGAAGTTCTGTCCAAGTGGAATGCTTGCTGGAAGCTGCCAAGGTGTGTAAGTTAGCAATGTGATAGTATGTCAGATCCATTGACATACAGTTGCTCCAGCTTTCATCAACAATTTGACAGCAGTGATATTACCATCTGACAAGGCAATTTCAAGAGGTGCAGAGTCATTGAGATCACTCCCTGCCTCAAGAAGTGCAGTTATGGTGGCTTGTGTCTCATTCCCAGAACCCACTGCAAAATACAATGGCTGATCCCCATTGTGATCATAGGCTCTGGGATGTGCACCTGCTTTGAGTAGCAAGGATACTGCAGAGGAGATATGATGGTCAGCAGCATAATGCAGTGGTGTGAACCCATCATTTTTTGCAGCATTGGCATCTGCACCTGCATCAAGCAAGGAAGCTACTGCTCCAATGCCATTGGGATGACTCATCAGTAAAAATGCAAAATGAAGTGGGCTAGACCCATCATGAGATCTCTTATGTGGGCTGGCCCCCCTCCTGAGCAGGAGCTGCACAGCAGATGCTGAGGGTCTCTGGGCTGCATAGTGAAGGGGTGTCTGACCAACGCTATTCACTGCATCCACATTGGCACCAGCATCACAGAGTGCACGGACCGCCTCTTCACCATCTGGATGATCCATCAAGACAGCTATAAAATGAAGCGGCGTACACCCGCACCTCCCCGCAAGGTTCGGGTTGGCCCCGGCATCGAGCAGTGCCTTGACGGCAGCAGGAGACCCAAGCCAGGCAGCACGGTCGAGCAAGGTGTGGCCATCGCTGTCTCTTGCGCCCCTTGCGAGTCGCGATAGAGCGGCAACGGCATCGACCTCAGCGGGATTAGAAAGGAAGTCAACGATGGATTGGGGAGTGCGGCACCCCACATTTCCGTGACACGAGGGGTCGGCCCCAGCAGCAAGGAGGAGCCTGACAGACGAGAAAAGACCACTATGATTGGCGAGGGACAGCGGGGTGTCGCCGCGAGAATCCGTCGCATCCAGCTCAGCGCCTGCATCGAGCAAAAGGCGCATGACTTCGGAACGGATAGATGAAGAGGACCGATAAAATGCAGCGATGTGGAGGGGCTGTCGGCCTTCGTTGTCGCGTGCATGGACGTCAGCTCCGAGGTCGATAAGCAAGCGAACCATGGGAAGGTTGGCCCATTCAGCTGCGCGGTGCAATCGCGTCCCGCCTCTGCTATCGACATATTCGACATCTCCCCCAGCAGCTAACATAGCCCTGAGATCGCTGAGGTCATCGCGTTCGAGAGCAGGGGTATCCATGGCGGCGGGAATGGGCGGCGGGTGGTGGGAGTGTAGCGGGATACGATTGTCGCGAGTGGTTGGAGGTTGAACGTTGAGCGTTGAGAGCGCTGCATGCAGAAAGCCACGTTGCAAACGAATTCGGCTCTGCAGCGCACATACCCTCATATTCCATATTCATCCAGTGTCACGATGGGGGCGATTTGAGAAGCTGAGACCGACATTTGAGATGTCGTACTCTCAAGCTGCCATAAATCAGTGTGAGTAAGAATAATTTCCTCTGAACATTGATGCAAAGGAGCGTCGCGAGCTGCAGCTTCAAGGCTTCGCTAGTAAGTACTTTGACTTTGAGGTCGAGCGAGATGGCTGTCAACAAATGCACTGCCGCATACGCACTCGCCGCTGCGAGTGCCCCGTCAGCGAGACACGAATATCCACCACGACCGTCCACCCGCGACACGAGAATCGAAGTTATATCGGTCAGTACCCACCTGCGAAACCCGCGTATCTCAGCCATGGCTAGTACAAACACCCCGCTCAACGCTGCGCCAGCGGTACTTATGACTGTTTGACTCGGAGCGTCACCCGTTCACTCGACTAATTAGCTTTCAAACAGCGGCGCCAGTTCTCCTTCCTTGATGCGACGCCTGTGAGGGACGTTCCACGATCTTGGGTCCTCTGCAGCGGTATTCAAGGTACGCTGCTCCCCCACCATCATTGTGTCACGCTCTTAATATTGTGATAAACACGCGAGACGCCTGCAGAAAAATCGACGCTCGGAACTACATCCGCTGGTGTACTGGCCGCTGATATCCACGTCTTGGACCGCGAATTCATCGTCCACCTTGGCGGTCGTGTCTCGCACTTGGCAGAGAAGCGTAGAGTACTCGTAACACTAGGGGTATGTTTCTCTTAAGAATATGTGATGGACTGGGATAATAATTACTTACGAAGGAAGAAGCGGCGCAACTACCACTACTCAAAACATGGGTTCTCGAGTACAACGAGAAGAAGACGGGCCTACCGCTCCTCCTGCGTTCCGTGAAAGTGCAGGGTGGAAGTAGACCTCGTCCTGTGCGCACTCCTGGCTCTAAACATCTTAAGGAACTGGTACTGAAAACTTCCTCAGGTCTCTACAATTGCGCTATCACACTCCCTCTCGCATCTCGCACTTGGTCTCCCCGACGGCGCCGTGCTACTGTATCAGTACCTCGACCAATCACTCCTCGCGGGTTCCAACAGCCTCACATCCCTCCCCAAGCTCAAAATCATCCTCGATTCCGCTATGGAGCCCATCACAGGGCTCGGTTTGCGCGAACCTGTTTATTGTCACGACTAACCCCGTCCTCGTGTACCTCTCATTGGGTAAAGGGAGCGGCAAAACACTCGCAGTGATAGACGAGGTAGCAGCCGGACTTGGATGCGCGGCGATGGACCAGCGCGCGAGGGAGATAATCATTGGGCGGGACGATACGATATATGTTTGTGGGCCGGAGGGACGCGGGGCGTGCTTTGCTATAGAATGTACGTCTTGTCGTGTCACTACACTTCTCTTGCTGTCGATCTTTGCTCACTGTTTCGCGTTTGAAGGGCCCAAAGTCTCGATCAGAGCATACGGCGTCTACCTCACCGTCGTGCTGCTCCCGTCGCTTACATCCAACTCGGCCACGGTTTGGAACGCCATCGGGTGCGCATCAAATCTCATGTCCTCGATGTCGAAAATCGTCACCTTGCTCACGTCTACCTGCGTCGCAGCCAAGTTTATTGCGTATCTGGAGGTGTTTAACGAGGACGTTCGGGATGTCGTGCGCGCGCGGGGGGAGATATCTGTACTGTGTAACGATCGGTCTGAAGGGGCAGCAACTCCGGGCATTGTTTGCTGTCGACTCTTTGTACTCATATATGATCGCCACCGCATGCTTCACCATGCATGCGCTATTCGCTCGAGGTCACGGACTTCACACCCACCTCGACTGACTTGCTTGCTCGCTGTCGCCCCCTTGCTCGCGGTTTGGTGCACGGTGGGCGTGATCTCTGGACTGGTTGTCGCTCTTGCATAGTGCTCTATCTGCCTCGACTGTCACGAGAACAAGCTGAGTAAAAAAAGCTACCTAAATCAACTGAGGACGCGACGTTGACCAACATGGACACGCCTGGAAATGTTTCAGCGATCATACATGGCAAATTCCACGGGAGGGCTCGGCCTGATTTGCAAGACGGGGAACTTTTCTCATCCTTGGGGTGCCGTAAACGCACAGGTCGCTGAATGGGTCAATGCTATCTTTGGTACTCGTCTTTGGCTCGTCCGGCCAATTCGCGTTCATCCCCTCTCGGTTGTGCAATGCTTAACGAGCGCCAGACTCATGGATGTACTCTGCAAATACACTTGCTCACAACTGCGCTTAGGCGACTTGAATACTTGTTCACGTACCTATCTACAAGCTCTTCAGCCCAAGTCCGCTGCGGGGCCTTGTAATTAACCCATTTCGGAGCCGACATTCCTATACACCTCAAAGCCAAACATTTGTTATGAATAGAACCATCGGGACTCGGGCGCTTGATGCTAGACCAGCGCGGGACGATGCGACCTTGGGCCCTTTCAGTCAGGCTATCTACGGCTGTGGATCTATGGATCGCTGTCCTTGATGAGTGTACGCTACCTGAGGGAGATCGATGCGATGGGCCGCAAATGCGGAGCGTGGTTTCCCATCGATTCTCCAGGTATACATCTCTTCGCGCTCTCCGTCGCCGGGGATTCTCTACAAAATCACCGTGCAAGCAATCCGGTATAACAAGCGATGTCGCGCTTGTGAATATCGCAAAGTGATCAGACTCAGGCTCGTCACCTTCCATAGTCCACCTAGTACTTGTGACCGAGGGGATTAACACTATGATCCAGTCGGCGCTCCTTGCGCTGTCAAACATCGTTCCCGTGGGAACCCCGTTCCAGCGTGCTTATCCTCTCACAGACAATGACTCGCAAGGCACTTGGCATTTGCTTGACATACTCGTCCACAAAACATCACGAAATCCGTGGTGACTAATGACAGACAATTTCATGCCTTGTATCATTATCAGTAATTTCGTCCCCCCCATAATTCGAGCCTGATTATGAATAATTTTCGAGTAATTATCGCGCGGTTTGTAGAGGAAGTGAGCTTTCGGTAGTGGTAGCGGCACAGGAGCTCATGTAGATGGGCGTTGAGAGAACTTGGAAGGTAAGTATCCCCTACTGCAGATTTTCGTATTTCATCGGAACGGAAGAGGCATGGCTGGCTGCACTAACGGCCGGAAGCCTGGAAGATGAAGAGAGCAGATCAGTTGGTGTCAGCAAGTGGGCTGATGAGCATTGAGAAAACAAGCCAATCGCGTACATGGAAGCACGGTATAGGTTATCCAGCAAACCAGAGACTACGCCCGGCTTAGATTTCTCGGCCATATCGTTGAACGACTCGACGTGCGAGGTATATGTTCTCACCGGATGTCGCTGCAGAAAATCTGACGTGGCTGAGAGCACCAGAAAGATGCTCGGTAACTGCAGCATAAACCTGTGTGGAGCCAGCGCCGGCCATTAGGGATAGTCTGGCTTAGTGTGGTAAAGACTTACGGCGGTGGCAGCCAAGGCCAGCATGGAACGAGGTATGTGAAGTGAGTCCACCTCATCCGTGGGGAGAAAAATGGTGGGGTTGACCGCACCATTGCCGCGCGCCTCGAAGAAAAGCTCGCGGAGGAGAGGGGTGATGATTGAATGTCGGTATGGCTGGGGATCGAGGACGCGGCCCTAATGTGCGGGTGCGGTATGAGTTGATAAGGTTGGTGTGTGTATTTGAGCAAACGGCGAGCACACGCACCCTCTCGTCGACAGGATAAATGTAAATATGGAAGTTCAGGGGCTCAGCAGCCCTTGCTGTAACCTCGGCGGGAGTTTGTTGAGTGCCGAGCCCGTAGGACTTGCCGACAGCGCTTGCGGCGGTGACCTTAACTGCACCGCGAACAACTCGCGCGCGAGCACGAATCTAAAAACTATTGCATGGATCAGCATTGGGTAGTCTATCGTGCGTGCGTACTATGCGCTCCCCAATGGTACCATGCGATCCCCATAAATGGGATCCGATCTCAGAGTCTTTGCAGATCAAGAGGACCTCGTGAGCCACTCGGGACCCTCCACGAAAGGATTATATTCGAGCAAGAGGTTCCAAGTTGTGTTGAACACTGTCTGATACGCACTGTCATCTTCGGATTCTAGTCCAATAGCCTCTTGATATTGCCATTAGCGGGGACAAGCTCGATGCTGTGGTTGGGGCTCGCGGGTGAAGGCAATATTTCTCCGAAGATACCTCGGTCGGAGGCTGAGGGCGGCGTGTGCTTGTGCTTTGGTTAGTTTTGGAGCCGTAAAGCGCACACTTGATGGTTTTGGCAGGAGCGTAGCGACTGGAAGAGGGTGTAGACGAGTCTCGATGCTCGAGTTTGACTTTGATTTTTCTGGGACCCGGCTCGTTCGCGACGGCGGACGGTCGGTGCTGCGGGGGTCGGGGCATCCAGGCAGGCCTCTGCAAATAGAGGACGTTAAGATTATGGAGATGCCAGCGGCGCCACCGCCGCACGTACCCTCGTATTCCGCATTGTAGAAACCTGGACGCGTCGAGTACACTCAGTCAGTCCGGAGATGATGCATGATGGTGGAAAGACCAAGGAAGAGGAGCCCGAGACGCGTCGTACATGATGTCACGGAGGTCAAAGCGCTATTGAGGACATTATATCAACAAATGCACTGCCGCATACTTACGCGCTCGCCATTGCAAGTACTTGTACCACGTCAGCGGCCCGCCGAGGGGCAGTGGTATCTACCACGAACTTCCGCCCACGACACGAGGATCAAGACCACACTAGTACTAGTCTAGAAGCTGAGGCTAGCACCCGCACATCTCGGCGATGGCCAGCACAATTGAGCACCCCGCCCAATATTAATGCTGCGCCTGTGCGCCAGCGCTGGTACGTGCTACAACTCTGTAATCTTGAGCACTTCATTTAAATAGCCAGTCCCGCAACAGTGTCGCCAGCTCTCCTTCTTTGATCGCTGTGATAGGGATTACGAATATGGTGAACAGCTTCGCGCCCACGAGAGCTGTAGGCATTTTCTCGCGTGCTCCTTTTTTGATCGTGCATATTCACGGCTACACGCGTTACAGATACTCATCCAATCTGGCGCATTGACGAAACTTCTCGAATTGGTCAAGCCTCATGACGATCCGATGCGGTTGAACATGACGTGGGCATCGCGCAATGCTCTTTATCGATCCAGCTCGGAAGAGAAGCGGCTGATCACGTCCGAACTCGGTTGGGATCGCTTCTCAAGGTGCGCTGTCTCACTGTCATCATCTTTCTTCCGCCAGGACTACTTACAATTATCGTTTCTCCAGCCTGCTTGTTGACTCTGTACAAGCGATCCGGGGAAAGGCGATGTTGTGCTTGCGGAATATGGCGACGAGTGACCAGGATATACAACTCTTGAGCTGTTGATCGATGGGCTGAGTAGTGAGAAGCTGTCGGAAGTTTTGGAGGGCTCGATCGAGGCGGAAGACGAAGAGTCTGTGACCCAGGTTCGCGGTCTTCAGTTTTCAACTTCGCGCCTGCCACTGAGGGGATTACCATTATGATTCAGACACTCCATGCGCTGTCAAATCTCGTCTCTGTGGGAACTCCGTTTCAGCGTGAGCTCATCCTCTCGCGGGTAACGATCCTTAAGGCACTCGGCGTGTGTCTGACGCACTCATCGACGAACGTGCGCAAGGCGGCGAGCAATTGCGTCGCGCAGCTGGCGTCGAAAGAGCAGCAGCTCCAGGCGCTGAGAGACGTCGGCATCGAGGATATACTCCACGTTATGGCGAGCGGAACGGGCGCCGGTGCTACTGGCGGTCCGGGAATCGGGATGGGGGCTCGGAAGGAGGAGGACCAAGATACGAGGGACTCGGTGCGACGGGCGTTGGAGCTATTGGAAAGCGGGATGAGAGAGCGGTAGGCCCGTAGGTTGTATTTCTCGCCCGTGTCTCCCTCTCGCTTGGTTCCACTAGTGGATATTTTGTGTACTCAATACATTTTTCTCATGAAAGAAAGAAAGAAAGCATGGAAGAGAGAAAATACGCGTCGCCGACAAATCACGAATCACCATCCTGCGATACACATAACCGATGTCAAAATTAACCAGCGCGAGCAAAGAGAGAAGGTCGCCTTCCACCATCCCTGATCTCGAGCGCCGCCTGCAGCCTACGCACGGCGTCCTTCGCTGTGAGGCGCAGGAAAGGGCGCTTGCGGCAGCAGTCTTTCACCAATCCCCACATCCGATCATCCAGTCCCCTTGCGATCACCCCTGCGTCCGTCGGTCTGATAGGCAATTGCCCGGACATGACCCAATTCACTATGACGAGCGTTGCGGACTGGTACGCAAACGGGACATCTTGTGTATAAACCTGCTCAGAGAGGCGGATTCGCATCAGCAAAAGCACGCTGGTAAGTACCAAGTAAACCGACAAACTTCGGTGATCACACGTCCGAATGCAAACATGTCCGACTTGGTTGTGCGCTTCGCTTGCTCATCCGTCATCGCCTTGACAATTTCTGGAGCCTGCCACCTCACATTACCACCATATTTCCATGCAGATGAATCGCTTTCACTACTGCTGCCTCCTTCAACAAGTCCGCGTGCCAAGCCAAAGTCAGCAATGCGTGCTTCACCCTTGCTTGTAATGAGGATGTTGGCCTAAACAAAAAATCAGCACATGAGTAGGATTATATATTTTGCATAAAACTGTGAGAATAAGTACATACTGCCTTTAGATCACCATGTACAACCACAGGATCAAAAGTGTGGAGATATTCAACACCTTTGGCAACTTGGAGAAGCTGTAAAATATCAGATTTCCTGTTGAGCTTGGAAAAGATTGACCACTTACCAATGTTAAACAATCTGCATCAGGATGCCTCCTAACATATGCCAAAAGGTCCCCATTCTCCATCCATGGAGAGACTAGATAGGTGATAGAATCTAGGGTGGTCAGCCCAAGGAAGGGCAAGATGTTTGGATGGCCTAAGTTTTGCCATACACTGGCCTCCCGCCTAGCTCGCTATGAAGGAAATCTCATGAATGTTGTCCATTAACTAATTAATGCCAATCACAAGCACCTACCCTTAAGACAGCTTCTTCTGGAATATCACCATGAGAGCACTTCATTGCAACCTTGCCTTTCCCTGGGAGCAGCCCCTGCCAGCATTCACCAAAGCCACCTCTTCCCAATGGCTGTGTGCCTAGCCTCACAGCCCCAGATAAATCAATCACAGGGGCTGGAGGCTTGTACTCAGATAAAGAGCACAGCTGGTGAAACATGGGGGCTATTTCATGCAAGAAAAGTGCTTCCTAAAGAAGCTCAGTAGGAGTGGCAACAAAAAACACCCTTGAACTCTCACCTCTTGCAAACAATACATCATTGCTTTGAAGTTCTGTCCAAGTGAAATGCTTGCTGGAAGCTGCCAAGGTGTGTAAATTAGCAATGTGATAGTATGCTGGATCCATTGACATACAGTTGCTCCAGCTTTCATCAATAATTTGACAGCAGTGATACTACCATGATACAAGGCATTTCCAAGAGGTCTGGAGTCATTGAGATCACTCCCTGCCTCAAGAAGTGCAGTTATGGTGGGTTGTGCCACTGCAAAAGACAATGACTGGTCACCATTGTTATCACAGGCTCTGGGATTTGCACCTGCTTTGAGTAGCAAAGACACTGCAGAGGAGACATGATGGCCAGCAGCATAATGCAGTGGTGTTAACCCACCACTGTTTGCAGCATTAGCATCTGCACCTGCATCAAGCAAGGAAGCCACTGCTCCACTGCCATTGGGATGACCCATCAATAAAAATGCATAATGAAGTGGGCTAAACCCATCATGAGATCCCTTAAGTGGGCTGGCCCCCCTCCTGAGCAGGAGCTGCACAGCAGATGCTGAGGGTCTCTCGGCTGCATAGTGTAGGGGTGTCCGACCAACACTATCTACTGCATCCACATTGGCACCAGCATCACAGAGTGCACAGACTGCCTCTTCACCATCTGGATGGTCCATCAAGGTCGCCGCAAAGTGAAGAGGTGTGCACTTATGCCTCCCCGCGAGGTTCGGGTTGGCCCCAGCATCGAGCAGCGCCTTGACGGCAGCAGGAGACCCAAGCCAGGCGGCACGGTCGAGCAAGGTGTGGCCATCGTTGTCTCGTGCACCGCCTTCGAGTCGCAACAGAGCGGCAACGGCATCGGCCTCGTCAGGATTGGAAAGGAAGTCGACAACAAATTGGGGAGTGCGGCACCCTACGTTTCCGTGACACGACGAGTCGGCCCCAGCAGCAAGGAGGAACTTGACAGACGAAGAGAGGCCAAAATGATTGGCGAGGGACAGCGGGGTGTCACCACCAGAGTCCTTCGCATCCAGTGCTGCGCCTGCGTCGAGCAAAAGGCGCATGACTTCGGAACGGGCAGATGAAGAGGACCGACAAAATGCAACGATGTGGAGGGGCTGTCGGCCTTTGTTGTCGCGTGCATGCACGTTTGCTCCGAGGTCGATAAGCAGGCGAACCACGGAGAGGCTGGCCCACATAGTTGCGAGATGCAATCGCGTCATGCCTTTGCTATCAACATCCTCGACGTCTCCCCCAGCAGCTAACATAGCCCTGAGATCGCTGAGGTCATCGCGTTCGAGAGCAGCAGTATCCATGGCGGCGGGAGTGGGCGGCGGATGGTGGGAGTGTAGCGGGATACGATCGTCGCGAATGGCTGGAGGTTGAAGGCTGAGAGCGCTGCATGTGCCAGCCACGTTGCAAACGAATTCGGCTCTGCGCACGTACCCTCGTACTTATGCTGCATTCATCCAGTCTCACGGCGGGAGCGATTTGAGAAGCAGAGGCTGAGATATTGAGGCGCTGTACTCTCGAGCTGCCATGAATCAATGCGAGTAGGAATAATTTCCTCTGAGCATTGATGCAAAGGAGCGTCGTGAGCTGCGGCTTCAAGGCTTCACTTTGAGGTCAAGCAAGGTCGGTATCAACAAATGCACTGCCGCATATGCGCTCACCGTTGCGAGTATACCATCAGCAGCCCGCCGAGGTGCACGGATATCCATCACGACCGTCCGCCCGCGACACGAGAACCGAAGCTGTATCAAGCACTGGCAGTACCCACCTGCACAACCCGCCTATCTCAGCCATCGTCAATAATAAATACAAACACCCCGTCCAACGCTGCACCAGCGGTTTGACTCGGAGCGTCACCCATTCACTCGACTAACTAGCTTTCCAACGGTGGCGCCAGTTCTCCCTCATTGATGCGACGCCTGTGACGGACGTTCACAATCTTGGGTCCTCTCCAGCGGTATTCAAGGTATGCCGCTCCCCCGCCATCATTGTGTCGCGCTCTTAATATTGTGATAAACACGCAAGACGCTTGCAGAAATATCGACGCTCGGAACTACCTCCGTTGGCGTACTGGTCGCTGATATCCACGCCAGTATCCACGTCCTGGATCGCGAGTTTGTCGCTCACCTTGGCGGTAGTGTCACTCACTTGGCAGCATGGAGTACTCGTAACACTAGGGGTATGTTGCACTTAAGAATATGTGATGGACTGCGATAATCATTACTTACGAAGGAAGACGAAGCGACGCGACTACCACTGCTCAAGATATGGGGCCTCGAGCACAGCGACAAGACTGGCCTACCGCACCTCCTGCGTTCCGTGAAAGTGCAAGGTGGAAGTAGACCTCGTCCCGTGCGCACTCCTGGCTCTAAACATCCTCGGGAACTGGTACTGAAACTTCCCTCAGGTCTCTACAATCACGCTATCACACTCCCTCTCACATCTCGCAATTGGTCTCGCCGACGGCACCGTGCTACTGTACCAGCACCTCGACCAATCCCTCTTCGCGGGCTCCAACCGTCTTACATCTCTCGCCAAGCCCAAAATTATCCTCGATTCCGCTACGGAGCCCATCACAAGACTCGGATTCCGCGAACCAGACGAGAGGCCGGACGAGGACGAGGACGAGGACGAGGACCTGCATCTGTTCATCGTGACCACCGACCGCGTCCTCGTGTACCTGGCATCGGGTAAAGAGAGCGGCGGAACACCCGCAGTGATAGACGAGGTAGGAGCCGGACTTGGGTGTGCGGTGATGGACCAGCGCGCGAGGGAGATAGTCATTGGACCGGATGACGCGATTAACGTGCGTGGGCTGGAGGAACGCGGGGCGTGCTTTGCTATCGAATGTGCGTCGTGTCGTTTCACTACACCTCTCCTGCTGTCAATCTTTGCTCACTTTCGCGCGTTTGAAGGGCCCAAGGACTCGATCAGAGCATACGGCGTCTACCTCATCGTCATCCAACCCAGTCACGGTCCGGAACGCCATCGGGCGCGCACCGAATCTCATGCTCTCGATGTCGAAGATCGTCACTTTGTTCACGTCTACCTGCGTCGCAGCCAAGCTTATTGCGTATTCGGACGCGTTCAAGGATGGCGTACGGGATGTTGTGCGCGCGTGGGGGGAGATATCTATGCTGTGCAGCGATGTATCTGAAGGGGCAGCAACTCTAGCGCTGTTTGCTGTCGACTCTTTGTATTCGTATATGATTGTCGCGGCCTACTTCACTATGCGTGCGTTATTCGCTCGAGGTCACGGACTTTATACTCACCCCGTCTGACTTACTTCCTTTCTCGCTGTCGCACTTTGCTCGCGGTTTGGTATACGGTGGGCGCGATCTCTGGACTGGGCGTCCCTCTTGCATAGCGCTCTATCCGCCTTGGCCTTGAAGAGAACAAGCTGAGTACAAAAGTTACCTCAATTGACCGAGTCCGCTGACACGAACACGCGCATATTCGACTTGTGGAAATATTTCGGCGGTCATACAAAGCAAGATTCCGCGGCAAGGCTTGGCTCAATTTGCAAGACGACGAACTTTTTCCCTCCTTGGAGCACCGTAAACGCATAGATCGCTGAACGGGTAAATGCCGCTACTTTTGCTGCTCGTCTTTGGCTCGTCTGGCTACTTCGCGCTCATCCTTTCTCGGTCGTGCAATGCTTAGCGAGCCCCAAACTCATGGATGTACTCTACCAATGCGCTTGCTTACGGCTCCTTACGCTCAGGCGACTTATATACTTATTAATCTATCCATCCCAACCTCTTCAGCTCAAGTTCGCCGCGGGGGGACTTGTGATTGACCCATTTCGAAGCCGACATTCTTACACACTTTAAAGCCAAGCCTCAGCCATCACGAACTGGACAAGCCCATCGGAACTTGGGTGCGTGTTCAAGCTAGACCAGCGCAGGACGAAGTGACCTTGGGTTCTTTACGGCTACTGGGGACCGGCAGACCGCCGTCCTTGGTGAGTGCACGCTGAGGGAGATTGGTGCGATGGGCTTCAAGCGCGGCGGAGCATGCTTTCCCATCAATTATTTAGGTATATCCCTCTTCGCGCTCTCCATCACCGGGGGTTTCCTACAAAATCATCCATCCGGCCTGCTAGTCGGCACCGTGCAAGTGATCCAGTAACAGGCAATGTCGCGCTTACGAATATTGTAAAGTGATTAGACTCGGGCTCGTCACCTTCCATAGTCCGCCTAGTACTTGTGACCGAGGGGGATTAACACTATGATCTAGTTGGCACTCCTTGCGCTGTCGAACATCGTTCCCGTGGGAACCCCGTTCCAACGCATGCTTATCCTCTCGCAGACAAGGACTCTCAGGGCACTTGGCGTTTGCTTGACATGCTGGTCTACAAAACGTCAGGAAGTCCGTGGTGACTAAATAACAGATAATTTTCGGATAATTTCACGCCTTGTATCATTATCGGTAATTCCGTCCCCCCCCATAATTCGAGCCCGATTATCAATAATTTTCAGGCAATTATCACGCGGTTCATAGAGTAAGTGATTGGTAGCGGTAGCGGCACAGAAGCTCATGTACATGGGCATTGAGAAAGCTCGGAAGATAAGTAGCCCCTACTGCAGATTTTCGTATTTCATTGGAACGGAGGAGGCGTGGCTGGCTGCATTAACGACCGGAAGCCTGGAAGATAAGAGAGCACATAAGTTGGTGTCAGCAAGTGCGCTAATGAGAAAACAAGCCGATCGCATACATGGAAGCACGGTATAGGTTAATCGGCAAGCCAGAGACTACGCCCGACTTAGATTTCTCAGCCGTGTCGTTGAGCGACTCGATGTACGAGGCATACGTCTCACCGGATGTCGCCGCAGAAAGTTCGACGTCGCCGTGAACACCAGAAAGATACTCGTTAACTGCAGCATGAACCTGTGTGGAGCCAGCGCCGGCCATTAGGGATAGTCTGGCTTAGTGTGGTAAAGACTTACGGCGGTGGCAGCCAAGGCCAGCATGGAACGAGGTATGTGAAGTGAGTCCACCTCATCCGTGGGGAGAAGGGTGGTGGGGTTAGCCGCGCCGTTGCCGCGCGCCTCGAAGAAAAGCTCGCGGAGGAGAGGGGTGATGATTGAATGTCGGTATGGCTGGGGATCGAGGACGCGGCCCTAATGTGCGGGTGTGGTATGAGTTGATAAGGTTGGTGTGTGTCTTTGAGCAAACGGCGAGCACACGCACCCTCTCGTCGACAGGATAAATGTAAATATGGAAGTTCAGGGGCTCAGCAGCCCTTGCTGTAACCTCGGCGGGAGTTTGTTGAGTGCCGAGCCCGTAGGACTTGCCGACAGCGCTTGCGGCGGTGACCTTAACTGCACCGCGAACAACTCGCGCGCGAGCACGAATCTAAAAACTATTGCATGGATCAGCATTGGGTAGTCTATCGTGCGTACGTACTATGCGCTCACCAATGGTATCATGCGATCCCCATAAATGGGATCCGATCTTAGAGTCTTTGCAGAGATCAAGAGGGCCTCGTGAGCCACTCGGGACCCTCCACGAAAGGATTATATTCGAGCAAGAGGTTCCAAGTTGTGTTGAACACTGTCTGATACGCACTGTCATCTTCGGATTCTGGTCCAATAGCCTCTTGATATTGTCATTAGCGGGGACAAGCTCGATGCTGTGGTTGGGGCTCGCGGGTGAAGGCAATATTTCTCCGAAGATACCTCGGTCGGAGGCTGAGGGCGGCGTGTGCTTGTGCTTTGGTTAGTTTTGGAGCCGTAAAGCGCACACTTGATGGTTTTGACAGGAGCGTAGCGACTGGAAGAGGGTGTGGACGAGTCTTGATGCCCGAGTTTGACTTTGATTTTTCTGGGACCCGGCTCGTTTGTGACGGCGGACGGCGGAGGCTGCGAGGTTTGAGGCATCCAAGCAGGCCTCTGCAAATAGAGGACGTTGAGATTATGGAGATGCCAGTGGCGCCGCCGCGTGTACTCTCGTCTTCCACATTATAGAAACCTGGACGCGTCGGATACGCTCAGTCAGCCTGGAGATGATGGTGGAAAGACCGAGGAAGAGGAGCCCAAGACGCGTCGTACATGATGTCACGGAGGTCGAAGCCTTCGAGATAAAGATATTATATCAACAGATGCACTGCCACATACTCGCCGTTGCAAGTATACCACCGCCAGTAGCCCACCGAGGGGCAGTAGTATCTACCACGACCTTCTGCCCACGACACGAGAATCAAGACCACACCAGCCTAGACTAGTCTAGAATCTGAGGCTAGCACCCGCGCACGTCTCGGCGATGGCCAGTACAATTGAACACCCTGCCCAACGCTGCGCCTGTGCACCAAGCGCTGGTACGTACTCGACTCTGTAATCTTGAGCACTTCATTTAACTAGATTTGCAACAGTGGCGTCAGTTCTCCTCCTTTGATGCAACGCCTGTGAGGGACGTCCATGATTTTGGGTTCTCCCCAGAGCCTACACATTCAAGGTACGACGCTCTCCCAACATCCATTGATGCTTTGCTGTGGACTTATTGTGATAACCCCGCAAGACGCCTGCCGAAATAACGACACGGAAAAAGCTCCGCTGGCGCACGGGTCACCGACATCCACGGCGGTATCCACGTCCTGGATCGCGAGTTTGTCGCTCCCCGGCGCTGGGTCGCCCATTCTGGTGGTCGTGTCACGCATTTGGCAGAGAAGCGCGGGACACCAGTAACACTCAGGGTATGTTTCTCTAAAGGACGGATGATGAACTGCAATAATAGTTACTTGCGAAGGAAGAATAAGCGACGCGCCCACCGCTGCTCAAGGTATGGCATCTCGAGCACAACGACAAAAAGACGGACGTCGGGCGTGCGTTGCCATCGAATGTGCGTCCTGTCGTTATTACTATCCTTGCTCACATTTGCGCGCTTGATATGAAGGGCCCAAGGTCCCGATCAAAGCATAGAGCGTCTACCTCATTATCGTCTCGCCTCTGTTCTTCCTCTCGCATGCATCCAACTCGGAAGGTACGGAACACCATTGCATGCGCACCGGGGAAATGACGATTCTCAACATTGAGCTTAAGTTTATTGCGTAATCGGATATATTCAAAGAGGGCGTAGGGCGTCGCGTGCGCGTAGGGGGGATATTTATCCCGTGCAACAATGGATCCGAGCGAGCAGTAATCTCAAGTACTCTCGGCGCTCTTCTACCCAAATTTGCTTGGCTGTCCCTTTCATCCTACGGCCCCATCAGCACAGGCTTTCACCATACATCAGAATTACAGGTGCTTTAATCGCACTCCCTTGACGCTGGAGCATACGGACTCAAATGAATCTGTCCTCTGTTGAACCAGCTCTACTGTGACTTCTTGCGCGCGTGGCTTCTACCGATCGGCGATACTATTTGCTGTACCCTCTCATTCTCATCGTTTTTCATTGCTTTAGGACCCCGATTCTCTCACCGCTCGCCGACTTCACCTCCGCATGCGTGCTGGCCTCCCATCAGAGTATCGCACCGCTCCAGGGTCGCGATTCCACGTTCAACGGCGAAACATTTAACTGATGTCAAGATGCTCCTATTTATGAGCGCCATCGCCGATGGCGAGCAGGGTATATGAAAATCACTTGCCAATGGGATGCTTTGACGATGCGTTCGCTACCCGACTGAGCCGTATCTTCCCCAACTTGATCAAACATTGCGCGCGGGCCCAATAGAATTCGATTCACGTCTATGCTTGGTGATGCTAGCTAACAGTATGTGGGCTGCGGACTCATACCGTCTATCCCGGATGCTCTAGCTATCGCCGCTTCTTGAGATCCCGACAAAGCATGGTGCCATCTCGGGATCGTACAGTCATCCGCGCTCGTCGCCGTGTTCCCGGCACGGCTCCCTTTTATACTTTCCCTTTTATCAAAACTTGCTCTCGTCACGCTCAGTACGGCGCTCACTTTGGCTGCGGCGGCCCAAACGAGAATATTGCTCAGACCCCTCGTCTTTCATCACAAAAGATTCGTTTTTCCTCAGGTGAAATAGTGCGTGGATCTCCTGATAGTGACGCGTTTGGCTGGATTGATTGAGTATCTCAAGTCAAACCACGTCTAACTCTGCTGGTTGATTGCTCTTGTCGCTATGAACGCTATTCTGCTGCGTTTGTTATTCGGGGTCTGTCTGGAATGTTTCTCGATACGCCTTAAGTACTCCTTGCTTGCCGTACCGATGGGCGATGCCAAGACTGAAAACTCGCGCATTCGGCGTTTGGATCGATGTTTGTCATCAGCTATCACTCTTGAGCCCCAGCGTTTGATTTGTAAAATCTCTCGTGTATGCGTACGCAAAGACCCGGAGGGACAGCATCGAGGATATACTCCACACAGAGTGGGACGGGTGCTGGGGTTACCGGTGGTCCGGGAATAGAGATGGTGGCTCGGAAAGAGGAGGATCAGGAAGCGCGATGGGAGAGCGGTAGGCTTGTGCTTGTCCAAGGTTGTATATCTCATGCACGTCTCCCTTCGCTTGGTTCCACCAGTGGATATTTCGTGTACTCAATACATTTTTTTTTCGTGAGAGAAGGAAAGAAAGCATGGAAGAGAGAAAATGCGCCTTGGCCACAGATCACGAACCACCATTCCGAGATACACGCACGCGACGTCGGGGTTAACCAGCGAAGGCGCGAATCAAGAGAGGTCGCCTTCCACCATCCCTGACTTCGAGGGCCGTCTGCAACTTGCGTACGACATCTCCTGCGGTCGGGCGTGAAGATGGGCGTTTGCGGCAGCAATCTTTGATTAACCCCCACATCCGATCATCCAGTCCCCTTGCGATGACCGCCGCGTCCGTCGGTCTGGGAGGTAGTTTCCCGGATGCGACCAAATTTGCTATAGCGAGTATTGCGGATAGGTTAGCAAATGGGACGTCTTGTGTATAAGCCTGCTCGGGGGAGCGAAGTCAGTCATGTCAGAGGAAGCATGCCTGCCAGTAAGTAGACGACCGACAAACCTCGGTGATCACACGTCCAAATGCAAACATATCCGATTTCGTGGTGCGCTTCGCTTCTTCATCCGTAGTCGCCTTGATTACTTCTGGTGCTTGCCACCTCGCATTGCCACCATATTTCCATGCAGTTGAGTGGTTTCCGCTGCTACTGCCCCCCTCAACAAGTCCATGTGCCAAGCCAAAGTCAGCAATGCGCGCCTCACCCTTGCTTGTAATGAGGATGTTGGCCTAAACACAAAAAAATAAGCTCATGAGCAAGACCATATATTTAGCATGAAACTGTGAGGATAAGTACATACTGCCTTTAGATCACCATGTACAACCACAGGATCAAAAGTGTGGAGATATTCAACACCTTTGGCAATTTGGAGAAGCTGTGGAAATATGAGACTTTCTGTTGAGCCTGGAAAAGATAAGCCACCCACCAATTTCAAACAGTCTGCATGAGGATCTTTCTTGACATATGCCAAAAGGTCCCCATTGTCCATCCATGGAGAGACAAGGTATGTAACAGAGTCCAATGTGGTCAGCCCAAGGAAGGGCAAGATGTTTGGGTGATGCAAGTTCTGCCACACATTGGCCTCTCACCTAGCTCGCTATGAAGAGAGACTCATCAATGTTCATCAAACAGCTAATTTCAATCACAAGCACTTACTCTGAGGACTGATTCTTCTAGGATGTTACCATGGGAGCACTTCATTGCAACCTTGCCTTTCCCTGCAAGCAGCCCCTGCCAGCACTCACCAAAGCCACCCCTTCCCAAAGGCTGTGTGCCTAGCTTCACAAGCCCAGATAAATCAATCACAGGGGCTGGAGGCTTGTACCCAGATGCTGAGCACAGTTGGTGGGACATAGTGGCTACTTCATATGAGAAAAGTGCTTCCTAGATAAGCTCAGTAGGAGTGGCAACAAAAAACACTCTTGAACTCTCACCTCTTGCAAACAATGCATCATTGCCTTGAAGTTCTGTCCAAGTGAAATGCTTGCTGGAAGCTGCCAAGGTGTGTATATTAGCAATGTGATAGTATGCTAGATCCATTAACATACAGTTGCTCCAGCTTTCATCAATAATTTGACTCCAGTGATACTACCATGAGACAAGGCATTTTGAAGAGGTGTGGAGTGATTGAGATCACTCCCTGCCTCAGGAAGTGAAGTTATGGTAGGTTGCATCTCATTCCCAGAACCACACAGCTGATAGCTCACTGCAAAATACAATGGCTGATCACCATCATTATCACAGGCTCTGGGATTTGCACCAGCTTTGAGCAGCAATGACACTGCAGAGGAGACATGATGGCCAGCAGCATAATGCAGTGGTGTTAACCCACCACTGTTTGCAGCATTAGCATCTGCACCTGCATCAAGCAAGGAAGCCACTGCTCCACTGCCATTGGGATGACCCATCAATAAAAATGCATAATGAAGTGGGCTAAACCTATCATGAGATCCCTTAAGTGGGCTGGCCCCCCTCCTGAGCAGGAGCTGCACAGCAGATGCTGAGGGTCTCTGGGCTGCATAGAGTAGGGGTGTCCAACCAACACTATCTGCTGCATCCACATTGGCACCAGCATCACAGAGTGCACGGACTGCCTCTTCACCATCTGGATGGTCCATCAAGGTCGCCGCATAGTGAAGAGGTGTGCACTTATGCCTCCCCGCGAGGATCGGGTTGGCCCCAGCATCGAGCAGCGCCTTGACGGCAGCAGGAGACCCAAGCCAGGCGGCACGGTCGAGCAAGGTGTGGCCATCGTTGTCTCGTGCACCGCCTTCGAGTCGCAACAGAGCGGCAACGGCATCGGCCTCGTCAGGATTGGAAAGGAAGTCGACGACAAATTGGGGAGTGCGGCACCCTACGTTTCCGTGACACGACGAGTCGGCCCCAGCAGCAAGGAGGAACTTGACAGACGAAGAGAAGCCATCACGATTGGCGAGGGACAGCGGGGTGTCACCACCAGAGTCCTTCGCATCCAGTGCTGCGCCTGCGTCGAGCAAAAGGCGCATGACTTCGGAACGGGCAGATGAAGAGGACCGACAAAATGCAACGATGTGGAGGGGCTGTCGGCCTTTGTTGTCGCGTGCATGCACGTTTGCTCCGAGGTCGATAAGCAAGCGAATCATGGGAAGGCTGGCCCATCCAGCTGCATAGTGTAATCGCGTCATGCCTGTGTTGGTGCTGGTGTCTTCGACGTCTCCCCCAGCGGCTAACATAGCCCTGAGATCGCTGAGGTCATCGCGTTCGAGAGCAGGAGTATCCATGGCAGTGGGAGTGGGCGGTGGATGATGGGAGTGCAGCAGGATACGATCGTCGCGAGTGGTTGGAGGTTGAAGGCTGAGAGCGCTGCGTGCAGAGAGCCGGCCACGTTGCAAACGAACTCGGCTCTGTGCGCGGGCCCTCGCATTCCGCATTCATCCAGTCTCACGACGGGAGCGATTTGAGAAGCTGAGGCTGAAATATCGAGGTGCCGTACTCTCGAGTTGACATGAATCAATGCGAGTAGGAATAATTCCCTCTGAACATTAATGCAAATGAGCGTCGCGAGCTGCAGCTTCAGGGCTTCACTAGTAATTAAGTACTTTGACTTTGAGGTCAAGCGAGATGGCTGTCAACAAATGCACTGCCGCATACGCGCCGTGGCGAGTATACCGACAGCGAGGCACGAATATCCACCACGACCGTCCGCCTGCGACACGAGAACCGAAGTTATATCGATCAGTACCCACCTGCGAAACCCGCGTATCTCAGCCATGTTCAGTACAAACACCCCGCCCAACGCAGCGACGCTGCGCCAGTGGTACGACTCGATCACCCATTCACTCGATTAACTAGCTTTCCAACAGCGGCGCCAGTTCTCCTTGATGCGACGCCTGTGAGGGACGGTTTTGGGTCCTCTCCAGCGATATTCAAGGTACGCTGCTCCCCCGCCATCGTTGTGCCACGCTCTTAATATCGCGATAAACACGCAAGACGCCTGCAGAAGGATCGACGCTCGGAACTATCTCCGTTGGCGTACTGGTCACTGATATCCACACCAGTATCCACGTCCTGGACTGCGAATTTGTCGCCCACCTTGGCGGTCGCGGCACGCACTTGGCAGAGAAGCGTGGGGTACTCGTAACACTAGGGGTATATTGCACTTAAGAATATGTGATGGACTGCGATAATAATTGCTTACGAAGGAAGAAGAAGTGACGCGACTACCGCTACTCAAGAAATGGGATCTCGAGCACAACGAGAAGATGACGGGCCTACCACTCCTCCCGCGTCCCGTGAAAGTACAGGGTGGAAGTGGGCCTCATCCCGTGCGTACTCCTGGTTTGAAACATCCTCGGGAACTGATACTGAAAACTTCCCTCAGGTCTCTACAATCGCGCTATCACACTCCCTCACATCTCGCAATTGGTCTCGCCGACGGCACCGTGCTACTGTACCAGCACCTCGACCAATCCCTCTTCGCGGGCTCCAACCGCCTTACATCTCTCGCCAAGCCCAAAATCATCCTCGATTCCGCTACGGAGCCCATCACAAGACTCGGATTCCGCGAACCAGACGAGAGGCCGGATGAGGACGAGGACGAGGACGAGGACCTGCATCTGTTCATCGTGACCACCGACCGCGTCCTCGTGTACCTGGCATCGGGTAAAGAGAGCGGCGGAACACCCGCAGTGATAGACGAGGTGGGAGCCGGACTTGGGTGTGCGGTGATGGACCAGCGCGCGAGGGAGATAGTCACTGGACCGGACGACGCGATTAACGTGCGTGGGCTGGAGGAACGCGGGGCGTGCTTTGCTATCGAATGTGCGTCGTGTCGTTTCACTACACCTCTCCTGCTGTCAATCTTTGCTCACTATCGCGCGTTTGAAGGGCCCAAGATCTCGATCAGAGCATACGGCGTCTACCTCACCGTCGTGTTGCTCCCGTCGCTTACATCCAACTCGGGCACGGTTCGCAACGCCATCGGGCGCGTACCGAATCCCATGTTCTCGATGTCGAAGATCTTTACTTTGCTCACGTCGACGTCTACTTGCGTCGCAGCCAAGTTTATTGCGTATCCGGAGGTGTGCAAAGAGGGCGTCCGGGATGTCGTGAGCGCGGGATGAAATATTTGTCCTGTGTAACGATGGAGCTGAAGGCACGGCAACTTCAGGCACTGTCTGCTGCCGACTCTTTATATTTCGCCGCATACTTCGCCATGCATGCGTTATTCACTCAAGCTCACGGATTTCACACTCACCTCGTCTGACTTTCTTGCTCGTTGTCGCACTTTGCTCGTGGTTTGGTACACGGTGGGCGCGATCTCTGGACTGGCCGTCGCTCTTGCATAATGCTCTACCTGCCCAGGTCTTGATGAGAACAAGCTGAGACAAAAGCTACCTAAATTGACGCAAGTCCGCTGCCATGAACCCGCACATGTTCGCACCCGCGGAGATATTTCGACGATCATACGTGGCAAGGTTCCGCGGGAAGGCTTAGCTCAATTTGCAAGACGGTAAACTTTTTCCGTCCTTGGAGCACCGTAAACGCATAGATCGCTGAACGGGTAAATACTTCTACTTTTGGTGCTCGTCTTTGGCTCGTCTGGCTAGTTCGCGTTCATCCTTTCTTGGTCGTGCAGTGCTTAGCGAGCGCCAAACCCATGAATGTACTCTACAAATGCGCTTGCTTACGGCTCCTTGCGCTCAGGCGACTTGAATACTCATTAACATGTCCATCCCAACCCCTTCAGCTCAAGTCCGCTGCGGGGGGCTTGTGATCGGCCCATCTCGAAGCCGATCTTCTTACACACATTAAAACCAAGCCTCCGCCTTCAAGAACTGAGTAAGCCCGCCGGGACTTGGGTGCGTGGTGCCAGGCCAGCGCAGGACGATCCGACCTTGGGCTCTTTACGGCTGTGGATCGGAGGACTGCCGTCCTTAGTGAGTGCACGTCGCTGCCCGAGGGAGATCGATGCGATGGGCCGCAATCGCGGCGGAACATGCCTTTCAATCGATTGTCCAGGTATATCTCTGTTCGCGCTCTCTATCACCGAGGGCTTCCTACAAAATCATTCATCCGGCCTGCTCGTCGGCACCGTGCAAGTGATCCAGTAACAGGCAATGTCGCGCTTACGAATATCGCAAAGTAACTAGGATGTACAACTCGTCATCGACGGACTGCGTAGGGGGAAGCGATCGCAAGTCTTGTAGGGCTGTGGACGAAGATCTCGTGACTCGGGCTCGTCGTCCACCTGGTACTTGTGACCGAGGGAATTAGCACTATAATCGCTGGCACTCTATGGCTGTCAAATATCGCCCTCGTGGAAACCCCGTTCCAGTGCGTGCACTTACAGATAATGATTCTCAAGGTGCTCGGCATTTGCTTGACATACTCGTCGACAAATGTGCGCCCGGCGCGAGTAACTAAGCTGAGGGATGTCGGCATCGAGGATATGCTCCACGTGATGACCAGCGGACCGGGCACCGGGGTTACTGGTGGCTCGGAATGAGGGATCAGGGCTCGGAAGGAGGACGATCAGGATGTGAGGGAGTCGGTATGACGGGCGCCGGGGTTGCTGGAAAGCGGGATGGAGAGCGATAGCTCCTTAAGGTTGTATCTCTTACGCGTGTCTCCGTTCGCTTGGTTCCACCAGTGGATATTTCGTGTACTCAATCCTTTTTTTCGCCAGAGAAAGAAGGAAAGCAAGCAAGCAAGAATGAAAGAGAGCATGCCTTTGCTACATATCACGAACCACCATCCTAAGATGCGCACGCCCGGCATAGGAATTGATCAGAGAAGATACGAATTAAGCGAGAAGGCCGCCTTCCAACATCGTTGACCTTGGGCATCGTCTGCAGCTCGCGTACAACATCTCCTGCGGTCGGGCGCGAAGATGGCTGTTTGTGGCAGCAGACTTTCATCAATCGCCACATCCGATCGTCCAGCCCCCTTGCGATTGCCACTTTGTCCGTCGGTTTAATAGGCAATTTCCCGGCCATAACCCAAGTCACTATGATCGCTGGTGCGGACTGGTGTGCGAACGGAACATTCTGTGTATAAACCTGTTCGGAGAGGCAAAGTCACATTAGCAAAAACACGCGGATGAGTACCAAGTGAGCCAGCAGACTTCGGTGATCACACACCCAAATGCAAACATGTCCGAACTGGTTGTGCGCTTCACTTCCGGTCCATCCGTAGGAACTTCCATAAGTTCCGGTGATTGCCACTCACATTGCCACCATAATTCCATGCACTTGAATAATTGGCCCTACTAGTGGTACCTTGTTGATTTCGAGTTTTCCGGAAGCAAGCCGGAAGTGCTCGGGCTTCGGGCCCGGGACTTTTCTATTCGTTTCTGTGTTCGTTTCCGCATGCCCGGCGCTGCGCGTGGGCCATTCTTTTATAATTTTTATTAGGTATTCTATTCAGATATTTTATGTAGCGCTTGCCCGCTTAGGGGCAAGCCTTTGTCTGCTTAAACGCGGTCTGTTTTGACATGGTCCCTCAGTGCTTCCCTCTATTTTCGGTTGCACTGAGGGTATGTCTCTTCTCTGGTTTGATACCTATCCAGTTTGCTTACTATCCTCTATAGCTTTACCTTGATTGTTTCTACAATAGGTACAGCTATATCAATATTAGTGCTTCCCTCTATTTTCAGTTGCGCTGAGGCTTTACCTTGATTGTTTCTACAATAGTTCTCACCCCGTGCGATCAGTTGCATTCATAGAAATCTATAGGTTATAGCCCTTTGTGTCACTACAATGTCCAACAAACCTTTCTCGACAGAGTCACTGTTGATCCCAAAGCTTCTCCCGGACGGCTTGAACTGGATTCTCTACAAGACCCAGCTTCTCTACACCCTCAAATTGAAAGGTTGTGCCGATCATGTAACCGACGCCAAGCTCTTGCCCCCTCCCGCCGTACTCCACATTCCTGCTGATGATAGCACCCCACTGTCCGAGACGCATGCCCAAGAGAATCGCAAGGCCAAGGCTGATCTCACTAAGTTCAACAAGAAGGCCGGGACTGCAAAGCTTCTCATCACTGGTACACTGCCGGAAGGTCTTCGTCTCTGTGTGATGGCCCATAAGACAGCCCTGAAGATGTGGGAGTTCTTGGTCAGAGAGTTCGAGAGTCGCACTATCCTTGCTAAGGTCCATGCACGCCGCCGCTTGACTGAACTTCGCTGCCCTGAGAAGGGGAATGTCCGTACTCACCTTGACGAGATGTTCCGGCTCACCCAGGAGCTTGCAGTGATGGTAGCACCTGTGGATGATGATGATCTAGTTACTATAATCCTCACCTCACTCCCCCTGTCATATAGTGTCATCCTTGACACCCTTTCTGGCATCTCTGAGCTCACGAACGCGAAGATTACGCCTGAGAAGGTGATCTCTGTTGCAATCGCACACTACGAACGAACAGTCTTAACTTCCAGCTCCGGAAAGCGCGCAGACATGTCATCGGCGGCTCTTACTACTTCGCAGACTCCGGTGAAGAAGAAGTTTGGGGGGAACTGTCACAACTGTGGGATCAAAGGTCATAAGAAGGCGGATTGTAGAAAAGAGGGGGGTGGAAAGGAGGGGCAGAACTCGGGTCAGCGTGGACAGAAGGGACAAGGTTCCTCCTCCGGCTCGAACGCCAAGTCACCTGCTACTGACTCTAAGACCACTGCCGCTGCTGCTTTTACCCAGTCCGAGGACCATGCCTTCACCATTCTCCTCCCTTCCCTTGCCGAATCCACCCCATCCGATGTCGATTCCGATGACTACGATGCGGATTTTGGCCCTCCGTCTGAAGACAACGATTTGTTCTTCAGTGACCCCGAGTCCGGCTGGGATAGCAACCTACCTTTGTTTGACGCTGAAAACTCGGATGCCATGCCTGCGTTGCTTGACTTGTCTGATAGCGACGACGAGGCAGATCCAGTCAGTTCTACTACTGAGAACGCGGATAGTGCCAGCAGTGACCTACCCACTGCCACTCGTGCCTTCGTGGCCACCACCCCACCTCCGGCAGGCTCTGTCCAGATTGATATATATGACTTGGGCGCGAGTGTACACCTCTCACCGTACTGTAGTGATTTTGTGACTTTCACGTCAATCCCACCTTGCAGGATCCACGCTGCTGGTGACCATACTTTCACGGCTGTTGGACGTGGCAATATGTATGTGGAGATCCCTCAAGAGGAGGGAGGTCGTCAGCATGTTCGTCTGCAGGGCGTTCTGTACGCACCCGACTTGGGATACAACCTGGTATCCATCTTGCGGGTTATGGCTGCTGGATACGCTGCTGTTTTCCAGGGCTTGCGGCTCATTATCTGCACACCAGCCAATGCTGTTCTGGGTTATGTACCTATGGTGAACGGGCTGTTCAAGGTCACGCATAGACCCAATGAGTACGTGAACGCAGCGACAGCTGAGAATGAAGACGTTGAACTTACGTTAATGGAGCTTCACTGCCGGCTCGGCCACATATCCCCTGATATCGTGTGTTGACTTGTCAACGAGGGCTTAGTCCACGGGATTACCTTGACGGACGGCGCAGCCGAGTTCTGCGAGTCGTGTGCACGTGCCAATCTGGTAGCGAAAGGTTTTCCCAAGGAACACTCAAGTGACCGGGCTTCCGCAATTGGTGAACTCATTCACTTGGACCTCTGGGGCCCGGCTCAGGTTGAATCCCTGGGAGGCAAGAAATACTATGTCAGCTTCATGGATGACCACTTGTGGCTCACCTTGCTCTATTTTGTGCATGAGAAATCCGAGGCATTCAAATGCTATAAGCAATATGAAGCCTGGCTCGCGAGGCAATTCTCGTCAAGCGTTAAAGTCCTACAGATGGATTGTGGTGGAGAATATATGAGTAATGAGTTCACAGCCCATTTGAAGGGCGCTGGGACTACTCAACGACTCACTGTGCACGATAGCCCATCCCAGAATGGCATTGCTGAATGCGTTAACCGCACCGTTGTCAGTCATGTGCGCGCCATGCTGCTCCACGCCCGCCTCCCGAAGAACCTATGGGCTGAGGCTGTCAACCATGCGACGTGGTTGAAAAATCGCGTATCTACACGTGCCCTACCTGATGGGATGATGCCGTTCGAGATTGCGACTGGCGAGAAACCGAATCTTGCGCAGTTGCCAGAGTTTGGGTGTGTGGTGTGGGTGAAAATCGAGGGGTGGGGAAAGCTTGAGGCATGCGCGGATGAAGGCCGTTGGGTGGGCTTTGATGGGGAATCGAAGGGGCACCGAGTATACTGGCCAAAGAAACACGCGGTCAGCATGGAACGGAATGTGATATTTAATCGTACTCACCTCGTATTGTTCACGCCTGGCAATGATTCCATTGCTGACGACGCCCCCGTTCCTCCTGCTACCACCAGTGCTCTGCTCGAAGGGGTGCCAGGTGTTGTTAGCGAGCACACACCGACAGCAACTGTCAATCCCGTGATGCCTGCCCCAGCCAATCCCACGGTCCCTGCTCCAGCTCCAGCTCCAGCTCCCGTGCCCGTCGTTCCCACGCCTGCTCCCACTGTTTGCGAGTCGTTTAGTCTTGAGGGTGGCATTCACAAGAGCCTGTGCAAGCGCCAGGCGTCGTTGTATGTGCAGAGGATCCAGTCGGGTCAGGGTAGCGCACAAGGTTCAATGACCAAAGGTGTGATGCATGGTCAAGCACTGCCACCTGGACTGCCACTTGCATCCAGGTGTGGCAAAGGTTCCGCTAATGCCATTGAAGTATTTGCTGCGTCCACACTCTCGGACAACGACTTTGTTTGCGTCAACACTGACACCGCCTCCTCTGACACCTCTGACGACATCCCCTTTGACGATGACGACCCTTACACCATCTCTGACAAGGAGTGGATTTTTCTGGCAGCTAATCCGAGTGAAGATGAACCGCACATGCTGAAAGAGGCCATGAGTGGTCCAGACTCGGACCTCTGGCGTGTCGCTATCCAGGCCGAGTTGGACCAGCTCAAGGTGCTTGATACGTGGACACTCGTGGAACGCCCGCTGGAGAAAAATATCGTCAGCTGCAAGTGGGTTTTCAAACACAAATGGGATGTGCAAGGCAACGTGTTACGTTGCGCATTACAAGGCCCGTCTTGTCGCTCAAGGCTTCAGCCAAATCGAGGGTGTCGATTACAACGACATGTTTTCCCCCACTGTCAAACCCGCATCCCTCCGTGCCATCCTCGTACTCGCCGCCAAGAACGACTGGGAGATCCACCAGGTGGATGTCAAGTCCGCATACCTCAACGGCAAGCTCGATGAGGAGATCTTCATGCAACAACCACCCAGTTTCTCCATGCCTGGGACTGACGGGCAAGTCTGCCGGCTCAACAAGACGTTGTACGGCCTGAAGCAGTCGGGGTGTATGTGGTACCAGATGCTTGCAGCCGCCCTCACGGACCTTGCGTTCGCACGTGCATCGTTTGACCACACTGTCTTTCTCTATCGTCACAGCGACGATCACACTGTTGTGGGTGCTCATGTGGACGATCTGACAGTAACGTCCTCATCTACACCGCTGATGATTAATTTTAAAGAACACTTTGGCACTCGTTTTGAGATCGAGGATCTCGGCGAGTTGCATTGGCTTCTTGGTATGGAGATTCGCCGCAACCGTCTTACTTGTACAATCTCCCTCTGCCAGTCCGCGTATATCAAGTCCATTGCCAAAAAGTTCAACCTCCTTGATGCTCCCCCGCTTTCCATGCCTCTCGATCTGTCGGCCACGCTTTCTAAGCACCAGGTGCCGTCTACGCCCAAGGAGTGGGAGGCCATGAAAGATATTCCGTATAGGGAGGTCATCGGGGCATTGAATTATGCGCAGGTATCTATGAGGCCAGATATCGCTTTTGCGGTATCAGTTCTCTCTCAGTTCATGTCTAACCCCGGGTGCCCGCACTGGGAGGCCGCAAAGCGTGTTGTACGTTATCTCGTCGGCACTTGCAACCTTCAGCTCATCCTCGGAGGTGAGGACAACGGTCTCATCGCGTACTCAGACGCCGACTGGGCTTTGCAGCCTCACCGTCACTCCATCTCCGGCTACGCCTTCCTCGTCTCTTGGTCCACCAAGAAGCAATCTTTGGTGGCTCTTTCGAGCACAGAAGCTGAGTACATTGCGCTCACACACGCTGCTAAGGAAGCTATGTGGCTTTGTGCTTTCCTTGGAGAACTGACCCAGCCGTTCACTCTTCCGACTCCTCTCTACTGCAACAACATGTCCGCGATCGCACTCTCGAAGGACTTGGCTTTCCACCCTCGCACCAAGCACATCTCCATTTGCCATCACTTCATTTGTAGCACCGTTGAGACTGGCACCATATCTGTCATCTATTGTCTGACTGCTGAACAAGTTGCCGACATTTTCACCAAGGCTCTTCCTTGCACTAAGCTCAAACCGTTCCGTCTCGCCCTTGGCCTCCACTCTCCGGCTTGAAGGGGTGTGTTGATTTCGAGTTTTCCAGAAGCAAGCCGGAAGTGCTTGGGCTTCGGGCCCAGGACTTTTCTATTCATTTCTGTGTTTGTTTCCGCATGCCCGGCACTGCGCATGGGCCATTCTTTTATAATTTTTATTAGGTATTCTATTCAGATATTTTATGTAGCGCTTGCCCGCTTAGGGGCAAGCCTCTGTCTGCTTAAACGCGGTCTGTTTTGACATGGTCCCTCAGTGCTTCCCTCTATTTTCGGTCGCGCTGAGGGTATGTCTCTTCTCTGGTTTGATACCTATCCAGTTTGCTTACTATCCTCTATAGCTTTACCTTGATTGTTTCTACAATAGGTACAGCTATATCAATATTAGTGCTTCCCTCTATTTTCGGTTGTGCTGAGGCTTTACCTTGATTGTTTCTACAATAGTTCTCACCCCACGCAATCAGTTGCATTCATAAAAATCTATATACCTCCAGGACCCTGGAAAGCCCCAATGTATGTCCGATCCAAAAAAGGAAAAAATCAGCACCAAATAAAGCCAAATTTCGACTCAGGGGCACATAACATTAGCCAATTTCCTAAATTTAGTCCTTAGACATTATCAACTTTTTATCTGAATTTTTGTCATTTTTGGATCATACATTGCTCCAGACTAACATTTTTTTGTTTTTTTGGGATTTTTCCCCCTATTTCCAAGCATTTTAGACTTTCTGGCACAAGACATGGACTATTTTTGCCCACTTTAGTCCTCATACTTCAGCCCAAAATTGCGCTGTTTTTAGACTTTCCAGCATATAATATAGCATTCAGATTTTTTCCCCAAAATTAGTAGATCTGGCAGATATGATTTCCTAGGGCTTTCCAGGGTCCTATACCTCCCTCAACAAGTCCATGTGCCAAGCCAAAATCTGCAATGCATGCATCACCTTTGTGTGTAATGAGGATGTTTGCCTACATCAGCTGGCTGGTTGCAGAATGCACACTTATTCTTAATACATCTTCTTCTGGGGCATCATGACAAGTACACTTCATCGCAACCTTATACTTTCCCCAGAGCAACCCCTTGTCACAACCTTGATATGCTGCACACCAACTCCAGGCCTCCACTCTGCTCCTACCCAATTCCGGACTCCGGACTAGGTGCAGCCACCATCACTCTGAGGGCCTCCACACCACTCCATGCCCCTCCTCACCCTCTGGAGTGTCCAGAGTTTGTCCTATTTCTCCAACTGGCCTTGGACTAGTACTCCCTGTGTGCAGGCTTCTGCCTGAACCCCTTCCCATTGTTCCTTTGCTTCTTTCCCTTGTGTCCATACATTCCTGGTGTCTCCATTCATTAGTTTTCACACTCCTATTTCCACCCTTCATGTATATGTTGGATATGCAGTTTCACATGTGGTGGCTTGCAGTTCTTATGTAAGCATTTGATTGATTTAAATTTTCATCTATATGCCTGTATGCTCTTCACGCATTTACAACGAGCATACAGTCACTCAGGCTAAACACGAATACATTTTGTCTTATTTGTCCAACCACTGTCACCCAAATTTCAACATAAATGCATCACAGGTGGCTCCCGCTCACCACTGCCTGACAGTGGTCGATCCACTTTGATTTGTCATCAGGATTCACCATCTCAACTAGATCAACAGTCGTCATGTTTCTTGGACAATCAAAGCCCCACAACGATTGGTGGGCCACTGCTGAAGTCCTTGCCTCGCCTGAGGCATTGTATTGGCACTTACTGCACCCAATTGCCATCAAAGTCAGCTGTGCAAGCATCAATGAGTGGGCTGGAGATCCAGGCCAGAGCACCTAGGGTAGAGCCACACCATGCAACACCACTGTGAGCCAGAAGTGGACCGAGGTCCTGCTGGAGTGAATGCTGGAATGTATGGGATAGGGGAGGGCAAGGGAAGTGGCTGCAAGCCAGGTTTTGGAAGGAGAACATTTGGGTACAAGTGTCACATGGCAACAGCTTGTTTTTGTGTATGTGTTTCAATTTGTCATGCTGTTCTCAAGGCAAACGGGTAGCCTGTTGACACTGCCCATTATCATCTTGTCCATCAACATCTCCGAGTGTTCATCAACACACTCACATTTGGCCATTGTTTTTACAATGACCCTGGGGCAGCAGTGCACAATCTGCAGCTGCATGTCTGTCATCAAGCCCTCGACATCCGCCTTCAATTTCTACTATCAGTTGACAGTCAGGCCACCAACATCTACTGTGACAGGTGATCACGTTGATCATGTTGTGCACTGGAGGGACTGTGAGAGCCCTGCCAGAGGGAATGTAGCACTGGGTGATGGGTAACTCCAGGGCTGTAGGATGGATTTAGGTTAGGATGGCTCAGTGTGAGTGCCAGGCAGGCAGGCACCATCGACTCAGTGGCCTGTCGGTTTTGTTTGAGGCATTGCGCCAGGTTTTGGGCACTGTTTGGGCAGCTGTGATGCTAGCCTGTGGTTCTTGTTGGGCAACACTCAATGTGCCCATTGGCACCAGTTTCATTGCATTTCCACACTGTTTTCAAGCACTCGCCAATGTGCTCACATAGGACCCTGGAAAGCCCTAGGAAATGTGATATGCTGGATCTCCTAATTTTGGGGAAAAAATCTAGATGTCTGGTGCTGGAAAGTCTAAAAATGGTGCAATTTTGGGCAGAGGTATGAGGACTAGGATGGGCAAAAACCACCTATGTCATATGCCTGAAGGTCTAAAATGCTTGGAAATTGGGGAAAAAATCCTAAAAATGAAAAAAGGTTAGTCTGGAGCAATGTATGATCCCAAAATGACAAAAATTTGCACAAAAAATTGACAATGTCTGAGGACTAAATTTAGGAAATTGGCTAATGTTATGTGCCCCTGAGTCGAAATTTGGCTTTATTTACCTCCAAAATTTTTGATTTCCGGATCGGACATATATTAGGGCTTTCAAGGGTCCTGCTCACATTCAATTTATTTTCAGCATTCACGGTCACGTTCTACTTATGATTTTCACCTCATCAACCCCGCCTTGACTGCCAATACTCTTGACGTCGCATTTGTTGAGTTTACAACTTAACACCTATAGCTTCTAATAATTCTCCTTCTGGATTCATTTTTCCTTATGGAGATTCTCTTCTATTATCCGGTTTGCTTAGCATTCCATTCATTCCTTATCATCTATTCTTAGAGTGGATCACTCATCATTTGTTTGGCATCAGTCATCCACTGATCATGCCATATTGCATCATCTCTTATCGATCTGATCCATCTCTTCTTTCTTTCTATGATATAAGGGCTTCATCACACACCTCTGCTCTCCAGTCACTCTAATTCTCTCGTGTCTGGAAGATTCTTACCTTCACTCTGCTTAGGAATCTTCTGTTCTCCAATAACATATCAGTTTGTCGGCATTGGGCACAGTTCTACACCCTTGCGAGTCTGTGTTGCACTTGTTCTGTGCATGACAGCCATTCTTTGAGGACTTACACTTTCTCAGCCTCGATTTTCCCTATCCCCAAGGCAACTTTTCATTGTCCGGTCGCTGTAAGCCATCATTCAAGACAATGCCAGCTTCATTTCACATTTTCTTGACAATCTCGTATGCAATGCCATTTTCTCGCATTCATGTCATCTGTCCTGTGCCTGATGCATCCACTCCATCCCCATCGTTTCCATGTGCCAGCTGGGCATGCATGAGGATCATCAAGTTGTTTTTGACTGCCTACACGGCTTTTTTGTTTTCATTTTTGTTGGTACTTGCACATTCAGCCTGTTACTGTGCGCAGACCTTTTTATCAGGTACTTTCACCTGATCTCACTGTTTTTCATCCCATTTTGTTCCAGGGGGTGTTTCCCATAGCCCAAGGGGGTGCATGTCCTTTTCCCATATCTTCTACCCCATTCCTCACTGTTTCACCGTGCATTCACAGAGGGGGTGTGTTAGGACCCCTGAAAGCCCTAATATATGTCCAATCCAAAAACGGAAAAAATCAGCACCAAATAAAGCCAAATTTCAGCTCAGGGGCATATAACATTAGACAATTTTTGAAAATTAGTCCTCAGACATTGTCAACTTTTTGTCCAAATTTTTGGAGTTTTGGGATTGGACATTGCTCCAGACTACCCTTTTTTTGTTTTTTTGGGATTTTTTCCCCCATTTCCAAGCATTTTAGACTTTCTGGCATAAGACATACACATTTTTGCCCAAATTGGTCCTCAGACCTCTGCCCAAAATTGCACCATTTTTAGACTTTCCAGCATATAACATCCAGAATTTTTCCCCAAAATTAGGAGATCTAGCATATAACATTTCTTAGGGCTTTCCAGGGTCCTGGTGTGTTGGATATGCAGTTTCACATGTGGTGGCTTGCAGTTCTTATGTAAGTGTTTGATTGATTTAAATTTTTGTCTATATGCCTGCATGCTCTTCACGCGTTTACAACAAGTGTACAGTCACTCAGGCTAAACGTGAATACATCTTGTCTTATTCATCCAACCACTGTCACCTGAATTTCAACAGTATATATACCAGCTGCCCCCTTAGGGGTGCAGCAGAGTTAGTATCTCATCTTTTCCCCCATTTGTCCTGCTCAGCCGCAGCTCCTAAGTTCCTGTCTCCATTCCTGTCAACTCCAGAAGTCAGATGTCCTATTCTGTGTGTCTGAACCCTTAGGATCCTCCATTCCTGCTCGGACCCTTTCTGGACCCTTTGTAACGGTAGGGTGATCAGCTCACTGGCTGACAAGAATAAATGGTGTACGAAGGGTGAGGACTGGAGTTGTATAGTGATATGGAACATGAGGTCCTTGGCAATGGGGTTGGCGGAGATCACTTGGATGATAGGAGCAATGGTAGAAGAGGAATCACTACTCAAGGCAAGCAGATCAGTCAAGGTGAGAGTGATAGGAAGAGCTATGATTGTGATGGGGGAGAATACAAGAGGCTGCTTGGGGGAAATCCCTCTGAGCAGCTCTCCTTTTTATATACATGCATGAGGAGCTATTATTAGTATCTATTGTACACCAGACCATCCATTCCTTGTGCTGTATCTCTGCTACTCTTGGAATGGTCTCTTTGTAGCATAATCTCTTCACGGAATAATCCCTTCTTGGATTGTGGAGTGAGAACCTTGGCTTCTCAGTCTGGACTAAAAGGTACATCCTTTTCCGGATCCTTCCAACCTAAGGTTCATCCGAATCAGATGGAGACTTGTACTCATCAGAGTGGAGTGGGAATTCTCATTCATACTAGTTCCAATATGTCTTTTGGTTCCCATCAATGTATTTCTTGGATAACCAGGGAGGTGGAGAGTTATTGAATTGGCAGATGCAAACATTATACACATATGTTATGTGTTAGCGTACCACCGTTTCGGACTTGCACAACTCTGACACCCTTGCCAACATTCACCAAAACCACCCCTTCCCAATGGCTGTGTGCCTAGCCTCACAACCCCAGATAAGTCAGCTGAAGGTTCATATCCAGATACTAAGCACAGCTGGTGAAACATGATGGGTACTTCATGTGAGAAAAGTGCTTCCTAAATAAACTCAATATAAGCAGCAACAAAAAAAACACTCCTGAGCTCTCACCAGTTGTAGACAACACATCATTGCCCTGAAATTTTGTCCATATGAAGTGCTTGTTGGGGGCTGCCAAGATGTATAAGTTAGCAATAGGATAGTATGCTAAGTCTGATGACATACAGTTGCTCCAGCATTCATCAATAATTTGACAGCGGTGATATTACCACAAGACAATGCATATTTAAGAGGTTTGGGATTATCAAGACCTCTCCCTGCCACGAGAAGTGCGGTTATGATGGGTTGTATCTCATTCCCAGAACCATACAACCCACAGCCTGCCACATGATGCAATGGCTGTGCACCCTGAGCGTCAAGAGCTCTGGGATTCGCACCTACTTTGAGCAGCAATAGCACTGCGGAGGAGGCACCAAGGGAGGCAGCACAATGCAGGGGCGTTGACCCATTATTGTTGGCAGTGTTAACATCCACACTCGCACCGAGCAAGGAAGCCACCGCTCTACTGCCATCGGGATGACGCATCAGTACCAAGGCGTTATGGAGTGGGCTAGTTCCGTCGCGAGCTCTCTCAAGTGGGCTGGCTCCCTTCCCGAGCAGGAGCTGTACAGCAGATGCTGAGCCTCCCTCGGTCGCATAGTGAAGGGGTGCATCGCCGTGAGCATCTGCTGCGTCCACATCGGCACCAGCATCGCAGAGCGCATGGACTGCCTCTTCACCATCTGGATGGTCCATCAAGGTCGCCGCAAAGTGAAGAGGTGTGCACTCGCGCCTCCCCGCAAGGTTCAGGTTAGCCCCGGCATCGAGCAGTGCCTTGACGGCAGCAGGAGACCCAAGCCAAGCAGCACGGTCGAGCAAGGTGTGGCCATCACTATCTGGTGCACCGCCTTCGAGTCGCAACAGAGCGGCAACAGCATCGGCTTTGTCGGGATTGGAAAGGAAATCGACGATGAATTGAGGAGTGCGGCACCCCACGTTTCCGTGACGCGCCGGGTCGGCCCCAGCAGCAAGGAGGAACTTGACAGATGAAGAGAGGCCAGCATGACTGGCGAGAGACAGCGGGGTGTCGCCACGAGAATCCGTCGCATCCAGCTCTGCGCCTGCGTCGAGCAAAAGGCGCATGACTTCAGAACGGCCAGAAGAAAAGGTCTGGCGAAGTGCAGCGAGATGGAGAGGCTGTCGACCGTCGTTGTCCCGTGCGTGCACGTTTGCCTTGAGTTCGATAAGCAAGCGGACCATGGGAAGGCTAGCCCATCCGGCTGCATAATGCAATCGCGTCTTGCCTGCGCTGTCGACGTCTTCGACGTCTCCCCCAGCAGCTAACATAGCCTTGAGATCGCTGAGGTCATCGTGTTTGAAAGCAGGAGTGTTCATGGCGGCGGGAGTGGGCGGCGAACAGAGGATCGTGGTTGAAGTTTGAGAGCGCTGTCACCGTGCTGTGTGTAGAGAGCCACGTTGCAAACAAAGGCTCTCGTATTCTGCATTTGTTTAGTTTCGCCGTCGGGGAGATTTGAGATGCTGAGGTTGAAATATTGAATCTGAGGAGCTCGAGCCGCATTCTCGAACTGCCATGAATCAACGTGAATAGAAATAATGCAAAGAATATTTCCTTCAGACGTTGATGCAAAGGAGTACCGAAGGCACAGTTCAGAGCCTCATGCTTCATGAAGGTCAAACGAAATCGCAGCGCGATGATATGTACTTACCAACAAATGCACTGCCACATACGCGACGCCGTCGCAAGTATCATACTGCCTCCTGCCACCGTCAACGTTAACAGCCCGCCGAGGTGCAGCGATATTCATCTCGACTGCCCTCCTGCGACACGAGAACTATAGAACCCGCATATCCAAGTCATGGCCGCTACAAACACCCCGCCCAATGCTGCGCCAGCGGTACGATTCTGTCATCTTGAGCATCTTCATTCACTTGACTAATCGACTTTGCAACAGTGGCGCCAGTTCTCCTTCTTTGATGCAGCGCCTGTGAGGGACGTTCATGATCTTGGAGCTTCGCCAGAGGTATTCAAGGTACGATGCTTTCTCAAGAAATACCCATCTCTTTGTCGTGGACTTAATTTTGTGATAACACGCAAGACGCCTGCCGAAATATCGACGCTCGGAACGACCTCCGTTGGCGTGCTGGTCGCTGACATCCACGGCAGTATTCATGTTCTCGACCGCGAGTTTGTCGCTACTCGGAGTTGGGTTGCGCATGCCGGCGGTCGCGTCACGCACTTGGCAGAGAAGCGCGGTATACTCGTGACATTAGGGGTATGTTCCTCTGGAGAGTTGGTGATGGGCTGCGATAATAATTACTTACGAAGGAAGAAGAAGCGACGCGATTACCGCTGCTCAAGATATGGGATCTCGAGCACAACGACAAGAAGACCGGTTTACCACTTCTCCTACGTTCCGTCAAAGTGCAGCATGGAAGCCGACCTCACCCCGTGCGCATTCCTAGTTTAAACATCCCCGAGAGCTGGTATTGACAAATATACGAAACTGTTGTCTAGGTGTCCACGATCGCACTATCACACTCCCTCTCACATCTGGCGATAGGTCTCGCCGACGGTGCCGTACTACTATACCGGCACCTCGACCAATCTCTCTTCGCTGGCTCCAACAGCCTTACGTCCCTCCCCAAGCCAAAAATCATCCTAGACTCTGCAACAGAACCCATCACAGGACTCGGTTTCCGCGAACCAGACGAGGAGAAGCTGGATAAGGACAAAGACAAGGATTTGCACTTGTTCATTGTCACGACCAACCGCGTCCTCGTATACCTGGCATCGGGAAAAGGGAGCGGGGGCACACCTGCAGTGATAGACGAGGTGGGGGCCGGGCTCGGGTGCGCGGTGATGGACCAGCGCGCGAGGGAGATGGTCGTCGGGCGGGACGACGCGATTTATATGTGTGGGCCGGAGGGACGCGGGGCGTGCTTTGCCATTGAGTGTGCGTCGCTTTCACTGCACATTACATACTATCTATTCTTACCCGCGTTCGTGCTCTTGAACAAAGGGCCCAAGGTCTCGATCAAAGCGTACGGCGTCTACCTTATCATCGTCTCGCCACCGTTCTTCCCTTCGTTCGCATCTAACTCGGCCACAGTCCGGAATGCCATCGCGCGCGCGCCGAATCCCACGGCGGCGACACAAGTCGACGTGGGCAAGGTGACGATCTTCGATATCGAGAACAAATTTATTGCGTATTCGGAGACGTTCAAAGAGGGTGTGCGGGATGTTGTGTGCGCGTGGGGGGAGATCTTTGTCCTGTGCAATGACGGGTCGGTATGTACGACTCCTTATTCTCTCTCTTTGCGTAAGCGGCTCGATGATTAATTTGATGCTGGCGTCTTAGCTCTCTCGTCTGGAGGAGAAACCCACGACGGAAAAGCTGGACATGTTCTTTCGGAAGTCACTCTACCTTCTCGCCGTCAACCTCGCTCGATCCCAGGGCGTCGAAGAAGCAGGCATTGCGGAGATCTATCGAAGATATGGAGATCATCTGTATGCCAAGGGGGATTACGACGGGGCAATGCAGCAGTTTGTCAAGACTCTGGGGCATCTCCAGCCGAGTTATGTTATTCGGAAGGTGGGCGCCTCCATACCGCTGAGAGCGTTGATGTTTAATACTGACTTCCTTGCAGTTCCTCGACGCACAAAGGATCCACAATCTCACGACCTACCTCCAAGTCCTCCACGCCCAGGGCTTCGCGAACGCCGACCACACCACGCTCCTCCTCAACACGTACACTAAGCTGAAAGACGTCGCCCGCCTCGATAGCTTCATCAAAGACGAGTCACATCAAGACCGAGATGAGCTGCCTTTCGACCTCGATACAGCTATTCGGGTGTGTCGCCAGGCGGGGTACTTCGAGCATGCGGTGTATTTGGCGAAAAAGTACCAGCGGCACGAGGACTACCTGAGGATACAGCTGGATGATACGGGGAACTATAAGGATGCGCTGACGTATTTGAGAGAGATGGGGCCCGAAGCGGTGAGATCCTCCCCTTTCACATACTGGCTTTTCGTATGCTTGAGAAGCTGACGACTGAGATTTAACGTTCATTTAATCTGGCCAGGCTGAGAAGAACTTGGCGAAATACGGGCGGGCGATGCTCCAAAGCCTACCAGACGAGACGACGCAGCTGTTGATCGATCTATGTTCTGGGTCGCTGTTGCTTGATAAATCAGAACCGGATGAGTCAAATGGGTCGGGTGGTCAAGTTGCTGTGCGGCCTGCGTCTGCGCTGCCGTCGTATCTGGCGTATCTGCCTTATAGTCGGCTTGGGCTAAACGGCGGCGGGGCGGGGGACCTCGTCCCGCCATCACCACTGCCGAATAATAATTCCAATAATGCTAACGCTGGCGCCAACGCTAGTGCCGGCGCGAATAACGCGGAGTCGGGTCGGCCGTCGCCGCACCGGCGATCGAGCACACATCACGAAGGCTCAGGCGCCGGTGCACGCAATAGTAATGCCACTGACCCACCGCCGACTCCACCGCTCATCGAGTCGCTCAGCGTGTCGAAACTGCACAAGCCGCCGTCACCGCGGCAGTATTTTGCCCATTTCTTGGATCATCCGAAGTTGTTTGTGGAGTTTTTGGAAAGGGTTGCGTGGAATCGGTGGGGTCAGCGTGTGGAAGGGGGCGGTGCAGGCGCAGAGGGAGGGGGCGCAGTACCGCGGCATCCGCTGGTGGATGAGTATACGGACAAAAGGGATCAAGCGGCTACGTGGAACACGCTGCTCGAGCTGTACCTTTTGTTGTCTTCGTCTGAGGGCGATGCGGCGTTGACGGCGGTGATGCACGAGAAGGCGTTGCAGCTGTTGAAACAGCCTGATACCCTACCGTACGATCCCACGCATGCGCTCATCGTGTGCTCGACGCGGTCATTCACGGAGGGTCTTGTGCTGCTGTGGGAGAACATGGGCATGTACGAAGATGTTCTGCGGTTCTGGATGGACAAGGAGAGCGAGGGCGCTTCCGATAGTGCCTCCGACAACGCCAACGCCAATGCCGACTCGCCCTCCCAGCGGGTCCTGCATTTCTTGACTCTGTACGGACCCCACCACCCACACCTGTACCCTCTCGTGCTGCGGTTCTTCACTTCAACGCCGGCGCTGCTGACGCGACACACGACGGACGTGGAGGAGATATTGGCGCATATTGATAAGGAGGGTATCATGCCGCCGCTCGGGGTCATCCAACTCCTCAGCCGGAACGGCGTGGCGAGCGTGGGGCTGGTGAAAGAGTGGTTGATGAGGCATATTGCGGAGTCCAAGTCGAACATTGACGCGGTGCGTCGTCTTTTCATTTCCATTCTCACCGAACAACCCCTCGAACTTACGATGAATTTATTTGTGATACTGGGTTATGGCTAATCAGGATCGACAACTCATCGATGCGTATCGCACCGAGACGAAGGCAAAATTGGAGGAGATTGCCGAGCTGACAGATCCCGATCGCCCTCGGGTATTCCACGTCACCCGATGCTCGGCGTGTGGTGGCCAGCTCGACTTGCCCAGTGTCCATTTCATGTGCAAGCATAGCTATCACCAGAGGTACGCAACAAGATCCCCACCCGCCTCCCTTGCCTCCGTTTACTCATTTCATTTCTATATCTCAAATCTAGATGTCTTGCGGACCACGAGACGGACTGTCCAAACTGCGCACAGTCTCACGGGCTTACACGGGAGATCATCCTTGAGAATGAGCGCTTTGCCCACGAACCGGATTTGTTCCTGGCAGATGTCGAAGGGGCGGGTTTCTCTGCGATCGCGTCGGCGTTTAGTAGGACGGGGCTTTTTACTACCACGGTGTAATTTACAGCCGGGGGTATCGATAATCTAATTCGAGGATTTAGGGATGAAGGGAGTACAGCGTTGCAATCCCAAAGACTCTAACAACCACCCCGAAGAGCCACGATGTTTCGCAGCGGTCTTTTAGTAATACGGATCAGCCATCGGCGGCTTGTAAAGATTTTAGGCCGGCAGTAATAGGTACCACACCAAGATTTGTTCCACATATGGCTCGTCGAGATGTGCCGCCACGGTTGTGTAGTGTAGTTGGTTATCACACCAGATTCTGATGTTCAAAATTCTGGTGACCTCGGTTCGAATCCGGGCACGACCTTTTGCTCCTCTTCCACCACACCGTCCGGCTCGTTGGCATAGGGTTTACAGCCTCCTTTCAGAGTTCGCTGGGCGCCCAAGTTTTTTTCGATTAAAGCGTAAAATTCACCTCAAGCTTGCTCTGCACAGTTTCTTGAGCTCGAAGCGCCGCGCGTAACTTGAACCTTGCGTCATGTCAATTGACCTTGATTGGGCATCTCTGTCGCCCATATTTTGCGACAGGCTCGTCTCTCTTCTGAACACCCATCTTTCCACTGCCAACCGCCCTTCGTTTATTGGGCCTATCAACGTCACATCTCTATCTCTGGGCTCGTCCTCACCGGACGTTGAAGTAGTCGATGTCCGTGATATCTACCGCGACTTCCTCGAGGACGACGAGTTATCGGACTCGGATGACTTTCCACCACCTGACTTGGCTCCAGAGGAGCGTATTGGAGCGCAGGAGTTGACAAGAGCAGCGGGACGGGATGGCTTTGAGTGGGTTCCGCAGCGGGAGGGCAGCCCTTTAGATGGCCCTGCACATCGTCAACTGCCCCGTCGGTATTCGCAGGATCCGTTTATTGGGACTGAGGATGGGCGGACAACTCCATCCAGTGCGTCGGGCGGCCCTCGTCTATTGCGGTCGGGATTATTACTATCTCATTCTATTCCGTCGCTTTCGCGTCCGCTCTCATTCACCCCGATGAACCGTTTATCGCCCTCTCCCGTCGCTCACACGTCCTCCCGCCCCCAATCCCAGACCTTCAGCTCATCCCTGGCCTCGGAATCCCACTCCCACCAATCCGATGTACCGCCCCCAGCTGCACCACCGCCAGTACCATTATCTTCTCTACCGCCGCCCCCAACCGATCTCCAAGTCCATTTGCGCATCGCATATACGTCCGACGTTCGGATCCGACTCACGACATCGCTCACAATCAATTACCCCTCGTCGATGTTTATGTCGCTCCCCGTGAGCCTCGCCATCACGGGCCTCGTATTCCGTGGCGAACTCGTCGTCGCGTACGAAGGATCTCGCAAACGCATCCATCTCTGTATTCTCGATGATCTCGACCACAATTGCCCTTTGCGGCCTGCGTCTGCGCCACTAGGTACCAGTGGCTCCGGTAGTGGTAGTGGAAATGCTGCTGCAGGCGAGGAGAATCCTCTGCCGGTTGGCAACCGGCTCTTGCCCACCATCCTTATCGAGTCGGAAATCGGCGCGGCGGATAAACATATGCTGAGGAATGTTTCACGAGTGGAGCGGTTCATCCAGGATGTGATGCGGAAGACGATCGAGGAGGAACTCGTGTTTCCTAATTTCCATACGCTGATCCTCCCCGAGTCTTCGGGGGATAACAACGTTGGTTAGGTCGGGGGCGACTCTTTTGAATACCTACCGTTAGTCTATAGCGTACGGCTTTTGCGAGCCTTGGAATAAACAATGCGCGTCGAACCGAGGTGCCGAGGGGACGGTTGGAGAAGGCTTTAGAGCTTGGTTGCGAAGCCCATACCCAGCACCTCTCGTTGGGCACCCATGAGCTCGTGTGGGGATTTGCTGGCTACAACAGCTCGAAAATTTTGAAGATCTAATCTACTTGTTCTCAACCGCCACTGCCAGAAAGCCAAGCAGATCGAAACGACGAAGCCTGCAAAACCCGAGTATCCAAATAAATAAGCAAAAACGCGAAGCACAGCGGCTTGGGTCACGAGCGTTACCCATTCGTACCATCTTTGCGGCTTGGGTTAGCTTGGGGGAGCTAGGGCTGAGGACTGAGGATTGGAACACTGAGAGACTATGGGGGGTCGCCATGCAGATATAGGGCAGTAATGGCCGAGCATGTAATTCATGTAGACCGATCCAAGTTATCACTATTAATTTTCTGGGGGCGATTGATCATCTTCTCGATATCTCCGCAAATAAAAATGTCGCAAGCTCGGGAGCCGTGCTACCCATGAAACGCTGGCGGGAGTAGTTCGTTGGAGGATTGTGGACAAGTGGCAGCGTGTCCATGCGTACCAGTGCGAGAGCTCATGCTTGGGGTTCTGGTTCGAGTCCGGCTGAGCGCGGGATTAGAGAGACTGACCTACCGTAGTCCAGTCCCCTCACCGAACCAACTTTCCCCCCTCGTCACAAAACAAGATTCTTTTCTCGTGTATCATGTTCACCCTTTCGAGCAGTCGCGGTAGAAGTGAGACGGAGATACCCGATAGCGATAGAAGTGGCGATTCAACTAGAGTAGCACTGAGCAGCCTGGTCGGAACGCTTATAAGGCGTTCACTAATACCAAATATCACTTGTGTCCCAGTTCGAACAAGGAGCTTCGAACCTTTTCAGTATATGTGGGACGGCTTGGTTGAATCAAGAACTTTGAAGCTTGTCCAACGACGGGCGTGGCCGCTCAGGATAGTAGAAATGACCAGTTTGCAGGAGTTGTCGGTGCCGTGCATTTCGAGCAGAAACGTTGACAGAATGCTAATAGCATTCATATGAGACAGTACCAGTGCCATGCGAATATCGATCGGACAGTTCAGGCATCAGCAAAGCCACAATTATCAATCTCTATGTCCACAGGAAGGAGTCTAGGTAGAGTCCGTGACATATGTAGCGCGGACGAGCTCGAGCGCCTTGCGCACTACATCTCTATCAGATTCAAAGGTTAACTTTTCGACAACCTCCGTCTCCGAGAACCAGCAGCTCTGAAACCCTTCGCTCGCCGTCATCGTACCTTCCTGCTTCTCCCCAGTCACCTTGGCAATGAACCACCAAATCATCTTGTAGTTTTTGTCGGTACCACCGCCGACGTTCCTGAAGGTCATCGCAAATGGCTCCGTGAGCGGGAAGAGCTCGCGCCCATTTGCCGTGTCCTTGATGTCCTCGCCCGCCTGTGGTGCGCGCGTGTGCATCCGAACAGGGAGGAAGTCGCAGGGATAGCCCGTCTCCTCGTACGTCTCGCGGAGGGCGGTATGGTAAGGGTTTTCGGAGATGTCCTTGCGCCCCTTGGGGAGCAGATACTCGTCTTTCTGGGGGTGAAACAGGATGCAGACTTGGAGCGGCGAGTCAGGGCGGTCACGAGGTGGTTGAAAGAGAATTGCGCCAGCGCAGATGAGAAACTCGGGCGAAAAGAGCTGCAGCGTAGGGAATTTGGGTGCCGCCATGGATGCGTGCGCTCGCGCGATGAGAAAGCAGCTGCTCTCAAGCGCTTGGAAATTTCGACGATGGTGGAATAAAATCACCAAGTTGCTCAGCGCTCTCTTGGTTTGCCGCTGGCGTGGCCAAACAGAGACAAACTCATATCATAGCTTCCACCGTCAAGAGCCACATTCCTTGAAGTGAACACTCGCAACGAAATTACAGAACATGGAAAACCTGGAGCGAGTGGATATGTATGGATTTCTAAATATCCATCTTGCTAGTGGCTAAATTTCTCCTTTGATTCTGGCCGCAGGCAGCCCGTAACTTGCGGATTTTGCGACGCGCCCATGGACCACCTTCTCCTTTCTGAGCGCGAAGACCACTATCTAGCACATACGTACGAGGAGGGCAGCGCAAGGGAAAGGGGTGGCGATGGCGGCGGTAGGCTCCAGCTCGGAACATTACCCTGGCTGTCGTTGCTAAGAAGAAAAACCCCAAAAGTTCATGCTCTCGCTCAAGAATCCGGCGCTCAATCAGGCTCAGGTTCTCAGCGGCAACAGTATCCATATTCAGAAGCAGATTCAATAGCACCCCCCAAGCGCAAGTTCTCGCCTTTCTCTGAGAATGTTTTCTGGCATGCCTCGATGAGCTCTGCACCACCTGCGAATATAACTCCCGGTAGGGCTGCTACCATCTGCGCTACAAGCTCGAACTCCTGGAGAGGCTAGTCTGACTTCGAGGCTGTTAGGCCTTATACCCATCCTCGAAGAGGCTCTAAATAAGCTGAGTGTACGGAAGATCACAAAGCGCGCGGTACTGTGCAATCCAGCCACATGCCATGTCGCCACGGAAATATGTGCGTCATGCCTTGTACAAAACTCTTTCCCGTCTTTCAAAAGTTTATATTGTGGATGTTCAAGTTGATATGGGTTGGGGATGCGGGTCTGTTTTTGTCCCCGCCATCTTCGGGAGATTCAGAACTACGGGGGGCTAACTGTCTCGGTTGATGGTCTAGTTACCGAAATTTCCTGATGGCATGCACGGCTCTCTATGCTCAAACATCCCAGCCCCAATATGCTTCGCTCCTTCAAAATCCACCGCAGAATGAGCGCACGGATCCCAAATGTGTTGGTGGGCCTGGGGTACGCAACCTCCAGGGATGGATTGAACATGCTTGGCAACTCGGTAGGCATTTCTGTCTTTTCTTACTCAGCCCCTAAGTGGTGTAGCATGTGCTCTCAAATCAGTATTGACGATTGCTACTGCCTTGATATTTCTGCATTGCACAAGGCTACGATCCCCAAGGTTTTCAGGATCTCCGTGGTAAGCTCGTCGGCACACGCAAGTGGATTGGGACCGCAGGTATTTTCAATCCTATTTCCCGATCAACAAGTGGCATCGCTTTGCTAATTGTGATATACTTGACTCTATGCTAGAGCTTTGGGTGGCATTCTCCTCTCGAGGCATCCCGTGCGTAGTAGCGTCAAGTTTTGTTCCCATTGCTAATATATCGCATATAGGTGCCAGCTCCTAGATTTTCCCAAACCACGGACAGACTCGTCTTCGACGGCCGCGGAAAGGCTTCTGGCATGGATCGTTCAACACTTTGATTCGGGAGTACATCGACTAAACAGCTCGAATAATGCGCTTGACTCGATTCGAGGCGGCGCGGCTGTATCTATCAGCGAGCGTTTGCCCATTGTGTTGCAGGTACGCTGCTCCCCTTCGCCACCCTCTCCCACAATCAAACTCGGACATCACTTTGACAACCGCGTGCGTGCTGTCTTGCATAGCATAAAGGCCACTCGCGCACAATCGTAGGATACGAGATGAGCAACTCGGGCGGGATCAACCTCCTGATCTACGACCCTCCCAAACGGCCGCCGGCCCAGCTTCGACGCGCAGCGCTCGCTACGCACTACGCAGCTGCCGCCCCTGAAGCTGGAGGGCGGCTCGCAGCCCCTGCTACCACCAAGCACACCCTTTCGCCCAGGAGGTTGTATGAGCGGACGAAGATAGCGTTTAAGAAGCGCGATCGCGGGGCGTCGCCGGCTGGGGACGAGCCGGGCTCGAAGCGGGTTAAGAGCGAGGACGTACTATGCGATGCTGCTGCTCCCAGTGCTTCCGCAGGCAGGAATGGAGGGGGGTCCAAGGGCCGTGATGAAGGGCATGGATCTGGGAAACTCATCGTGGGTGGGGAGCACCTGGAGCCGCTCAAGACAGTCAACTTCTTCCGCACCAATATTTCTAAGCTAAAGTGAGTCCTCTCCTTGCATTGGCTTCTATGGACGATCTATTTACGTGCCCGCTGTGCAGCAAAAACGACGACTACCAAATCTTGTACTTTCCGCTAACCGATCCGCTTACCGAGGAAGAGAAACTGTCGAGGAGAGTGGTGACCGGCGAAATGATTGCAGCGTAGAGGTCATGTGATGGGACACCTTTCTTTTGACCATCGCCTGGAACTTTGTTTTTTCGCAGCCGTATTGATATTTAATCCATCTTCCCACCTTTCATTTATAACGGGCACATCGCTTTTCTCTAGATCCTCATCCTCCGTATAATAGCATCAGACCATTAATGGGACCATCCTGTAGAAATGGACGGCAGCCACGACACTCTGACGCGAGTGCGATGAAAGTACGATGTACTGAAGCCCGCTGACATATCCACTTTGGTTGGTCATGCGCAATTGGATGTGGTGATAGACTCCTCTGGGGATGGCCTCAATATGTATCTCTGACTGCGTAGGCCTTCTGCTCTATGGCGTCTATCTGTACACATGACTGAGCCAAAACTTGGTGCGCTGCCAAAATGGCGTACCTTTTTGCATGGTCAATCAGGTGCCTCATTTCTCCCCTTGGCTTGGTGAACATCTTTAACGCGCATTTTGTACCTGCGAGACTGGAGATGATACAGCAGAAGAAGTTGGCGCGGTGGTGTCTGGCTGGCTATTCAACAACGGATCACCCGATCCCCAGGCGCTGATGAGTTCCACCTTGTTCAGCAGCAATTCGATTGCGTCGTCGCTGTCGCACTCCTCGAGGGCAGCGAAAAATACGTTTGCGTAAGTTGACCTTGAACTAGAAACACGGCAATCTCAGCGCGAGCTCGAAACTGGAGGATGAGAGGAGATCGCACTGTTTAATGTCCCAAGAAAAAAAGTACTTGATGTGCTGCTTAACTGTCGGCAGCGGCGCAGTTCCTGGGTGTTGTCGGCAAAGGTCGAGATACTCCAACGAGATGTTTCGGGGGTGCGTATTCGCAGCAGCATCGAACAGTCTGGATAGCTAAAATTTTCAGAGCATGCCAGTGCCGCAGGAATTGTCTTATTACCTGGGATTCCCTAATATCGCTTCCCCAACCATTACGCCATCCGCCCCAGTCATCCTCAAATTCGCCTCGCAATCTCCTAGAGTGCGAACGTTGCCGTTACTTAACACTTTCACGTGCCCGAGCCCATTCTTTGTCAGCTCCCTTTTCACTTCTCCGACCCAGTGTAGTTCGGCGGGGCCTTTCCTCCGTCTCCTCGCCGCGACATGGCGCGCGTGGAGTGTGACGACCGAAGCGCCTGCTCGGGCGAGCCGGACGGCCAGTTCGGGCGTCACGGAGGCGGGAGAGCAGAGCCGGATCTTGACGTGTACGGGGATAGAGAGCGCCGCGACCAGTGCCTTCACTGAATAGGTCGGTGAAAGCTTTCAATCAGACCGGATTTTGAGGCCACCTCGCGTCCGACGTACCTATTGACTCCACCAATGGCCAGTCGCGTTTTCCGAGCAGATACCCGCCGTAATGACCGTCCATCGCGCGCTGCTGGGGGCATCCGAGGTTTAGATCTTATTTATTTATAAGTGCAGGTACGATATTGAGAAAGTGATTAAGGGTAGTGGGATAGTAACTTCATACCTATGGCGTCGCAATGGTCCTGCACCATTAAGGCTGCCTGGACGAGGATGCCGGGATCGTTCCCTGCTAGCTGGACGACCTGTAAGGGATGTAGCTTCAGACTCTCAGTCAGGTTCATTAGGATAATATATGATACGGACGACTGGTCGAGCCAACGATTCCCCGGTCCCACTCTCCAAATCAGAGAGAACGGCGCGCCGATATCCATCATCGCGAACTACATTCTCGGCGAGGTACATCTGTGTATCTTGATGGGGCTTTCAGCCCCGGCATCTTCTGGAGCAGCGGTCACGACTTGCATGTGAGCGTTGCGCCGTATTTGCGAGCTAAAATACGGAATGGGAGGTCTGATTGATTGACCTTTGAAAAGTTTATGATCTCATCATCATGGACAAAGAGAGGTCTGGAAACGCGGCTGATTGGATGGTGGTGCGGCTCACCATAGGTGCCGTGACGAATGCAAGGCACTCGGAAGGAAGATATTTGAGCGTCAGTTCTCCCATTTTTAACGCGGTATTCTCGAAGGGGGCTTGAATTCTGGATAACGTTGATGGATCCACTGAGAATGGAAATTTGAGCAGCGAACAGTTGCTGGTGGTTCAGTAGGAATCGTATCAGCAGGACAATCCTACTTGCTATAGACCAAGGTGCTCGGTGAAACCACGGAACGCGAAGCTGTACGTAAGATAGGCCGCATCAGGACCCTGGAATACCTCTGTGGAACCTGCATCCAAAAAAGGACGAAAAGACCTCCGAAGGTCTCAGGAGTTTTCAGGATTTTGGGGGCGGGGGTCCGATTTCTGCCCACCTTGGTGGGGGGTAGGTATCAGGAAAAATCAAGAAATTGGCAAGTTAGGTTTAATTTTTTTGCAGCAAATTTATGTGTACCTTTCATCTTGCCAATGTTTCTACACACCCATGTCTGATTTTTATACTACCCAAAAATTGTGACTTTCTCCATCTCCAGCAATGTATCATCCCAACATGGCCACCACTTGAGGCCCATTGACACCATATACCCATCACCAGGGTCCAGTGGGGTTCAATTTGGACGAAAGTCCGTTGCCAGCGAGGTCCGAGGAGTGCTCAACTGTATGCCCAATGTCAATTCAGTCTGAGATCTGGGCAAAAGAAGCCAAAATTAACAAAAATTGTTGGTCGCCAGCGATGTCTGATCCAGGGGGCACATGAGCTGGCAAAAATTGTTTGTTGCCAGCAAAGTCCAAGTCTGCATGACAGCCAGCCTGGGCTGCAACAGTCGGAGGTGAGGTCTGAGTTCTCAGCCACAAGTCTCATCAAAATTTATCTCTGAGTTTGTGGGGTCCAATAATAAGCTACTTTGGGGAAATTTTCCCTCATCCCAAAAAAGAACGGAAAGGTCGTTTTTGGGCATGTTTGGGGTAAATTTGTAGAAAATGGCCTCAATTCTATGCATACAAAAAAACCTCAGTTTGGATGAAGGCTCTACCTGAGTATTCCGGGGTCATGCCGCATCCAGAATCACTCAAGCTTGGGCTTCAACCCCCGCCTGTGACCATGTGTGACAGCACTGCCATCAGCATGCTGAATTTCAAAACCAGCTCACCCCACCGTGCAGTACTTGCATGCCACAATCACACTGTGATTGCTGCCTACATATACACAAAATGAGATTGAAAAGACCAATATAAGGCTGATACACACATTCTGGGGTATGGCAAATAATATAAATCATTTAAGTCAATTTTTTTTAGTGTCTTGGAGATCTCGGAAAAGGCTTTTGGGAAGCACTTGATGTCTGTGGTACTCCCTCAATGCTTGCGCAACTTCCTCAATGCCCACACACCCTACTTTCCATTCAGGCCCTTCCTTACATGTCTGGGAGATAGAGTTTTCCATGTAATGTCTATGAACAGCTGCAAATGCAAAGGTGTTTTTCATTATTCCATCTTTTTGCATGCTTTGAGTGGATATTAAAAATCTGAGACAAAGTGAGTGGTTTAAAGCTCCGCCCCAGTACAAGCTAGGGCACCGAAACAAATTGGCACATTCTCTGAATATTGCTGAAGAGTCAATAGGAAGCTGACCCTGAATCCTGGACTCTGCAAAGCTGGCCATTCATTTTTTCATCCAAATAGGTGTTTACAACTCTGGCTCTCCATCCCTGCAAAAAGCAATTGCGAATACTGTAATTCACGAATACAGCTGAACATCCCTGCCTTTGTGCAAGGGCACATGGCCACAGCATTGCACCACCGCACCTTTGATCACTCACCACCAATGTCACGCTCAACACATCATCTCCTTCGACTGCAATGCTTGCTTGCTCACTGCACTGTGCCCACTCTCTTTTTCTTTCCCACTGATCTGTCAATATACCTTTATTCAGTCTGAAACACAGTGCCAAAACTTTCTTTCCAGACACTAATGCCTCGGTTGCTCATCATGCCCAATGCCTGCTGCCAATAGGAGTGCAAACTTTTTTTATAGCTTGATCACACTATGTTTCAAGCTAGCAATGATGTTTACAGACCTAGCTTGTGCCAAGCCCAACACCCGTGATCTTGCCATGGATCTGTATAAACAACAACAATGAAGGCCATGGTGATGACAACGGCCACAACAATGGCCATGACAACGATGCCAGTGGCAACAAGGCCAACGGCAACAGCGGCACTTGGGCCCTGCAGACTCCACCATGGCAAAAAAGCTTTCGCCCGAAGAACTAGAGAGGCAACACAAAGAAGAAGGTTTTGCCAGCGTCAAGTGGCTCAACCCCGATGGCACACCAAAAACCACTGAGGAAATTAGAGGTAAAGCATCACTCTCTTTCGTTAAATACAATATTCTCATCGACTCTTCCTCTCTGTAGATATTCAGATCTCCACATGGAACATGAGCATCTATGATCATTTTGAACATGTACCAAAGATCTGCATACACAGTAATAGTAAGAAGGTTCTGTACACATTCAAGTGCCAGAAACCCAGGTACATACTCTCCATTTCCGCCTAACACTCTCAAAAGCCCCACTAAAATATACCCCACAATCAAGTAAGCACCACAGATGCATTGTCGAGTGAAATTGCAACTGTACCATGACCAGCAATCTCTGCACCCATGAATGCAAGTGCACCAGCCTTCCCAACAAGCCACTCCTCAAGTATTCACAGGAGCTCATGCAACTCAAACTTGCACAGTGGTGTGCCAAGCATGGATGCCCATTTGCCTTGGTAGATGATGATGAATTTGGTATGCTATGCGATTTTTGCTTTTTCTTTATTTGCTCTAACCTTTGAACTCTGCAGAGGAAATTTTACAGATGCTACAGACCAATGTTGAGATTCCATGCTCAACAATGCTGTCATGGGACATCAAGGAATTCAAGGGTGCCACAGATGCGAATGTCAAAGAGTTTCTCAAGGCATGTATTAGTCACTCTAACTCTCAATATTTTAAGCTCACAGGTTTATCAATAGACCATCCAAGGGAAAATGCATGTTGGTGTTGACAGCTGGGCAATGCCCAACACCATCTCCTTCCTCGGGGTCACTTTGCATTTATTCCATGAGGGCTGCATGTGCAGACTGATTCTGGATTTTATTGTGTAAGTCTAATATTTAAAGACACCTCAACGTTGTTCAAATATTGTCCTTGTGTAGCATGAACAAGTCACATACAGGGGAAAACCTTGCCAAGGAGCTTGCGCAGTGTTTGAAGGAGTATGGCCTTGATGGACGGGTGAGCTCACCATTCTCACTAATAGTCATTTTTGCTCACGCAAATTATCTTAATAGATTCTTGCTGTTGTTTGCAATAATGCGTCTAACAACAACACAATGATAGATAGACTTGCTGAACATCTCAATGAGCTCTTAGGCCAACCTAGCCGTGGGTGATGCTTCACACACATCTTGAATATAACTGTCAAAGTGTGTACTACATACTTCTTTTGTTGCTGCTGTAGCTAATGTTATTGCAGTGCATTTTATCTGTGTTCTGCAAGGATAAAGGTAAATTAACAGGGAGGGCTGATGACAATGAAGGCATGGACAGTGGTGACAGTGGCAATAATCTCAACAATCCCCTCAGTGAAGCTATGGCCACGACCACAACCCCCACTACGGCTGCGACTACAGCTGCAACTGCAACTTTGGCCACTGCCACAGATGGTGAGACCTTGCACAGGTGTGCCAAAGGCAAGATGCATCACAGGGACAACATTGATGAGGATGATGAGGATGACGAGGAAGATAGGAATGCATGCCTTGAGGTGGATGAGGGCGAGGCCAGCTTTCTCAACAAGTGCATTGATGATGCACTCGATGCTGCTAATATTCTGATTGAGCTCACCACTGATGAGGTCAAAGAGGTCAGGAGCATGCTCACCAAGGTATGCCACATCATGCTATGCCCAAATGCATGCTGATTCTTTTCTTTTGAGATGTCTGGCTTTGCAAAAAAAATATGGTACTCAGGCCTGCTCAAGGAGAGACTTGAAAATGAGTGCAAACATGCGAAGGTCAAATATCACATACCCAAATGGAATGTTGTAACGCTGTAGAGCTGATTGTGGCTCTAGGTGCGGATAGGTCATTTTTCACCAGTTTTGGACTCACTTCTGTTCATCCTGATCTTGGATGAGTCCTTCCGAGTCCATGTCATCATTTCCTTTCCGCTTCACAATCATTCCACATTTCCAACCCAACTCCTGATCCACTTGACACTTCCGTCTTCCTGATTCTGCTTCCACCCCCCCCCATTGATTACGTCAGCATGCATGCATGAGCTTCCTTGTCATCCTGTTCCTGATGATGGCCTCCTGGCTGTTGGGCACCATCCGCACTCCCCGACGAGCCTGCCCCCTTGTTCCTCAGAGTCTGGACCATTCCTGGGACCGGATCTTCCATCCTGTATGAGAGATGCGTCATCGAGCCTCGACCCGTCTCAATCTTGCTTTCCAAGCCTTCCATGTGCTCCGGGAGTTTGTCTATGACATCAAGTGCGTATCTGTATCTTGGGATCTCCGTGTATCTATCTCTTCCCATTTATTCCTCTCCTTTCCATGTGATTTTCCTCCGGACTCTTTCCCTTCTGCTTTTCTGCCTTCTATTCTCTCCATGGCAGCACTAGTGAGGACGGCACTTAGGATTTTCTTCATCTCCGTCCTGTATATAGTCTGCTAGTTTCCTGCTCAATTCAGCACATTTCCTCTCCCCTCCAGTGTGCTGTGCGAGTTTCTGTCCTTTCCGTTTGAGTTACGGCTCGATCAGTCTTCAGAGCATTCCAGTGTGTTTGCTGTTGACTTCTGAGTTTCCAGTCGAGTTCCTATCAGTATCCCCATCCTCCTCCGTCCTCCTTGTCCTCCTCCATCCCTCTCCATTCCTCATTTTCCATTCCACCGTGTGGATTCCGCTCGGATCATGTTCCATATCCACCTCACAGGTTTTCCCTCTGTCCGTTCTTGACCTACACCCCTACAGGTTGATCTCTGAGTCTCTGTGCTCACCCCCACTACCCATCTTTCAACGCAATGGAGCTCAATGGTCATTATGATGGAAAGCCCCTTCACCCTTTGCATACCAGTCAATTCGCTATGCGATCGTGAGCCTGGCCTTGGTAAGTACAAACTAACAGAGCTTGAATGGCAGCTTGTTTTGCAACTGCATCCCATCCTCACGGTAAGCTATTTTTATTATAAAACTTGTGTTATTCTACTGAAGTGTCTGCTTTCAGGGCTTCCTTGACACAACTTGGATTATGTCTGAATCAAACACCTGCTTGGTTACCAACGTAAGCAATCCCACCTCTCCTGCGATGGTATCTGCTTTTTCTAACAAAATTCATTAAAATAGGTGATCCCGCTAATTGACACACTACATGCGGGACTCACAGATGTCGCTACTGATACATCTAACCACCCTGCTGTTCAGCACACTGTGCAGCGAGGGATTTCTGCACTGAATAAGTATTATTCACTAAGAGATGACTCCTATATTGCTTGCTTTGCATTGTGTTTGTACACCTTCTTTCTATTTTACTTTTCTTATGCTGACCTTTTTTTCAGTTCTACACCCAACATTTAAGATGGATTATATGCGCCATCAGGAGTGGCTGGATAGCTGGATAGAAGTGTAAGGCACACTACATCCATTTAGCCAGCTGTGTTACTAACTCCCATTATCTGTTTTTTTTAGGGCTCTCTCACTCATCTGTCAAGTTTGGAAGGCTGAATATGCACCTCAGGCACAAGTTCCAGCCTCCACATCAACAACAACAGACTGCACTCTGGCAGTCTTTACAATTTTAACTGGTATCACAAAGGAAAGCAGGTAATGGCAACAAGCAGTGTGATTGATCAGCTTGAAGCCTACCTCACCCAGGACTCCTTCTACATTGACAATCCCTTAGCATATTGGAATGAAAAGCACGCAAGTGGCACTTGGCCCAAGCTGGCCCAAATGGCGCTTGATTATCTCATGATACCAGGTGTGCAGCCCCCTTCAGCCCCACAATAACCTTGCTTACCATCTGTTCTCTTATCAGCAACATCCGTTGATGTCCAATGTGCATTTTCGTGTGGCCAACAGACCATTTCACTATACCAACATTCACTCAGCAGCTGAACCATTTGCGCCAGCCTCATTTTTGGTGATCAATGCAAGCAAGGTCTAGTCATTGATGATGACCTTGTCAAGCTGATTATTGCTCACACATGTAGAATGAAAGCAGTGTTTATTGAGGAAGAATAGCCCACCCACCCGCCCGTGAATAGAGAAAAAATAATATAAAGTAAAGGAAAACCCTCCCCCCACACTCACCACACCAACCTACTCGATCACTGTCCACTCCACATCAAGATCCAGCAGGACCCTTGAAAGCCCTAATATATGTCCGATCCAAAAATGGAAAAAATCAGTGCCAAATAAAGCCAAATTTCGACTCAGGTGCACATAACATTAGCCAATTTCCTAAATTTGGTCCTCACACATTGTCAATTTTTTGTGCAAATTTTCGACGTTTTGGGATCGAACATTGCTCCAGACTAACCTTTTTTCATTTTTTGGGATTTTTTCTCCCATTTGCAAGCATTTTAGACCTTCTGGCATATGACACACACTGTTTTTGCCCATCTTAGTCCTTGTACCTTGGCCCAAAAATGCCCCATTTTTGGACTTGCCAGCACAGAACATTCAAATTTTTTCCTTAAAATTAGGAGATTCAGCATATCAGATTTCCTAGGGCTTTCCAGGGTCCTGATCCAGCCCATCCTCTGATCCCTCACCCTCTTCATCCTCCCAACCTGCTTCCTTGTCATCCTCTTCTGTGCACAGCACCCTTTCCTTCCTTTGAGGCCTCCCTGATCAGCCTCTCTTGTCTCAGAGCAGTCTGCAAAAAATATCCAAGTCCTACACCTGCAAAAATTGAACTTGGGGATTTTTGCTTCCAGCCCACACAGCCACATGTAGCTGGAGCCAGAACTACCACTTTCAAGAATATATTTGTGGCTCCAGATTCAATTCACTCCAGAAATGCAATATTCTAGGAGCTCACTGGACTCATGAATAGGATTATTGTAACGGTAGAGTGATCGGCTCACTGGCTGACAAGAATAAATGGTGTATGAAGGGCAAGGACTGGAGTTGTATTGTGAGATGGAACATGAGATCGTTGGCAATGGGGTCAGTGGAGATCACTCTAGTGCTGCCAAGGTTTGGTCTCGAACCGAACTGACGGTTTCAGTTCCAGTTCAGCAATTTCTCCGAACCGAACTGATGGTTCAGTTCACAGTTCCAAAAAATTTTGGTCAATGGAACGGTTTCAAACTCAGTTCGAACCGGAAACCGATAGCCCATAAACATTCAACTATTATTTAATTTCTATTGTGATTTTATTTGAGAGTTTCTACTAGGAGCCATGAGAGAAAACGTCTATGCACAGGACAATGATATTAGTACAGCCACAAAATCCACATTCAAGCATGTGTGCAATTTCGTCATCACAGTGTAAAAATGAAATTGTAACTCAGCCGGTTTGCCGTAGACCCCCCGCACTTGGTGCTTGAAATTTCAGGGACCGCTGACAGAGAACACGATGGACCAAACACAGCATGCGCGCATCTGTCAAGTGTGCCAAATACATCCACAGCTGGGTGACAACACGAGCCAAACATGTCAAAGTCGCCAGAGCAACTCAATGCCGCAGGGCCATTTTGACTTTCTGGGCCTCAGCACTACCGTGTCACGCCTCACTCCACCATATCCTGTCTCCCTCATTACCCATACCCGTCACCCTCTCAATTTCTCTTAACTTGCTCCCCAGCACTCCGCATGCTATGTACCACCATGACTTCTGGGTGCCACCGCCACAAATAAAGATACAGCCGTGGACGTTGGTTCTCTGCTACTATGGGGGTCCATGGATCACTGACCGATAGCAATTTGCTTCCGGTGCCGCGATCGTCTCATCAATCATCCATCTCCCGTCGCGCACTCAGACACTCGAGTACACACCAGCAGTGGGTGAAAGAGTTCTTTTCATCTGTTGGTACATATTGGTTTATGAAAACATTAATTTAAATTAGCCTTTAGTTTGAAACCAAGCGCCTGATGTGATTACCCATCTCCCCGTCCTCATCAAGTTTTCCGCCACAAAGTGGAGTCCACCTACCCCAAAAAATTAATCTTTTGGGCACTAATACCCAGAAAAATTAAGAAAAGTGGGGTCTTGGATTATTGAGATTATTGAGTCTAATCCCAAGCCCCCTAGGGGGGTCCAGGAGACCCCTAGGGTCCTTCCCCCAGCCATGCATTTGGAGGATTACAGGCATAATCCTGAGATTACCCAGGGGTAATCTTGAGATAATCTCAGAATTACTGCTGAAAGTTCCATGCCCATGGTGGGCAGACCCAAAGATTATGCAGATAATCTCATGATTATTGGGCATAATCTTGGGATGGTATTG